>JABTXL010001700.1:1081114-1169321 GCA_025134845.1 Neodon shergylaensis
CAACTGTACACGCAGGGGACTGGGGTCACCAGTGAGAACCAACTGTACAATCAGAGGATTGGGGTCACCAGTGAGAACCAACTGTACAATCAGAGGACTGGGGTCACCATTGAGAGCCAACTGTACACGCAGAGGACTGAGGTCACCAGTGAGAACCAACTGTACAGAGGACTGGGGTCACCAGTGAGAGTCAACTGTACACACAGAGGACTGGGGTCACCAGTGAGAACCAACTGTACAATCAGAGGACTGGGGTCACCATTGAGAGCCAACTGTACACACAGAGGACTGGGGTCACCAGTGAGAGTCAACTGTACACACAGAGGACTGGGGTCACCAGTGAGAGCCAACTGTACACACAGAGGACTGGGGTCACCAGTGAGAGCCAACTGTACAATCAGAGGACTGGGGTCACCAGTGAGAGCCAACTGTACAATGAGAGGACTGGGGTCACCAGTGAGAACCAACTGTACACACAGAGGACCGGGGTCACCAGTGAGAACCAACTGTACACACAGAGGACTGGGGTCACCAGTGAGAACCAACTGTACACACAGAGGACTGAGGTCACCAGTGAGAACCAACTGTACACACAGGGGACTGGGGTCAACCACAGACCAAGTTCATTTACATATATTCATAAGTTCATTTGCATGTATTCATAAGTTCATTTACTATACTCATACTAAACCTCTAGTACTAGGCATGTTATCAAAGCCTTCTCCAGTGTTTTAATGTCAAACTTGATATACTTAGCATATTCCTAGGAGTTATATAAATGATAGTGAATTGGCTAGTTTGAAACTTTAAAAATTTCTCCTTGCAGTATCTCCTATTACATTGACAGGAAATATGTAACAGTGACCAGTTTTTTTTTTTAAAAATTCAAAGTTCTATTTCTTTAAATTTTTAAGGTAAAATTTGTAAATGGCCTTTTACTTATTAAATATTAATGAATTTCTCATTAATCTATTTGGAAAAAAAGATATGGTGCCAAATCGAGTAATTCTGGAAGCTTGTCTTTGATAGAACTGTTATATATTGTCTATGGTTTTGAGCTATGTTCATATTCTAGCCATTAACTAAAAAATAAAGACAAAAATATGTCATTGTGTCTTCTGGGAGAAAAATAAAGTCTTGTAATATCATCGGCGTGGCAGTTGCTCATTATTGGACATTTAGCACTTTGTTTGAAACTGACCCATGACCCATTTAAGATCAAAGTTCATACAACTGGCAAGTAATGGCAGCTTTATTGTGTGTCTCCGACATGTGACATACACAGAAAAGGAATTCATAGAGATAAATTATTTGGAATGAACAAGTTCCCACTAATTCTCAACAACTTTCTCAAATTCAAATAAAGACAAAGAATGAGAGAAATAAGTTACTAGAGGTAACCAATTTTATCCCCCCACCACCATAAGAGGGGCACACATTCCTAGGTCTTGAGCATTTTTATGCCTCTCAGGGCGAGTTTCGTGGTCTAAAACCCACACATTCACTAAACATGACAGATTTTTTTTCAGTGTGCTAACTATGCCTCTGTGGCCAGACTGAAACCTTAACTATGATTTTCTGTACTTGGAGGAAAGGACAGAAACTCACAATCAGAAATGTTCCCTGTAAGCTGCACATAGTCAACTTCCATTCACACCTGTGTGCCACACGCGTGCAGACCCTGTGATAAGGGCAGCAAGTCGGACGTTCTACAATGGGAACTTGGTGTGGGAGGCCCTTCTGTATATGTGTTGCTTTTATTGGCTAATAAATAAAGAAACTGCTTTGAGCCTATAGCAGGACAGAACAGAGCGAGGCAGGGAAAACTAAACTGAATGCTGGGAGAAAGAAGGTGTAGTTGAGGAGAAGGCATGTAGCCCTGCCAGAGACAGACACCAGATAGAACCTTGCTGGTAAGCCACAGACACGTGGAGATACACAGATTAACAGAAATGGGTTAAATTAAGATGTAAGAGCTAGCCAATAAGAAGCTAGAGCTAATAAGCCAAACAGTGATTTAATTAATATAGCTTTTGTGTGATTATTTTGTGTCTGAGCTGCCAGGAATGAACAAGCTGCCTCATACAACAGAAAATGGAAGCTCACTTTGGAGCAAGACAAGTCACTTACATACACAGGTTTCCTTACCTCTGCCTTTCTGGGGTGGGGATGAACCAGACAGACATATTTCTTCAGCAGGAGAAAGACCTTCACATGGCCTCTTGGGTCATAGGGAGAGCTGCTCAGGAGAAGGGCTTACAGTTGAGACCAGCATGGTGAGGAAGAAATGCACCTGTGGTTCATATAGTAGAAATATTGGAAAAGTTACCTGTCTGGGGGATTTGAGTTGTGTTGGAACCAGTCATACAAATGTACCTATTCCAGCTTCTGGGGCAGCCGCAACGAAAGCTGTGCTTTGAAAGGTCTTGCCCTTCCACATTCATGTCAACAGTTTAATCTCCAGTGTAGCAGGGTTCAGGTGGGACCTAATAGGAAAGGTTTAGGTCATAAGGGCAGAGAGCCCAGGAATGAATTAGGGACCTTATAAACAAAAGGGCTGTGGGAAGATGTTTGCCATGCCCATGCTTCTGCTGCGAGGAACAGTACTCTACAGGGTGCAACATCCAAGGCACAATCAAAGACCAGGACCTCCCGCGCACCACCTACCAGTGCCTTGATCGTGAAGTTGGTCCACATAAACACCTGTTATAAGTTCAATGGTTCTATACAATCTTTTATAGTCATATAAATAATATTAAATCTGTAAAGCCCCAAATACTTATCACCTGGTCCTTAATAAGGAAAGTTTTCTAGGCCCTAACCTAATGCTTAGCCTATAGCCATCTCAAGAAAAGTAACCTAGGGCCAGAGAGATGGCTCAGTGGTTAAGAGCACTGCTTGTTCTTTCAAAGGTCCTGAGTTCAGTTCCCAGCAACCACATGGTGGCTCACAGCCATCTGTAGTGAGATCTGGTGCCCTCTTCTGGCCTACAGGCATACATGCAGACAGAATACTGAGAATACTGTATACAAAATAAATAAATAAATCTTAAAAAAAAAAGAAAAGTAACCTACTAGACTGCTTTGAGACAACATTAATTATAATTACATGAATAAATAAAACCTCAGTGGCTATGTGATAGAATTTCTCTGTAGGCAGTTTCCTCAGCTGTATGAGAGCTTCTACAACTTTAGCTGGAACATTGCATTTGTACAGCCTCTGTTTACTATGCTTTGGCTACTCCTTCCTCCCCTACTCTACTCTCTTGTCCCTGGGGGAGTTCTAGTCCTTGAGACTTAGCCCAAGTCTCCCCTAAGGCATTTCTTACTCACTGAGACATTTCCTAGCAGCACAGTCACTGCCTTTGACTGTGTTCTACAGCTCCTGCAAGGACCAGAATCTATAACATTCATGTTGTCAAGGTGTTGCTTACACAAGAGTCACATGCGTTTCTTCCACTCGGCTTTAACTCACTCATTTTGTATCATCTTGGCTTGGTACAGGACCTAGCATTCTACAGCTGAACTATAATAAATGAATTAATTATATTCAGTGTAACTGCTCATAAGCAGAACTCTGAACATGTATTCAATGGGAGGAAATTTTTATAAGGAAATGTTTCAGAAGGTTTCATTGAAAAAAGTGGACAGATCTCTCAATTCTCTCTCTCTCTCTCTTTCTGTGTGTGTGTGTGTGTGTGTGTGTGTGTTACAGAAAGCTTATGCTGTAAGCACTGATAATCAAAGACTGAATTCCAAAATAATTCTTTTTGCAGTGAAAAGTCAGGTGTTCTGAAAGCACCTATTGTGTATTGTCATGAGGCTGCACTGGTAATGTCACGGTGTCTGTCTCCTTTGGCGGCTTCTCCCTGACTCCGCCTTCTTTCTCCCAGCATTCAATTTAGTTTTTCCACCTAGCTCTATTCTGCCCTGCCATAGGCTGAAGCAGCTTCTTTGTTAAGCAATGGTAATAAAACATATTCACAGCATACAGAAGGGAATCCCACATCAAATAATAATAACCAAAACAAGTTAAAATTTACCTTGCTTTGAATATTACTCGTGAAAATGAGCCTGTCTCAGCACTCACCAGATACTCTACATTGACTAGAGGACTTGACATAGGATGAGTTTCCAGTGGGAGTCAGTGGAAGAACACGTGCACCCTCAGCTGACAGCGTGGATGTTTGCTGCTGGCTCTGCTCCGCATCCCCACCTTTCTTTGGGTACACTTCCCTCAGGAGGCCCACCCTCCTTCTGTGTGGTCTTCAGATGCGTCTATCTCTGCACTGGGCTCTAGGGGAGAAGCCCCAGACTGGGACAATTGCACTTCTATTGCAGCCACTGATTTGAGGGGTGACACGTGACTCTCAGGCAGCCCAATCAGATTCAGTCCTCTAAGGATAAAACAAGCCTCGACTGTCCAGGGGCTACCATGCTGCCAGGGTTTGCCCGAGACCTATGGTATTCTGGGAAAGAACAGTAAGAAGTAGGTGATGGAGTGCCAGCAGCATTATTTCAGCTGTGTCCGCGGCTAAAACTCCCCAGAGCTTTTCAGTATGCGTAATCAGCAAACTGCCTTTTGATTAAACTAAACTGAATTAAGGTCTGCTAAGTTATAACCAAAAGGTTTTGTCAGTTCTAATCTACAAGTAATTCTAGGCAGAATTTTAAAAAATTACCTGGAAATGATGTCTGTGAAGATTCCACAGGAGCTCAAGAAAAGTAAAAGAAAACATAAAGAGAATTAACTTGGAGATATTGGATATCTCCAAAAGGATTTGAAGACAGCTTTAAAATTTAACCAAAAAATGTGAGAGATAATATCATATTTTCCTTTCCAGTTTTAATTCCATAATTTTACTTTTGTATAGTATTTCAGACATGTTCACTAACTTTTTGAATGTATAATTAACACTTAAGTGGGAATATAATTTTTCATTACACAATTTAAGAGTTAATTCATTATGATAATTGTATGTAATGAAATAGCATATTATACAAAATTGTATTAGAAACATTACATGGTTAATACAATACATAAAACAACATATAACAACACCAGGGGACCTACCCATTTAACCTGTCTTTTTAAAACATATTTAAAACTTACAATATATACTGAAAACTCCTGTATCTTTCCTTAAAATCTCTCTTTCTTCTGCTTACAGGTAATCACCATTCTGAATTTGTTATCTTCATTCACTTTTTCCTACTCCACCGTATACCTGTGAATGCTTAAATAACAGATAGTACTGTTTGGGGTCTACCTAAGTTTAATATCAGTGTTCATTTTCTTATATTTTGGTTGTAGGCCCAGTCTTTAATGGCTGAGCCATCTCTCCAGTCCAATAAGGGTATATTTTCTTATATTGAGCTTGCTTTTTAAGCTAAACATTGAATTCGTGAGAGTAACTTGTTTGAGCAGTTCTTCATTGACATTCACTATAGTAGAACAACTCTATTCCAAGTTCTTCACAGGCTGAGAACCTGGTGTGGGCTAAAGAATTCCCTCAAGTTATGAGGCTGCCCACGGACCATGTTCGTCATGAAGACACAGCATGCATGCATTCAGCTTGTATACTATCAGTGGTAGCACAATATGTTGAAGTTAAACACAGTCCAAGTTCCTCCTAGCTTTGAAAGTATTAATTGCTACTTTTGTTACCATATCTTATTTTAAAGGCTCATGAAAATATTAGCATATTTAAACATTTTAATGTGTTGACAATATTCACATTTCAATATGATTTCTTTTTTTTGAATTCCAAGTATTTTATTAAAAGTTATTAAACATATGTAAACATTCACCTAAGAAGAGCTTCACGGATCTCATCGGTCCACCAAAGAAGCTCATCACAGAGGCAAAGTTGAATCTCTCTGTTTCACACTGCATACTCCTAAAGATCTGGCTGGGAGAAATGAGTGTTCACATCTTTTATAGAGACTCTCTGTTCCACACTATGTACTCCTAAGTATCTTCCTGAGAGAAATGAGTGTGCACATCTTATACAGAGCTCCATGTAAATGTTCCTGGCAGTGTCACTCATAGTCACGAACATGTGGATGATATACCGTACGTTAGGATATAGCTCTAGCAATGAAATAAACCCCATCTGTGGGTGTGGCTCGGTGCTTAAAAGCTTGCATACATGCGTGAGGCCCTGTGTTTCACATCTAGCCCTGCAAAACTTGTAAACTAAAACCCCCAAATGAACTACAGACACACTCGACAGCTTGAAGGAACTTCAAAATATTGTGCTAAGCAAAAGAAGCCAAATCCAAACCTAAAGATGCTATGATTCTGTTTATATGAAATGTTCAGAAAATTCATTGTTCCCCAGTCATATAAAATATCATGAAAGTTGCATAACAATGATGTGTACATTGTCCTACTGATGAATATGTTGGAAAATTTGTCACCTGATTTTTTCCCTTTAATATTTCTTACATCGTTAGCCATCGTGAGCCATTTTGTCTGGAACTCACAGGAGATTTCATTGTGTCAGCTGATAACAGGGGGACCACAGGTCTGTGACTTTATGTTATTACACACGCAATTCTGCTTGAGTTAAAATGCATGTATTTCAGGTTATATATAAAGATACAACATACCTGTATCTTTTAAAACATATCATTTCAAGTATTCCTAACAGAATAAAACTAACATCTTGAAACACTTGTGTTGTTGTGGCTGTTTTTCAAGAACTACCATAACTCATATGGCCTTGAACTCTCTAGGTGACCGAGGCTCTCTTAGATCCCAGTACGTCATCCTCTGAGATGCTAGAATTATGGGAATTTGTCGCAATGCTGAGTGGCATTTGGAAGTTCGTAGAAAGACAAATATGATAGAGGAATCAGGAAAAATAGAAAGGGTAGGGTTATAAAAATGTCTGACTTATTTTTCCAATTTCCTAAAACCTATTTACCATGCAAACTGGTTTCTAGGTTCTGAGACCTATTGGAAGAAGCTTATAATGTAGGTGTGTGGTGTGTGTGTGTGCGTGTGGGTTGGGGGAGACCAGGTTTGATTTTACTGTTTTATGTAGTTAACCAATAGCCTCAGAACATGTATTGAAAAGCCCACTGCTCCCTCTTTTTATCTGCAGGGCTGGTTGCCATGCCCTGACTTTCCTCGTATTTGGGATGTCCCTGTGTATACTGTTCAGGTGTTCCCTCACGTGGTTTTAATAAACTCATCAGTGACTTCAAAGGAACTGGTTTCCTGTGCTAAGAACACAGACCTGCGCATTTTGCACAAGGTCCTGCAAAAACATGCAGCCAGGAGTTTTCTTCCTGTCAAAAAGTCTCCTAAAATCTCAGTGATTTCCTTTACTTTCTTTAAATAATCTTATACATTTCCTTTTTTTTTTTTTTTTTTTTTGCTGGGCCTAGTTGTTGTACGTGAAGAGCTAGTTATCCCATTCTCTAAGGGGCAGATGCCTCTGTCCGTAAGAGTTAAAGTTTTACTGACATGAATTTTCACTACGAGAATACCTGGCCATTCTTGATGGTCCCTTATTCATAGTTATGCTTTTGAAATGTTATTTATTTTTTTCTAACTTTATTATTATATACTGACAGTTGAACATTCCAATACCTGAGGCCTTTGTGGACCTGACTCTGGCCATCTCCTCTCATTGCTCACTGGAACATCATCTCTCCCGGTATTGGTGATTTTTGATTGTGAGCAGGTGTTTCATAACTCCCTGACTGAAGGAGTTTTTTGAAGCCTTACTTAAAGTTTTTGCTCTGTTGCTTGCCTGGAGACGTTTTGGATTTATTTCTGCAATGCGTGTAAAGACACTTCAAAGACAGGAAACAAAATCTTGGCTAGAGATCTTCCAAGTGAAATGAAAGTGTGAATTGAAGCCAGAATTTCTTAAACCACAGTTTAAAATTTGGGCGAGAGGGTTTCCTTGAGGTCAACGTGGAAGACATCCACCCCCCCCCCCCCGTTCGTTCTTCCCCCGAGGGTCTAGAGATTTGGGCATGGGCACCAGCTTTCTGCGTTTATCCCCGATCACGCCTTGAGACCTTTTGTACCATCATAGACGGGCGTTTTCATAAAACGCACACACAGAACCCCACTTGGGAGTTACGGCGAGTTTCTAAACACCTCATTGCGGTTCCTATCTGCAGGCCAGCCCTGGAGTGTGGGCTGATCTGCAAAGCCACTTTGAGGAGCATAACCCTATCATCCTCTCCACCTGGGGACTGAGCTTTATCTCCTGTCCCCTGCCCCACGGGGGCCGCCGAAGAGAAAATCCAAGGACTACCGAAATGGGCAGATGCATCAAAGCGCCGTGTAGGCTGGATCCTTTGTTATCGGTGGATTCCTGGTTTTGCTTCACGTTTGGTATGTAAGGACTTCTCTTTATTTTTCAGCGGTTCTGCTGAGCTAGTGTATTGAAATAGGTTCCTTTCCCCACAGTCCAACTCTCTCTTATCTGGAATAGATATGTATTGGTTTCATCAAAAGACACACGAGAGAGTATTTTAAACCGCAGTGTTTACGGTTGAACAATAGCTAAAACTTAAACATATATCTAAGATGAACATAACTCAAAACTACATTAATAATAAATGGTGATTTTTGTCTATGAGGTATATCCATAAAAGTGAATAATCCCTTGCCACGTGCACCAACGTAGGTATTCTCACAGTCATGAGTTTTGAGCCGAAGGAGCTGGACATAAAACCAAATATAGTCTATAATGCCATTTATATAAAATTTACAAACAGGCAAAAGAAAAGCCTCATTCCGTACACCCTGCTGGAAGTCCTCTCCACAGCTTGGGGAAGAGCAGTTGTTCAAAGGGCAATGGAGACTTTTGCCTCAAGCTGTGTGGATGCAGTTTACCCAGGATGCCCCACGGCACTCTGCCCTGCACTGCAAAACAATTATTTCCTTCTTGTGTATGAGTGTGTTTATCTGTGTGCATGTCTGTGTGCCACGCGCGTGCCCGGTACCTGCAGAGGCTTGAGAGGAGATGCCGAGGAAGGACTAGACTCTAACCAGAGTGAGGGATATCGTGATTCACAGAGGGGTTGAGGGGCACAAAGCTGAGAAGCAGAGGGACCCACACCTCTCATTGCTGTATGATGAGAATGATCTTTTAGGCACGTATATGACTACAATAGGAACTGGCTTGCCGTGTTTCCCCTTCACGGAGTGACGGCCACTGGCTGCATTCGCTGCTCCACCTGCATGTTTGTCCCCCCGGGATTCTTTCTTGCACTGAGATGCTTTGGCCTGTTAGATATTTTCTTACTTACGAATACAGCTTTTTGGAGATCTTAATGTCAGTTCCTTCCTCAGGAAAGCCAAAGCTGTCCTCTTTCTTTCTGTCCCTTTTTGCTTCCCAAGAGCATGTATCAGTGCTGTGATTCCATAACTGATCGCAGTGATTGGTATCTGTCTCTCCCGCTTGAAAGGTAACTTCAGCGAGGCAGGAACTGCATTTCCCCCAGCCTAACAAAGGGTTTTACATACCACAGTTTTTCAATTATCATGTGCTGAACTAATGAACAAGTCATGTACTTTTACAGTGTGTTAGAAACCGTGCTGTAAATTAGATTAAAAATCAGTTACCTTTGGATATGTTTAAACACTGGCGAGAAGTCAAAACCCTCGCTAGCTCTTTGGCGTTCAGCATTCTGTCTTTCGCTACACTTTGGTCACACTACCCGTGGCCCGAGTCACTAGGTGCTCCCCATCACTGGGTTCTCTGATCTGCTGCTTCAGCCCACATCACCCTTCCTGTTTCTTGCTGCTTTTCCTGAGCCTGGCCTGTCCAAGCACAGCGCTGCTTCGGGGCCTTTGGACTGTGGTTTCCGGGTCTCATGTTCTCCCCCCACGTTCACGCGCTCTTCCACCCGAAAAGCTTCCAGTTTCCCCTCCCGCTTTCAGAAAAGCGTCTCTTGACCGCTCAGTGGGAAGCAACCTTCTTTGCCGTATAAACTAAACTCTGCATTCCTGTTTTGCTTCTGTATAGCATTTGCCCATCAGAAGTAATCCCGTCTTCTGTTCTAATCTACCCTCTCTTCCAAGACTGGATTGAGAGTTTCATGTGGTCTGGCACCTAACTTTGTCTGCTGCTCTGGGGAACACGTTTAGCACTTTGGTGTATAGGAGGCGTTCGGCAAATATAGTTGAATGACTGAGCTGAACATTCGCTTTTCTCTTCTGCATGTGACAGCGCTGTCTGGTAGTTCACATGGATGCACTCACTCGATACCTGCTATCCTGTGAGTTACTTAAAATGTGATAATATGACTGAAGAATTCAAATTTTCATTTAGACAGCTACTGTGTGTAAGAGCGACCATAATGGCGGCTGCAGCTATAACCACCTGATCTAGGTGGGAGGAAGAAGTTTTCTCAGAGACGGGCCTCAAGCCTTGGTGGCTGCAGTTTCTTCTCCGGCTGAGGTTTTAGACAGTGGCAGGCCCAGAAGGAGCCTTTGGGGACTTGGGGCAAACTATCAACAATTTTGATTTCTCCCTTGTGAAATGGGGCGAACTTTGCTTCTTCCGGTGGTGGGGTGGTGGAGGCGGGATTATGTTAGGCTAAGGATCTACAGCCCGTACTATGCATGGAACAGAGCTCCATTATAATAATTATTATTAGTTGCGTGTGTGTGTGAGGTTATAAACTTCCAGGGGATTTGAACTCCTGGAGACCAATAGTTAGGCCCTTTCTATCTGCCGAAAGTATGCTTGCATAAGAGGAAGAAAAAAAAAACCTGTCTTCTTACAACCCTATCCCCAACTCTGGCTTGACTACCCTTTCCAGTATTAGTTTCCGGAGTTTATTTTACAGGCAGACTTGCTTTATCCAGGCTTGATGGTGAGCCTGGGACGGTGGAGAAGTGCATTAAAAACCTGGCGGCCCAGCTCTCCCGTTTCTGGATGCCGCAGGGCTCCTGTCAGCCCTGCTCCGTTAAAAACGTGCTTCTGGATGATTTCACGTCGCCACCGCCGCAGTCCTGCGTGCGACAGTTCATTACCACCCGCTTCATCGTGGCTGCCAGCCACTCCTCTGCATGCCTTCCCCTCCCCCACCCGAGAGGCAGTGGTCATACAATGACATGTAAAGAAATAAACTCGGACTTAAAATTTATTACCCCCCATCTCGGCCCTAGGAATCCTGTAGCAAAGCATTAAGGCAGGGTCTGGCTAAGCGCGCCTGTCGGGTCCCCAAGGCCGAGCAGCCTGACAATCTGGCCTCGCAGCACTCCAGGTGGTAATCCCACTGACATCCAAGCTCCCTTCCAGCCTGGTTGCGGATGAGGAAGGACCTGGCAGGGGCAGCGGCGGGGCTGCGAGGCCCGGCTGGAAAGGGCGCGCGGAGCACCGTCGGGGTTCTGGGCCACTCGCGGGCGGACCACCGGGGCAAGTGCTGGCCGCGGGGGCTGCGGGGCTGCGAGCCTCGGGAGGCGCGGGGAGCAGTCAGTGCAGACAAAGAACCGCGCAGTCCCCGCCGCCCTCGGCTTCCCCGCGCATCCTCGCAGAAGGAGCGGCTGCGGGCCCCGGGCTTCGCCTCCCCATGCAAACCCGTCTGCCTGTCGGTCCGTGGTGGCTTGGCGCCCCTGCCCTTCTGGACCGAGCGGGACGTGGGCAGGGGACGCTTACGCGCCAGAGGTGCGAGCGGAGCCCGAGGGGCGGGGACGGGCGCGGGGGCGGGGGCGCGGCTGGGACACGTGTGTCGACGGCGGGGGGAGGGGGTGGCGCCCGGGGCTTTAAGAAGGTGTGGAGGGGGCGGGCGCTTTCCCAGGCCCGGCCGAGGGGCGTCGCGCACACACAGGCGGCGGCGCTCTGAGGCGGAGGACACCGCTCTCCGCGCCCGTGGCTCCGGCCCCGCGCTCCTCTCTCGCTCCTGCCGCCCAAAGTAACTTCGGGAGCTGCGGTCTCCCGCCAACT
The DNA here is from genome assembly GCA_025134845.1 of Neodon shergylaensis. NCBI lineage: Eukaryota > Metazoa > Chordata > Mammalia > Rodentia > Cricetidae > Neodon > Neodon shergylaensis. The sequence continues at coordinate 1,093,041 of JABTXL010001700.1, forward strand.
TCCCCCCCGCGGGCTCGGTTGCCCGGAGCCGCTCGGCTCGAGCCCGCGGCCGGCTCGCCTTCCCCGCGCGTGGCTCCAAAACTGAATGAGAGAGTGCGCGGGGCGCGCGGCGGCACGGAGCGCGGCGGCATGGAGCGCAGCTGCTGGGCGCCGCGGACCCTGGTCCTGGCCACGCTGCTGCTGGCGACATTGAGGGCGCGCGCGGCCACCGGCTACTACCCGCGCTTCTCGCCCTTCTTTTTCCTGTGCACCCACCACGGGGAGCTGGAAGGGGATGGGGAGCAGGGCGAGGTGCTCATTTCCCTGCACATTGCGGGCAACCCCACCTACTACGTACCGGGACAGGAATACCATGGTAGGTACCACGGCATCCCTATGCGCCACGGTGGCCCGCGAACGTCTCTTTTCCATCCTCTTCCTTCTTCCCAGGGGCTAGCGAGACAGGGGACTGGGACAACCTCCTACCACAGCGGGGTGTGCTGCCCGGGGTGGAGAGAGAACTTAGTGGAGAAAGGAGTCTTGAGTTGGGATTACCACAGTCCCTAACACATCTCGAATGAACTGGCGCTTGTGTGACAAGCCAGTCAGGCCCTGGGCGCTGCTGCCTTTCCCCCTCAGTCCTGGTTCCTGCAGCTGCCGAACCTGCGCATCTTGTTTTCTTAACTCCAGTACTTGTATAACAGACTTTTGTCCAGTCCTGGGTCCCCGCTGGTGGGTCCCCAGGTGGCGCTGGGGTTGTCATTGGGCTTTTCAGGCTAGCTGCCCACAGTTTGCAGCGCTCTGGTCGGTGGCTGCCCATGCTGCCCACCAGCCCAAAAGTTCCCGCTGCCCTGCAGCCAGGAGTCCCTTGCGATCTACTGAGTGCCGGGCAGTCCTCAAGAAACAGAGCGGCTGTTCCAGCCTTTTATTCTTTTAAAGTGTCTTTTAAAATATCAGTAATTGGTGATTTCTCACATTCCCTTCGTACTGCTAGCTTTGTGGTTGCTATGTTCTCAGTATTGTCCGGGTCATGCTTACTAATGTATCTGCGCAGCTTTAATTCTCTGGTAGAGGCTGCCTGCCACTCACCAAAAGCGGATCCCTGCCCCAAAGGGATCATTATGCAGTCCTTCATCGAGGTTAACCATTATTCAAAAATAAATAAATAAATAAATAAATAAATAAATAAATAAAATTTCGCAACAAGAAGAGCAATTTAATGTAGTGCATATATTTTTAAGTCAAGTGGAAATGTGTGGAGACATATAATAGTTTACTTTCTGTATGCATACTGTGACCTCTTGAATAATGATAGAAACTATTAAATTCGAAAATTTCCACGCAATATTTATATAGAATGAGATAGAAACTATTGCTGAATGATGCCGTCCGTAGGTGCTGTCTCTAGAAGGTTACAGGTGTTGGCATAGCGGAAGGAGATTCATGAGCGGCTGGCATTTCACCTAGATCTGTATGTGAAAAATTACAAGAACACACGAGTTTTTTGTTTCAGCAACACCTGCCTACCTGCTCCTAGAACACGCAGTCTGCACACGTTCATGCTGGATATCTCAAACACCGCTTTAGCAACTTCCTTGTGGTGTGGTGACCGCCTTGTCTGTGGGATTTCATAATTAGTTTTAGAAAATTAATCTCTGTAACTAGTCTCTGTAATAAAATGGTTTACTTGTATGTGCTCCCCTTCGGAGAATTATCTGGTGATTTTCCTAGGGTCACGGAAAGCTTTGAAGTGGGAGGAACAGCCAGTAGAATGACAACCGAGACGTGACCCACAGACTGACTGGGACTGTTGTCACTTGGTGTGACCCTTAGCAGAGATGCTAGCTAGCATGTTAGCTGAGCCTGCGGTAGGTCAGGGAATGAAGGCTGGCCTAAAAATGGCCTCTCTCAGTGTGATGGGAGTCTCGGATGACTACACAGACCCTTCGGACAGCACAAGTCAAGAATAAATAAGAATACGCCGTCTGCAGCTTTTGTTTTTGCTATAAAGTTAGCAGATGAACTCGAGATTGACTGTGATCCTGTCACTAAACCTGGAAGGCGTGAATGGGTCACTTAAAATTGAGCATTGTACGGAACAGGCCCCCAGTAGCTCTTTTATGCCACCAAAAAAGGGGGAGAGATTTTATTCTGTAACTTGAAAGGCCAAAATATTATAGAAAATAATGTCATTTTAAATCCCTATCGAATATGGTATCAGAGTTTTAGAATTGGGTACTAGCTGTGTAACTCCAGGCCTTCTAAGTGTTTTTTCCTATAAAATGTTCTACAGGTAGGAGAAATGCTTAAAACAGAAGTAATCCTTATATATGTATTTTAAATGATAAAATATAGCATCTGTAAGGCGTGACTCACCACAGGAAAGCATACTATGTCTGTGGTTGGCTCATTTTAATGCATGTTGGAGGCAGAAGGTTATTTGGCCAAAGAGCTTTCTTATGTGAAGAACTCTGTAAAATACTGGTTTGAGAATTTCTTTCTAGCCTTCTGAATTTTTTAAATGCAGCTCTCACACCGGGAAGAAACCGCATTTGTCTTGGATTTCCACCGAGATGAGTGATTTGGATGAATGGCATTTGGGTGGATTGCTGGTAGTTGAGTGTTTAGCCCCTAAAGACTGCATTAAGACAGAGCTGATGTCTGGAACAGCCACCCATCACACACCAGGAATGGAGAGGCCAGCTGCGCTCTGAGGCTTGGGCTGTGTGACGGAGTAACACAAGTGGTCCCAAATTTTATGTATTCTTGTATGAAACACATTTATTTAAAGATTTCTGTTGGAAATATTGGATGAAACAAAGGCAGTCATGCGGTGCTGAAGAAGTTGAAGCCCGTAGCAAAACTGTCAGGATTTCTAACGTTAAGTAGTAAGGCTGTCTCTTTGAAGTAATGGCAGCTCATTTAATGGTTCTCTCTCATACACATAGGTGGCATTCAGTCTCTTCTATCTATTTGTAAATTCTCTTATGTGAGACTCTTGATGGCATTGTTAGTCCTGACAAACTGCGCTGTCTTCTCGAGAATACACAAGAACGCACGGTTCAGCAAAAAGGTAGCACATACTTCACATTGGATTAGAGAGGTCTCAGCATTAGAACGCTTTTGTTTTCAAAGAATTTATTTTGGGGGGAGTCAGAGTCTAAAAATAGGACCAGTTTCCCAGTGGATTTCCAGACTTCAAATCTGTGATTTTTTTTTTCTGTAGAAATTTGCAAACAACCAGAAAAGGAAATGGGAGCCTAGGTGGCCCAGCCTTGTGGCCATGTCTCGCCCATGCCACGCCCAGCGGCACTCTGTCTCTTCTAGGGACCAGCTCAGTTCTGTGAGATGTGTGAGGCCGAGCTGAAGTCTGTGCCCTGCTCCCCCTCCCCCCCACAGACCATACCTCTCCCTCAGACCCACCCTTGGGTACATAATTACCATGTGTCTGTAACTGTTCTTCCTGCCGTCCAGTCAGTGTATAGAGAATTGTGAATGTTACCTTCTCCCAGTTTTACTTACGACTTCAGAAAGATAATTTTTTTTTTATTTTTGCTTGGGATATCGAAAACCCCTGAGGAAGCAGACAACACACTTTGAGACAGAAAGCCTTTTAGACACCTGTGAATTCATGTCAAATAAGAACCACATCTAACTGAGGTTACTCAGCCACCACTGGGAAGAAGACACCAGGCATTCTGTTAGAGCAGTGCCCAGCAGAGCCATTCCTTTCCCCATGCCTCAGCATTCAGAAGGCAGTTTACCGGGCTATGCAAATGGACTAGAACCCCTGCTATTGTGGTCGCATAAAGCAGAGGAAGTATTTCATTATCTGTGGGGAACAGGCTCAGAAACACTGGCTGAAGGGAAAACAACAAGAACTTACCGATATAGGATCGAATTGGTGACATGAGGAGCCGAGGGATGGAAAGGGAGGATTTTACTGCATTTTTTCCACCCAGCAACACTATCAGTGGTTTTCTGATTCTGCATCTCTCCTCCATCATTTTCCACAAGTGATATTGTAGGGAAGGCAAGAGAATCAATTTCATAGTGGTCAACCCGAGCATTCACTTTAAAAGGTATAATCAGGATGCGGTATTAAAGGTACTCAGTTGTAATGATTAAAGTTACTACTTTTGTGGGTATATGTGCCCTGCAATCAACTGGTTGCTATGTAAAAATTTCTCTTCAAAGAAAGTGTAATGTCGTGGCCCTTCAGATACAGAACTGCAATCTTTGTTAGATGCATATTTGGAAACAAAACCCAGGCTTAATTCCTTTTAAGGGAATGGTTTTATTACTTGAATAAAAGCAGTTGTGGTTGCTAATGTAACTGCTATTGGTTGGTGTGTGGCTATTTTTCCTTGTTAGGTTTTAAGGATCTGGAGTCAGCATGTTTGAACGGTTAGACTCCCTGATCACGTGCAGTTTCTAAGAGAAATGCACCTGTGTGCAGTGCGCATGTGTCTGTGAAGACTGGCCATCTTAAAGCCTTCCGCCTCACTTGCGATGCATTTTATCTTAGTCTCCACAATTTATTCCACACAGTTTGTTGATGTAGTTCAGAGTTTTTTTGAAATTGTATAAATCTTGCTTTGTGTAATTTATATTTTGTGTGCTTTAATTCTAATCTTAAACTTAAAAAAAAAAACCCAGGTGTTTGGAATTATACTCTGAATCATCTCATTTGGGCAGAACTTGAGTTCATTCATGGCACCACAGTACTAGAAATTATTTACGTAGAATAATACCCTTCGTTTTGTGAATGCTTATGTTGAATTACTATTTCATTCGGATGTTAAATAAGACATAGTTGTGCCTCTATAGTCATGAACTGCCTTACTCCAGTAAAAGTTTCTTTTAGTGGATTTCAAAGTTTTCATTGGCTGATTTAGTTAAAAGAAAACATTTAAAAGTGATTTTTAAATTTCTTTTCGCATTCTTGAGTTGACTCTATAGGATGGTCTGTGAGCCTTATTAATTACTCAGGAACGATTCCACATTAGACCACAATTTTATTCTGATAATTTATAACGCTACTTTGAGTAATTATTAATTATAATTAATTGTACTCATTATGTCTTCCCAAGTATGCTGAGGTACAGCGCTTTCCTTCAGAGAAGCCTCACATCTGAAAATCATGAACTGAGTGGCCAGTATCTTGTGAACATTTAATTCGAAACGTTTATAAAGTTTCCCATGTCTTGTAGAAGCAGAAAAAAAATGGGCTTCTGTATACTCAGGAGAAGAAAGAGGGGTGTATCAAAACTGAACGTGGTAAGATCACTTTGAGCAGAGAGAAAAGGCTTACACAGCACTGACACGGGAAATAAATTTATCTAAATTTTAATTTAATTTTAATTTTTTAAAATGGAAAATTAATTTATCATCACCCGATTAATGAAGTAACCAAGCCAAAATATAATTTCAGTCTCATCCGTTTTAAGCAAAAAAAAAAAAAAGTTGTATAACACATTTTCAGAAATTGGGGTTGATTTTTTTAACATTTTATAATTAATTATGTATCTGTGCGTGGGTCCTGCTCAGCAGTTATGATCCCAGATTGTTCTGGGAAAGCCTGAGTTCAGTTCCCAGCTTCCACATCAGAGGACTCACAGCCTCCAGGAGCTCCAGCTCCAGGGGGCTCTGACACCCTGACGTCTGGAAGCATCTGCACACACCCACACACAGATACCCAATTAATAATAAAATGTTAAAAAAATAAAGATTCTGCATGATTTTGGAGAAAAAATATGTAGCCTTTTTTTTGTTGTTGTTGTTTCTTCTTTCCTTTTTTTCTCCTTCATAACTTTTAAAGAAATTTCCTTTGGCTTTTGTCCCTTCAGATTTCCCCTTGTGACTGCTCCTTTAGCATGCTCTAAGTATAATGTGGAAGATGTCATGACATTTGCGTCTTGTATTGTAGTCATTGCCTGTTTGCAATAACTGAAGTGGGTACTAGGTTTATATAACGCTACCTTAGGATATCAAATTTTCTATTTCATGACGATCACTTGTTCATTATGACATAATTTTTTTTGTTTTTGTTTTTTCGAGACAGGGTTTCTCTGTGGTTTTGGAGCCTGTCCTGGAACTAGCTCTGTATTATAGGTTTATAAAAAATTATATTTTTAATGATAAGTTATTTATTCCCAGTAGAAAAGTGGCTCCCTCTTACACTATAAAAATCTTTCAGACACTGGGCAGTGCTGGCACACACCTTTAATTTCAGCATTCAGAGAGGCAGAGGCAGGTGAATCTCTGCGAGTTCAAGGTCAGCCTGGTCTATAGAGTGAGTTCCAGGACAGCCAGAACTGTTACACAGAGAAACCCTGCCTCGAAAATCAAACACAAAACAAGCAAACAAAACAAAAAAAATCTTTCAGAGTTTGCAAGCCTATAGTTATTTAATTCTGGGTTACTGCTCTCCTCACTCAGGTCAACCTGTAGAATCTGAGAGAACAGGCACCCTAGTGCCCGCTCATACCCCAGCCCTACTCCGTTTCTGATTTAGGAACAAGTCCAGTCATATTTCAGAGTTGCAGTCTTTTTAAAAGCGTAGCGAGATCCTGACACACAGTAGGTACGACTGATAGCAGTTTTGCCATGACTACCTTCCATGAGGTAAGGACAGCATATGCTGATCAGAGTTGTTCACCCATGCCTGACCAGTTTTGTTTTGCCAATGTGTGACGTCCCTTGAGGGAAATTCTAGATTGAGCAAATTAAGAGTAGTCACAAAAGTCAAAAGAAAAGCTGCTCTTCATCAAATATGTGTAATGAGAAAGTGCTTCCTATCCCAAATTAATATACGACTTCCCTACAATTGTAAGGGAGCCAGTACCATAGCTGTGGTCCAACCAAAACCTTTAGATGGTTTAGCCATTCCTAACTCAAACCCTACTATTGCTGAATTATCCTTTTTAGTAGCTTTACTAACACTCCATAAATGTGTATGTGGCTTGGTGGCAGTCTAGGAAGACTGATAGGATAAAGACATCAGTTTAATGTATTTTATCAAATTCTATTTTATGACCTGAGGTAAGATAATTTAAATATGTAATTCTGCTGAATTAGAATTGAAAGCTACCGATTTTGATAGCAGATTCAGAATAGTTAGGTCAAAGATTGGCTGGAGAAACAGTGATCTGGTGGTAAATGGCAAGAGTGGTATATCTACAGAGAAAAATACCCTGGTCAGGGAGGCGTTGGCTCGTCAGTGTATTCTGACTCCGCTGTAGCCAGGCTGTCATGGATGACAAGTGGCTGTTAGGTTGTAGGGACGCATGGGCTAGATGATCTCAGAGGCAGATTCCATAACTTACCAGCTTCTTATGTCAGAAAGTCTGGGTATCATTTTCTCTAGACTGTGTTGTAGGAAAAGCACGCTGATTTGAGACCCCGTAATCTTCATCTGGTGGCATGCATTTATTGTTTTCACCAGAGCTCCCTTTTGTGTTGTTCAGGTGAACTTTGTGTCCAATCAAATGTGTCTTTCAAGTCTCTCTGCAGCGTCGGATAGTTCACCGATACGAAATAGAAGTTGGGTCTCTAGGAAGTGCTTGATCAAACTGGTGAAGGGGATCTTTAAAATGACTCAATAGGTCACCCCTATACTTCCCAGTGCAGTATGGATGCAGAAGTCTCACCACAGGGGCATATGCTAGGAATGCTCCCGTACTCTTATTTATATCAGCCCTGAAATAATGTCTGGATTTCTAGAAGTGTAAGAAATTACTCTTCTCTCATCTGATAGTTGTGCTTCTTGTATTAAACTCTGAATGACCCGATCCTCCCATACAATTAATTACTTTCTGTAACTTCATGGAACAAAATGCTTTCAGAATATCCCTTAAATATGCCATATCTGTGGGTTTCAAAGACAGGACATTTCATGTGAACGTCACTTATGATTTGGGAACGTAACCTCTCCTTGACCCCCAACTTCTGGGATTTCTTATATACCACCAGTTTATATTGTTGGTTTCTTTCGCTGAGCTCTATTTCCTGGCATCCCTATCTCTCTAAAGTGCAGTGTCACCATATGTAAATCCTGTTGACGTTGAAAACACAGTAGATGTGTGACGCGGTTATAAATGTGAGCTCTGCCCCAACTTTAACCTTGTTTGTTATGGATGGCTCGGTCTCTAGGACCCAATCCAAGCCTGTCATTTCTCTAGCTTGTTTCATATTGACAGAGGAAACAGACGTCCCTGCCCTACCTTCAGGAACATGCCGTATCCCATTCAGCCAAGCACCTTTGTTGTGAATGCTGAAATATCCTATGATAAGGTCCAGTTCTTTTTACACTTCCTTTTCCTGCATAAACACTTCCTGCATTTTCATCCTGCAAAACATGATCTATGTTGTGTCCACTGGTTGTGATAGGAACTATAAGGAAATTAGTTGGTTCTCAGTTCCTGGAATAAAGGAAAAAAAGGATTGAAGGACTGAAGCGTATTGTGCTTTCAGGGGACTGGAGTTCACATTTTATCACTTAAATCGTAACTGCTCAAAACTGAATGCAACCCCAGCTCCAGGGGATAGCACACTTCTGCGCTCTGCATGACTTGTGTGCATATACCCACCCAAGACAGATACACATATACACAATTAAAAATAAATATTTAAAAAAGAAAAATGAGTTTCCATTCCCACTCCAGGCACTGATATTTTCTGGAAGAACAAATGACAGACTCAAGAAACTTTTGAAAAATTGATAATAATTCTAATAATATCAGAACTTATAATATGAAATATATAATATAACTAATAATATATTATAAACATTAATAATAATAGTAATGGTTAATATGTGCCAGGCACCCATATGAATGCCTTATACATATTAATTCATGTAATTTTACCATAGCATCTTGAAGTAGATGTGTATGCATCCCTTTTCTGAGGGCAGAAATTGAGTCCCTGAGGAGTAAGTGTGTATGACTAAAATACTGTTATTGGTAGCTTTAGTTTTTGGTCCCATTCTGCCCCAGAACCTATACCTTTATGTGTTCAATTTTAAAAATGTTTATTTTATCAAAAGAAAAACAGCAAAAGTAATTATCATTTCAAGAAAGAGAAAACAAAGAATTGGAAACCAAGGTTTGTTACTTAGTAAAGTTAGTAAATAAAGATTGCAAAATCCAAGCAGAGAAGTGCTCTCCTTGTTAAACAGGCTGGGCAGAAATTGCCTTCTGATAAAGCACAAGGGAAGATGTCCACTGGTCTATGTGACCCCAAAGAGGTAACCTTTGGCTGGTGCCATCTAAACATGCTGACAGAAAGCACAAAACAGTTTGATCTTTGTTTGAACTCATTTTTAACACTTTGAAAATGTAAATTTTAGTAAGGCTTTTTACTAAGTAGGATTATTTCTTATTTTGCCTCATGAATAGGATCTGAATATCTAAAGAAGATTAAAAGTTTAGATAGAGACAGCCATTGAAGGGGATTTTGGCTGAAATTTGTGATATATTCATTTCTTTAGGAAGTTGTGTTGTGTCCCCGTCTGTAACAGACTGAGTGGCGTGCTACATGTCGGGGTTCTGGTTGGCAACACAATCGATATTGGTTCTGCAATGACAACCTTTCATTAAGAGTCCAGATCACAGAATGATGGAAAAATAGTGTGACAACATTTGTCGTGTATTTAACTTTGTAGTTATTTTTCATTCACGATTCTCTTTACCCTTGCCTCGGAAAGTTTCACCTCCTGACATGAAGGCAAAGCTCAGCTCCAAACTCTTGGATTGTGGTTGGGGGAGTGTGGGAGGAGCACAAAGCTCTGTGTCTGGTGACCAAAATCAGACGTCCATCAGTAAGCAAATGTCATGGTCATCACGGCTAGCAGTTTATCCCAAGGTTTGACATCAGGCTTGGATTGAGATCCAGTACTTTGATAAGTCAAGTCAAAGGGTAAAGGGCTGGTTCTGTTTTGGGGTTTCTCTTGTAAAACACACAGGTCATCAGGGGGCCTGGGGTTCATTCCTGTGTTCCCTAGGAGAGAAAAATTTCCCTCATTCAACTCCAACAGCTCTGTAATAGCCTTTATTAAAAAGCCATCAAACCTGGAAGTGTTCTGTGTAGAGGCATCTTTTCTCAATCCTGGCAAACTAGGCTGTGTTTCCTTCCGGCACTTTCTGATGACTTGTGTTGAGCTGAATCTCAGTAGGTCAATCCATGCACTTCCTGGGAGGTGGAGAAGGAAGTCACAATGCAGCTTATCAGGAGCTCTGACCTATTACAGGGTTAACATCTTTAGAATTTTCCCTTCAAATTCTTTTTCCAGACTGTTGGCACGCTCTCAGACAGATACTTTGTTGTATTTTAAACATATAGGAAACTACAGTAAACGAAACATTCCAAATTGGCTTCACTAATGAGTACCCAGAGGGTTGTCCTCTGTATTTGTTAAAACAAAATACAAACATGGTTGACAGCAAACTCTTCCCATAATTAAAATACTCAGTGGCCCTAGAGTTGATCTGCCCAGCTTAGTTCTGCCCTTCCCTGCTTATCCTACCCCAGATAACCAGTCATTCCAAGGCATACCGTAACGGGTAATATATTGTATATATGCCATGGAGTTGAAAACATGTCAACAACGGAGACTGTAGCTTGGTGGCAGTACACTTTTGCAGATGTGTAGGCCCCAAGCTTGGTTGTTGGCCTGCAAAACGACCCTTCACAAAACAAACACCCTTCACCTTCACCAAAAAACAAAAACCAAAATCCTCAGAAAGAGTCTGCATTATTTTTGGCTAATTTAAGATTAAAGAAGACCATGAATGAAAGAATTTCCACCAGAATGTCCAGGCTGTAGTATTAAGCATCTATTTGTCAATATAGTAATATCTCTAATTTTTTCCTTGTGAAATTAGTCTAACTTAAAACTTTGCGACTTTTATCAGTTACCAGGGAGGAAAGGATTGCTCTGTCAGAAGCCGAGACCAACTATGGCTACTGTGAATTAAAATAACAAATAGAAGGTAGATGGTGTTTCAAAGGAAAAATGTAAAGGCTGCTCTGGAAAATCATGTTATTATCTCAAAGATCAGATAGTGATTGCTGCTGACGGCTCCAGGGCAGCAGACAGACTTCTCACAGGTGGTGTGGGTCTTCTCCAGCCTTTTTACATTCAAATGCCTCAGACCACAAATGACAGAAGCCTCCCTAGGGGCAGGACAGAGGTGTCCTCTTGTCATACACATGGATCTAACCTAAAGGAAATGCACCTGCTTTTACAGTTTTATGGCAATGTTGGGGTCTCTTGAATGTTGACTGTGCAGTTCAGATTGCCTGTCTTCCTGCTGGAGCAGGGCTTCTTTCTCCCTCTGACCGTTTTTCGCCAGACCACCAGGGGTCTTGCTCTCAAGTTTCCTCAGGGGAGCCTAAAGGCAATGAGCATGCACATGGCTCTGCCTTCAGTATCCCTGTCAGAAACCCAGCTCTTCATTAACTTGGAAATGTCAAAAGGCTTGTCTCAGGACCAAAGCAGAACTTGTCACCGTGGATCACCCTCTTTTCCTGACACTTTCTCAATGGACTTCTTAGATGTCACCTACCTGGCTGCAGTGTCAAGGGACCAGGAGTATCTTTTCTGCTTTCTCTTTTTATCTGCTCATTTCCCCAGGGATGTCATCTCTCCTGGTGCTTTAAGTGTGATCCACACACTGTTAACTCCAAACAAGTCCTCTGCCTACTGTTTGTTACTGCGACTTACTGCCTGAAACACTTGGCTGTCTGCCCGGAGCTTCTTGTGCCTCTCTGTTATGATGTCCCTTTACGGGTTCCTTCTGGAGTCTCCCCAACTCTCCAAATGTCAGCTTGCTCTCTGGAGGTACATAGTACCCCCAGTCATTGTCTGATCCGCCCCCCAAAGCTTTCCAGCTGTATATCACAACCTCTGAGTCTGCCCTTCCTCTGCCACCTCTCATCTGGCTACCATAGCTTCTTCTCACCCTCCTCGCCTCTGTTTGGCTCTGAATTGGGCTCCACTGGGCATCTAGCTAGGGCCAGGCCACTGGTGTTCTTTGCTGCGTACTGTCTACCAGTTTGCCTCAGACAGCCCTCTACCTTTGTCTTCTTACCCAGCATTCTATTCAGTTTGCCATTTTTGCCAGAAAAATTACCAGAATTGGAATGATAAATTGCAAGGTAATTTTATCTGTATCTTTTGTTTCTCCTACCTCCTAGAGAAAAAGATAAAAAAAAAAAAAAACTCGGTCCATGAAGTGACCTACAGGACTTAGGTAGGTTTAGCATTCACATCCCAGGATGACCTCAAGTTTGTTCTTTGTAATTCTGATCATAGTCAGCTGTCACCTGGTGGGACCTCCTCTGACCATGCTACTTAAAGCTGCAATCCCCTTCTTCTGATGGCCCATGTTTCCATTGATTGCTTTTTTCCTCTTTGTACAGTGCCAGACATGTTGGTGAACAAAAGTCATGTGTGGGATTCCTTTGAGAGTTATAATTCCGAAAATGTAATTAAAAAGATCTTTTTATGAAGGTGGATCAGAATGTCCAGTTTCTGCTTTGGCGGTTTGAAATGGACGATAACAATGTTTAACAAGTTTGAAAAGCTCGTTTCCACGTTCCCACCCTCCTTCCCACCCTCCTTCCCACCCTCCTTCCCACCCTCCTTCCCACCCTCCGTGCTCCCAAGTTCTCATGACTTCCGTGAGACTATGGGAGGTTATTTATAGCAGCTTTTGGACTGGCTTCACTCTAACTATATGTTAGCATATCCCCAAAATTCTCAGAGCAATTAGTAACTACAATTATTAATAGAAACTATAATGGATTTTAAGTCTTTCTTCCCAGAAGCTTCTTCTCTGTGCTGTACCATAAATAAATCCCAAGCAATCTTGATGAATGGGTAGATAGTTTTTATTAAAATTTTCATCTCAATGGGAATAGATAATGAGAGGCAGACTAAAATAGATTCAACAGATATGCAACAACCTTATATAAAACACATACAAATAACAACCTAGAAGTTTACCAAAAATTCCTCTTCTAAGAAAAACCTTCCTGGCTAGAGAGAATTGAATAGAGGGAGGAGCTGCTGAGACTGGTGCTCTCTGCTTATGGGTCAGTGGATTAACCTCACGGTCCCCAAGCTACGTGGCTTTGTAACCTCCGCTTTATCTGCTAAATCCTTTGCTTATTTTTCATTTTAAGAAATTGTTTGACAATTTCATACATTTCTATGATGAATTTTAGCTGATTCCACCACTTGTTCCCCTCTGGCTTCCACCCTATGCCCCTGCTGAAACCCTTCTTTCCAACATGTCTCCCTCTAGCTTCAATCCCTCCACGGTGCGTGCGTGCGAGAGAGAGAGAGAGAGAGAGAGAGAGAGAGAGACAGAGAGACAGAGAGACAGAGAGGACAGAGACAGAGAGGGACAGAGACGGAGACAGAGAGAGTCACGGAGCTTAGTTAGTTTCTTGCTCCAGTGTGGTTGGAAGGCTATTTTCTGGATCAAGGGCTATACCACTGAAGAAAATGTCATCCCCGTCCTAACAGTCATTATCTGCCAATAGTTCCTCAGGGAGGGAGATGGGACCTTATGAGTTCCTCCACCATACTATTAAGTATTGATTTTTAATAACGTGTGGGTAATGTTAGCAATTCTTTATGCTATATTTATAAGCATTTCCCCAGTTTTCCTATATGGGTTTATTTTCTCTATATAATCAAAGAAGCATGGATTTGTTCTACATGTTTCTGCTTAGTTGGGTAATAGATATAAATGGTTGATCCGTTAATGTTGGACTCACAGTCAACAGCACAGTGACTCAGCCTGAATGTGCTGTCTCTGTAATGTATCACAGCCTTGCTGTTCTTACAGCACCCGGCAAAGCTACAGAGCTCTCTTGGGAGGCCATTTACACATTGAAATCATCAAAGGAACCCCCAGGAGGAAAGTGGTAGCAGAAAGATTGTGAAAAGGATGCTTGTTTATTGTTTTATAATCTTTATAGCATTGAAGGCAGAATCCTTCTGTTTATTGCGTTGGAAAAGAATGTTCTGTGTATTGCACAAAGAAGCCCCCAAACAAGACAGAAGGCAACACATTTCCCTCCTCAGAAAAGGGTGTGCTGTGGCCCACCCTGAGTGAGCAAGCACACTGGGACAGGAAGTTCACATAGGCTGTCTTCTAACACGGGTGGTGACTGTGCCTCCCACTGATGGGAGCTGGACCTCAGTCTCTCGTTTGGCTACTTTATAATTGGTGTAAAGGCAATGAAGCAAGGGGGAGGGGTCAGCATCAGCAGCTCCCAGTCATCACTTCTGGGGAATGCAGCAGGACCTTTGTGTAAGGAAAGCTTTACCATGCGGGGGAGTTTAAAAGATTTAAGCGTCTTTACATAAAAGGTTTTCAAGGTGGGGGAGATGATGGGACACTGGCCCTTGGCAAGCCGGCCACTTTTGATAGAAAAAAAGTTTCTCACAGTTCTGTAGGAATGAAAAGGAAGAGGCAACTTTGTTTGAACTCATTTGGAATTGTATGTGTTGGGACCTCAACTTCATTTTGCCCACAGATGTCTAAGAAAGGACCGTGGGATTTGATCTTGGGATTCTAAGTGAATTTACAAGCTAGGAGCTTGTTCGTAAGAATGGACTGTACCCAACACTGTGAAAATTGCATAGTCTTCTTCCTTTCAAGCGACAACGTTTCCTATCCTCCTTCTTTATATGTAAGTGTCCCAGTGAGGTGGTGGCCAATGAGGCCATGGGTATTGTCCTGCACTCATTTTGGTCTTGTGTTTTCCGACTTCAGTTTTATGAAGACTACCAAAGAGTCCTTCTAATTTTCAAAGGACCTAATTTACTAGCATATAAATATAAAAATATTTAAAACTCATAAAATAAAAATATCTAAGATATAGTTTATTAATCTTAACATGAATAGTAAAGGGGTTCATTGTAATCTTCATACATGTATGCAATGTATATGTGTTTTGACCTTATTTACCTTTTCCTGTCCGCCTCTCTTCCATCGATCTCCTTTGGCCTCCCAATTGGTCCTCCTTTGATTTTCCTGTGTTTATTTTTGTGTCTGCGTGACCTAATGAATTTGGTTACAGTTGATTACATGAATGTGTGGGTGGTGGGAGCTTTCTTTCCTGAGCTGTGGACATTTGCCCTGTACCACAGAAGAAGTCTTACTCTTCCCCAGCCACCACCACCTGCTGATGGATTCTCAAGGATGGGTGAGGTCTCACGGGTCCCTCCGTGCTCCATAGTAGACTGTTGATGTGACGCTGTGTTATGCAAGTCTTGTGTAGATAATCCCAGCTGTGCGAGTTTATGCGTGCAGGTGCCGCATTCCACAACATCCCACCCGTTTCCCTTTGTAAAATTCATTTGTTTTTTTTTTTATATGTGTTGTTTTGTGAATGTCTGAGCACCACTTGCTTGCAGTGCTCCTGGAGGCCAGAAGAGGGCGTCAGCTCTCCCGGGCCTGGAATTGCAGGTGGTTGGGAGTGGTCATGTGAGCCAGGGAAATGAACGTGGGTCCTTGGAAGAGCAGCCGATGTTCTCAACCACCACCTTCTATTCAGCCCCTAGATCTTACATTCTTTCTGCCCCCTGTGTGTGATGTTCCCTGAGCTATGAGGGTTGGTATAGATGTCCATTTAGGGACGGGTACTGGGCAGTCACTGGTTCTCAGCACCTACCAATTATGAGTCTCTACACTAAGCCTTGCCTGCTACAGGAGCAGCTTCTCTGGCCAGAGCTGGCAGCAGCTCCAATCTACAGGGAGAATAAATGTGTAGAAGGCAGTTTGCAGCCCAAGCCTGTTTAGCCAATGAAATTGGTAGCTCCCCACTGAGCAGCCTCCTTTATGCTGTGAGCAGTGGCAGCCACTGCTGGTCTGACGCTGGAGTACTGTGTCCTGCAAACCCGTTCTTAGTTCAAGCTCAGCAATCACCCGGACCCTCACTGAAGGAAAGTCCTGGTCCATCTAAGGAGGGTGACGAGTGGAGAGCTCCGGAGTTGCCTCAGAAAGCGCAGCTAGAGAGGCCGCTGGTGCACAGTTAAGTGGAAGGTTGCAGATCTCTACAGAACCCTCACTCAGGTTCCGTGGCAAGGGGCTAATGTGTACAGGGGCCCGGGGTGATGAGCCTCAAAGACGGAAGAGCAGAGCCCGAACTCTAGTTCAGCAGGGAGGCAGTCTGGTGAAGAGAAGGCTTCGCGTTTGTCCAGAGATGATGGATTCTGCTCCGCCACACTACGCCTGTCCATCTGTGTAACAGCATGAGGACACTCGGAGGTCGTTCCTTCCACATGGCGTATTCTCAGTGAATGGGAGTTGTTATCAGAGCACTGCCAACAAGGTGGTTTCGACACTGCAGGCCACAAGATCGGATTGGGCTTGGTTTCTTGGGTGTGGGGACAGAACAGGCTCCAGGTAAAAGTAGAGGCAGTCTGGAGGAGCCATAGTTTTGAAAACACATGAAGGTTCCAGTTGGGAAGGTTCTGGATTCATTGCTGTATGATTTTCCTGGGGGAAAGATGTCTAAGTTGCTATAGGCCAACCAGTTAGAAATGGGTGGCTTCTTTTCTTCACTCGATGCCTTCATTTATTTGGGAAATAAAGGATGCCGAGGAGCCTAGTTTCTGGACATTTACAGTTGCCAGTACTTTTCCGGTACACTTGCCTCTAATCCTGGCTAATCCGCTTGGTAGTATAAAACACAACCACGACATCTTAGCCATTCAGCTGGGTGGTACAAAACACAACTACACCCTAGCCATTCTCCACAAAACACCATAATGCCTTTTTAAAGTAGATATTTTATATCCTTAATATCCTTTTATATCCTTAGTGTGTGCAAAAATTAAATTAGTTTCCTCCATAAGTTCTCAATGTAAAATTTTAAGGTAATAGAAATAATTCCAATTCTAAAGATAGGAAAAGAAAAAAGAACGTGTCTTGGCTAAGTTCTTACTACACCGTTATTTAAACAGTTTAGATTTTAATTTAGGGGTATAAAATAAAATCTCCAAATGTTGAACACTGTTGACACAAATGCTCCAGATTTCCAGATTTAATTGAAACAAAGGACTTTGCTGTGTCAGCTGCAGGAAGAGAGAAAGACTTGAGGATCACACCGATCCAAACAGCTAATCATGGAAACATACAAGTAAATGGGTTATTTCTACTGATAGTGACGTTAATTTTCTATGCCCAATGACCTATTTAGAATAGACTCTTAGCTTCTAAGATACAAATGTTCTAAGGACCAAAATACATCACACACGTTTAAAAAAAAACACAAAAAAATGATGGTTTTATTTTATTGTTCCCATTGGAAAATCATGGTTTTATGAGTGTGATGCTTTAACGTCCTGACTTATTTATTCAAATTCTCATTTTAAAAGGCCACACAATAATGTATTTTCTACCCTGTATGTTGATGAAATTGCTCAGGGCAACGATTTCTTTCTTGAGGACAAAGGCACTTCACTGGCATTCTGAGTTCTTTCCAGCATGTGTAAAGATGTATTAAATGCATTCCCCTCCTTCGATGCATTTATGCCAGGCATGTATTATGGGCACCACTTTTTAAAATCTGTATTATTTTGATTTAAAAATTCATGTCATTCTGCTTGAAAAATCTTGGTCCCAAGGTATATGCAAGAAACAAAGGTTCTCTGGCCCGAAGTTTAGCCCAATTAATTCTTATGAAATGTATTTGGAGCAACACTTCTTTATATAAGATAGTGTCTTGTAGTTTTCAGTATTGTTCTAATAAGAATTATTTTATTTTGCTTGTTACGCATGAATGTATAAGGTAGCAATAATATCTGTGCACCTATGTGTATGTGAGGTGTGTGTGTGTGTGTGTGTATGCACATTTATAGGCTAAGAGAGAGAGAATTAAGTACATACAGCCAGTGACCGGTTATGAAGGAGAAGGGGCAGGCATGCTGCCCCATAGTTTTACAGGACATAGCCATTATCAGGGGAAGGGGAGGAAGAGAGTCAGTGTGGGAACACGAAGCAAGATTAATAAAAACTGAGACAGATATTGAGGTTTAACTGAAGACCAGAAAAGCAAAGCAGCCAGCCACTGGCTCTTAGCTCAACCTCAGTCCGAAAATGGTGATCCTGCCTCCAGGAATCTCAGAATGAGACTGAGATTGATAACTGTCTCCTCACGTTTTATAATCCTCTAGCATTTTGCACCACTACCTCCTGATTTCTATGGCAAGTTAGTGTGGCTACTGGGATTAAAGGTGTATGTCATTGTGGCTACTGGGATTAAAGATGTGTGCCATTGTGGCTACTGGGATTAAAGATGTGTGTCATTGCTGCATGGTCTATAAATTGGACAAGGAGGTGAGACAACAGCAGCCCTGGGACCCCAGACCCCTACTCCCTAAAACCTCCACGTGGGAGAAAGGCCAGGGGCCCCCCTCCCCAGGTGCCTAGCATTCCTAGCACCAGCAGGGAGCTGGCTTGCCTTTGAGCGTCTAAGATTGCATGAGTCCTCTGGTGAACCATGCATTCCCTTTTCTTTTTGGCATTTCTTGCCAATTTCTTTTCGTTTATTAGCCGTCACAAAATATAAATAATTGAAAATGGGGCCGAGGACCTGAGTTCATTTCTAAGCTCCCCGCAAGTTGCTCCACAGACAAAGCTGAGATGGGTTAGCTTCTCTCTGGCATTGTCGGTGTCCAACCAAAGCTTTAAAATTTGGTGTTAAAGCCTGCAAGAAAGATGGATTTTTGAGGGGAAAAGCTTGTTTTCATTAGGGCCTTAAAGGGTAATTATCCTGTTTCACTCACAGTTGCCAGTGCTTGCCATAGCCAAACGCCGAGG
The DNA here is from genome assembly GCA_025134845.1 of Neodon shergylaensis. Lineage (NCBI taxonomy): Eukaryota > Metazoa > Chordata > Mammalia > Rodentia > Cricetidae > Neodon > Neodon shergylaensis. Next base: position 1,111,868 of record JABTXL010001700.1, read on the forward strand.
TCCAAGAGGGGCTTGTTTTCTGACATGTTTTAAACCCCTGTTCATTAGCACTTTTTGAACAGCCAACATCATCACAGTCTCATACGAAGAGCATCGTCTGTCCTGACGATTTCACAGGATTCTGACTTGTGGAGGGGAGCAGAGTTGCTATTTATCACAATGAAAAAATCCAGGAAAAGAGGTGTAAAGGGGTAACTTTAGGGGAGCTGTTGAACACTTATGCTAAAAATATTGTCTACAGCTCTTACTGCCTCTCTTTGGCATAATTCAAGCCCTATGCCAAGCCTACAAAAGGTCCATAGAGTCTTAGCATAGAAGGTGGCGATCAGGAAACATATGCATACTGTAAACTGGAAGTCTACTGTGACTGCATCCTGGGATAAGAGAATATTGGGTGAGTGTAAGTGCACTATTGGGCACTCAATATGGACCCTCCCGTCTTAGTAAATGTGTGTGCGAACACGGTGAGATGGGTGTTTTTCTGCCCACTGAAGAGGAGAGTTGGAAAGAGCTTCCTGTGCTTTTGGCAGGGTGGCGGAGTGAGGAATGGGTCATCAGCAGCGCTCCAGAGCCTCATATCCATGTCTGTCTTATGAACACTTTGTACTTCTTGTGTCCAGATGAGGGGAGGCAGATTCAGGGAGGCAGGTTCACATCCAGGAGTCTGAAGTGGGAGGCTGCATCTGGAGGATGCTGCCCTTCTGCTTCCAGTACTCAGGGATGGCTGTGCCCTGTGTCACCATCCTCCAGGCCACCACTAATGCTCTTTGAAATCCTTTATTAAGATATTTATTGTGCTTTCATGAGGATTTTCTGCAGATTTATTATGTTTCCTGTGTCACACAGACATGTGACCATTATTAAGCCAACAATCCATGAAGATTCAAAATCCAAAAAAACCCTATCTGTCAACATCCACCCACCCATCCATCCATCCATCCATCCATCCATCCATCCATCCATCCATCCATCCATCCATGCATCCACCCCATCTGTCCGTCCATCCATCCATCCATCCATCCATCCATCCATCCATCCATCCATCCATCCATCCATCCATCCACCTATCCACCCCATCCATCCATCCATGCATGCATGCATGCATGCATCCATCCATCCATCCATCCACCCCATCCACCCACCCATCCATCCATCCATCCATCCATCCATCCATCCATCCACCCATCCATCCATCCATCCCATCCATCCATCCATCCATCCCTCGATCCATACATGTAAACCTAATACAGGTGTGTGTGCATCTGAGGGGAGGGGATCAAGGACATTTGGAGGTCTGGACCCCCAAATAGAGATGAACAGAAATTACAGCAAGGTCCTGATGTTCACTGTGTGTGTGTGTGTGTGTGTGTGTGTGTGTGTGAGAGAGAGAGAGAGAGAGAGAGAGAGAGAGAGAGAGAGAGAGACTACGTCAAATAATTTGAACTCGCTGGGAGCATCTCTACTCCCTTTATATTACAATTAGACACACAGTGGGGTTTTATGAATGTTATATATAAGTTAATAAAACGAAAACCATCTGTACCGTGATTGAGGTGCCCTCTTAGAATTAGTTAATACTTTATTGGAGTTAAAAATCAGAGAACACACCTTTTTCGCTTCAGCCCCACAGGTGTCATGACACCAGCCACTTTGTTCAGCACACTATATAAAAAGAGAAACTTGTTTTCCTTTACGGGTTCATTCTTTCTTGGAGTTCTGAAACAAGTTGAAAAGTCTCCTCTCACTGGAGACTGCAGTCTGTTCTCTGATGAGGCTGGGGCCATGAGCATGAAACAAACACTCACATCCCCGTGATGGCATCTCTGCAGCCCCTGTCCTTGTCCTCCCTGTATCTGTCTCCTCAGCGTTCCTTCTGCTTAGTGGTGAGAGTCTCGGTCTCCTCTTATCCAGGCTCACACTTCTGATAAATATTCAGATAAATATGAAAAGATAATTTTTGCTTTACTTAAAGAATCCCAAGACACCAAAACATCCGTTCAGACCCCGGCCCGCCTTCCTCTTTGCTTTTCTTGGATTGCCATCTCTACGCCCACGTTGTGTGCAAGGATTCTTTATTATCTGACTGGAACAGCAGAGCCGTCTTTAACCTGGCCGCTTCCTTTTCAAGGCTACATTGAACTCTTAACACCTCTAAAGCCTTTTAAAAGCATTGATAACAGCCCCTTTGGGGAAGAGACATAAATGTGGAATTTTTTTAGTTGTATGTTTTTTTTATATCATAACTATACTTCTATCCAAAGATTGTAGCTTATCAGTGTTTTAATTTAAAAATTTGAAACCAAGCCGAAAAGAGAGGGATTCCTCCCTCTCTCTCTCTCTCTCTCTCTCTCTCTCTCTCTCTCTCTCCATACACACACACACACACACACACACACACACACACACATATGATATATGAATTACACCCAAATATCTTCTGTGAGTCCTTCTGTATCACATTGACTGGAACACCCCTCCCTCTACTCCCCCCAGTCTTCCCCTTCCCCCTCACCCAGATCCACTCCTCATCCATTTCCCTGAAAAAGAGCAGGCCTCCCAGATATCCCTGAACATGGCATAACATACTACAATAAGACTAGGCACAAGCTCCAGTATCAAGTCTGGGCAAGGCTACTCCATAGGAGGTAAAGGGTACCAAGCTCGGGTAAAAGAATCAGAGACACCCCATCTCCTACTGTAAGGAATCCCACAAGAACACTAAGCTATGCAACCATAATATATGTGCAGAGGACCTAACTCAGACTCATGCAGTCTCCATGATTGCTGCTACAGTCTCTGTGGGTCCCTGTGAGCACTGACGAATTGATTCTGTGGGCTGTGTTTATCTGCTGTCCTCCACTGACTCCTACGTACCTTCCTCTTTCTCTCCTGCGGGGTCCCCTGGCTCTCTCTGGTGTTTAGCTCTGCGTCTCTGCATCTGTTCCTATCGGTTGCTGGGTGAAGCCTCTCTGATGACAGCTGGGCTAGGCACCAATCTATGAGTATAGGAGAATATCATTAGGGGTAATTTCATTGACTTTTTTTTATTTGCAAGTCGTATTTGGTTCTGTCTTGGGCTGTCCAGCTTCTAGTTCTTGGCAGAGTCAGCGGTGTGGTCCCTCTCATGACATGGACTCAGGTTGGACCAGTCATGGACTGCCCACTCCCACAAGTTCTGGGGCACGATTGCTCCAGCTCATCATGCTGCCAGGATGGACTGTAGGTTGAAGATTTGTGTCTGGGTTAATGACCCAGTCCCATTGCCGAGAGATTTCCCTTGTTTTAGAAGATGGACAGTTTGGTCCCCATATCCCCCAATTACTAGGAAACTTCACAGGGTCATTCTTGTAGATTCCATGAGTTTCCACTGTACTGTTTCTACATCACCCCCAAACATCCCCCACTTCATTTGTCTCTCACAGTCCACTCTCCCTCCCTCCATCCAGTCCTCCTGTTTCAATCCCCACCCACCCACAGTCCACCAGCAAAATCAACTCTCTTTCCCCTTCCCAGGGAGATGTTTGAGTCCCCCAGCCCTTGTAGCTCTCCTTGTTACTTAGCCTCGTTACTGGATCTGTGGATTGTACATGATTATCCTTTACTTAACAGCTAATATCCACTCATGAGTGACTACATACTGTTTTTGTCTTTCTGGGTCTGGGTTGCTTCATTCAGAATGATTTTTTTGTCTAGTTCCACTCATTTGCCTGCAAATATCATGATACAATTTTTTAACAGCTGAGTAATACTCCACTGTGTAAATGTTCCATATTTTCTTTATCCGTTCTTCAGTTGAGGAACATCTAGACTGTTTCCAATTTCTGATTATTATGAATAAAGTGTCAGCAACCATAGCTGAGCAAGTGACCTTGTGGTAGGAAGGAGCATCCTTTTGCTGTATACCCAGGAGTGGGGTAGCTGGGTCTTGAGGTAGATAGAGCTCCAATTTTCTGAGAAACCACCATATTGATTTCCAAAGTGACTATACCAGTTTGCACTCACACCAGCAGTGGAAGAGTGTTCCTCTTGCTCCACATCCTTGCCAGCATGAGCTGTCCTTTATCCTTCTGATCTTAGTCATTCTGACAGGCATAAGATGGAATCTCAGTATCATTTTGATTTGTATTTCCCTGATAGTTAAGGACAGTGAACATTTCATTAAGTGTTTCTCAGCCATTTGAAATGCTTCTGTTGAGAATACTATGTTTAGACTCGTACCACATTTTTAATCAGAGTATTTGGTTCGTCGATGTCTAGTTTCTTGAGTTCTTTATATATTTTAGAGATCAGTTCTCTGTCAGATGTGGGGTTGGTGAAGACCTTTTCCCGTTCTGCAGGCTGCCATTTTTGTCCTATTGTTGGTGTCCTTTGCCTTACAGAAGCTTCTCAGTTTCATGGGGTCCCATTTATTAATTGTTGATCTCAGTGTCTGTCCTGTTGGTGTTACGTTCAGGAAGTTGTCTCCTATGCCAATGTGTTCAAGGTTACTTCCCACTTTCTCTTCTGTAGCATTCAGTGTATCTGATTTTATGTTGAGGTCTTTGATCACTTTTACTTGAATTTTGTATAGGGTAAAAGATATAGATCTATTTGAATTCCTTTATATACTGACTTCCAGTTAGAACAGCATCATTTGTTGAAGATGTCTTTTTTTTTTTTACATTGTGTACTTCTGGCTTCTTTATGAAAAATATCAGATGTCCTTAGGAGTGTGGGTCTTAGATTCAATTCCATTGATTAACCTATGTGCTTTTATGGAAATACCATGGGTTTTTTTATTATTATTATAGCTCTGTTGTATAGCTTGAAAGCAGAGATGGTAATCTCTCTGGATGTTCTTTTATTGCACAGGATTGTTTTAACTGTCTGGGTTTTTTTTTTCCCCTATATGAAGTCGAGTATTGTTCTTTCAAGGCCTGTAGAGAATTGTGTTGGGATTTTTATGGGAAATGTGTTGAATTTGTAGATTGCTTTTGATAAAATTGCCATTTCTACTATGTTAATTCCACAGATCCATGAGCATGGGAGATCTTTCCATCTTCTGATATCTTCTTTTTAAATATATTTTAAATTTATTTTTAAAACAATCTTTTCTCATCTTACATACCAATCCCAGTTCTTTTGCCTTTTCCTCCTCCCGCTCACCCCACTTTTCACCCTCCTCCACCCTCCATCTACTCCTCGGAGAGGGTCAGACTTCCCATAAAACAAAGCCTGTCACATCACTTTGAGGCAGGACCAAGGCCCTCCCCACTATATGTAGGCTGAGCAAGGTACCCATCCAAAGAGAATGGACTCCCAAAACCCAGTTCAAGCACCAGGGATAAATCCTGGTCCCACTGCCAGAGGCTCCACAGACTGCCCCAGCCTCACAACTGTCACCCACATTCAGAGGGCCCAGTTTGGGCCTAAGCAGGTTCACCTGCTGTCAGTCCAGAGTCAGTGAGTGCTCACTAACTCAGATCAGGTGTTTCTGTGGGTATTTCCATCATGGTCTTGACCCCTTTGCTCATATTAGTGCTTCTCCCTCTCTTCGACTGACCCCTGGGAGCTCAGATACTTAGCTGCATCTGCTTCCATCAGTTGCTGGATGAAGTTTCTAGGACAATTAAGGTAGTCATCAACCTGATTACAGCAGAAGACCAGTTCAGGTACCACTATTGGTCTTAACTGGGTTCATCCTTGTGGATTCCTGGGAATTTCCCTAGTACCAGGTTTCTTGCTAGCACCATAATGACTGCCTGAATAAGCTATCTCTTTCCTCGCTCTCCCTCTATGTCTTTTCCTTATCTCTGACATCCTAATCCCTCATGTTCTCCTTTCCCCTTCCTTTCTTCCCTCTCTCTCTCTTCCTCCCTCCTTCCCCCACAACACTTCTGATTTTCTCTGGAGATCTTGTCTATTTCCCCTTCCCATGGGGATCTATGTACGTCTCTCTCTTAGGGTTCTCCCACTTACCTAGGTTCTCTGGTGTTGTGAACTATAGACTGGTTATCTTCTGCTTTACGCCTAATATCCACTTATGAGTGACTACATACTGTATTTGTCTTTCTGGGTCTGGATTGCCTCCTTTAGGATGTTTTTTTTTTCTAGTTCCATTCATTTGCCTGCGAGTTTCAAGACATCATTGTTTTTTACCACTGAGCAGTACTCCATTGTGTAAATGTACCGTATTTTCTTTATCCCTTCTTCAGCTGAGGGGCATCTAGGTTGTTTCCAGGTCCTGTCTACCACAGATAATGCTGCTATGAACACAGCTGAACAAGTGTCCTTGAGGTCTGAGTGCGCATCCTTTGAGTACATGCCCAAGAGTGATATTGCTGGGTCTTGAGGTAGATTGATTTCCAGTTTTCTGAGAAACTGCCATAATGATTTCCAAAGTGGCTGGGCAAGTTTGCACTCCCACCAGCAATGGAGGTTCCCCTTTCTCTGCATCCTCTCCAGCATAAGCTATCATTGGTGTTTTTCATTTTAGCCATTCTGACTGGCCTAAGATGGTATCTCAGAGTTGTTTTGATTTGCATTTCACTGATGACTTAGGATGCTGAGCAATTCCTTAAATGTCTTTTGGTCATTTGAGATTCTTCTGTTGAAAATTCTCTGTTTAGATCTGTAACCCATTTTTAATTGGATTATTTGGTATTTTGATGTCTAGTTTCTTGAGTTCTTTATATATTTTGGAGGTCAGTCCTCAGTTGGCTGTCCTTTTGTCTTATTAACTGTGATCCTTTGCCTTACAGAAGCTTCTTAGTTTCAGGAGGTCCCATTTATTTATTGCTCTCAGTGTCTGTGCTACTGGTGTTATATTTGGAAATAGTCTCTTGTACCCATGCATTCAAGGCTACTTCCCACTTTCTCATCTATGAGGTTCAGTGTGGCTAGATTTATATTGAGGTCTTTGATCCATTTGAACTTGAGTTTTGTTCATGGGGGATAAATATGGATCCATTTGTATTCTTCTACATGTTGACATTCAGTTATACCAGCACTATTTGTTGAAAATCCTTTCTTTTTTCCATTGTAGAATTTTAGCTTCTTTGTCAAAAATCAGGTGTCCACAGGTGTGTGGGTTAATATTGGGGTCTTCGATTCAATTTGATTGGTCCACCTGTCTGTTTTTATGCCAGTACCAAGCTGTTTTCATTACTGTAGCTCTGTAATAGAGCTTGGTGTCAGGGATGGTGATGCCTCTGGAAGTTTCTTTCTTGAACAAAATTGTTTTGGTTATCCTGGCATTTTCTTTTTCTATATGAAGTTGAGTACTATTCTTTTGAGGTCTGTGAAAAATTGTGGTGGGATTTTAATGGGGATTGCATTGAATCTGTAGATTACTTTTGGTAAGATTGTCATTTTTACTATGTTGATCCTACCTACCCAAGAGCATGGGAGATTTTTTCATTTTCTGATATTTTCTTCAATTTTTTTCTTCAAAAACTCCAAGTTCTTGTCATACAGGTTATTCGCTTTTTTGGTTAGAGTTACCCCAAGATATTTTATGTTGTTTGTGACTATTGTAAACGGTGATGTTTCTTTGATTTCTTTCTCAGCCCATTTATCATTTGTATTGAAGAGGGCTACAGATTTTTTTAAAGTTAATTTTGTATACTGCCACATTACTAAAGGTGTTCATCAGCTGTAGGAGTTTCTTGGTAGAATTTGGGAGGTCACTTGTGTATACTATCGTATCAGGAACAAATATTGAAAGTTTAACTTTCTCCTTTCCAATTTGTATCTCCTTGATCTCTTTCAGTTGTCTTTTTGCTCTAACTAGAACTTTATTATATTGAATAGCCATTCAGAGAGTGGATAGCCTTGTTTTGTTCTTGATTTTAGTGGAATCACTTTGAGTTTTTCTCCAGTTAATTTGATGTTGGCTTGCTGTAATTTGCCTTTATTATGTTTAGATATGTTTAGATATGTTCCTTGTATCCCGGATCTCTCTAAGACGTTTATCATGAAGGGTGTTGTATTTTGTCAAAGACTTTTTCAGCATCTAATGAGATGATCATTTGTTTTTTTTTCCTTCAGTTTATTTATATGGTGGATTACATTGACAGATTTTCATATGTTACATTATCCCTGAATCTCAGGAATAAAGGCAACTTGAAAATAGTGGATGATATTTTGATGTGTTCTTGGATTCAGTTTGCCAGTATTTTATTGAGTATTTTCACATCAATGTTCATGAGGAAAGATTGGTCTATATTTCTCTTTCTTAGTTGAGTCTTTGTGTGATTTGGGTATTTCTGATACCTTCTTTAATCTCTTTCTTTCATAGACTTGAAGTTCTTGTCATTCAGATCTTCACTTGCTTGGTTAGAGTTCTTCCAAGACAGATTATATTATTCCTGGCTATTGTGAAGGGTGTTATTTCCCTATTTCTTTCTCAGTGAGCTTATCATTTGTGTATAGGAGGGCTACTGATTTTTTTAAGCTAATCTTTTTTCTAGCCACTTCACTTAAAAGTGTTAATTTGTTGTAAATGTTCGCTGGTAGAACTTTTTTGGGTTGCTTATGCATACTAGCCTATTACCTGCAAATAAAGATACTTTGACTTCTTCCTTTCCAGTTTGTATCCCCTTGATCTCCCTCAGTTGTCTTATTGCTCCAGCTAGAATTTCAATTACTATATTGAATTGATATGGAGAGAGTGGACAGCTTTGTCTTTTTCTTGATTTTAGTGGAATTGCTTTGATTTTATCTCCATTTAATTTGATGTTGGTTACCAGCTTGCTTTACATTGCCTCCATTGTATTTAGGTTTGTTCCTTGTATCCCTGATCTCTTTAGGACTTTTATCTTAAAGTGGGGTTGGATTTTGTCAAAGGCTTTGTCATCATCTAATGAGATGATCATGTGGTTTTTATTTCAGTTTGTTTATATGGTGGATTACATTAACAGATTTTCATATGTTGAACTATCCTGCATCCCTGAGATAAAGCCTACTTGATCATTGTGGATGATCTTTTTGATGTGTTCTTAAATTCAATTTGTGAGTATTTTTGCATCTGTGTTCATGAGGGAAATAGGTCTGTAATTGTTTTTTTTTTCCATGTGGTTTGTATATTGAGGTGACTGTGGCCTCATAAAGTGAATTTGGTAATATTCTTTCTGTTTCTATTTTGTGGAATAATTTGAGTAGTGTTGGCTTTAGCTTTCTTCTTCAAAAATCTGGTAGAATGCTGCCATAAAACCATCTGCCCCTGGGCTTTTTTATTTTTGGGGGAGACTTTTAATGACTACTTCTATTTCTTTAGGTCTATTTCAATTGTTTATCTGATTTTCATTTAATTTTGATAAGCAGTATCTTTTAGATTTTCCAATTCTGGGGTGTAGAGTTTTGTTTTGTTTTTAAATTATGACCTAATGATTCTTTGGATTGCCTCAGTGTCTGTTGTTAAATTCCCTTTCTCATTTCTGATTTTTTAATTTAAATGGTCTCTCTGTTTCTTTTACTTAGTTTGGATGAGCATCTAACTTGTCAGTTTTCCTCACAGAATCAACTCTTTATTCCTGAGGTGCTGAGAAGAAAGTGTATTCCTTTGTGTTTTGATGAAATGGTTTTTTTTGTATTATTTATTTTATTATTATTTTTTTTTACAAAAGTTTATTACAATGTACAACAGGCTCCAGGATAACACTTCATTTTAACTATAGGTGGCAATGATGTTATAGTAGGGGATCCAGATGTTTAACAGGCTCAAGGATAACACTTCATTCTAGCTGTAGGTGGCAAAGATGCTATGGCAGGGAATCCAGATGTTTAAATAGGAATGGAAGAGGGTCACCATCATCTCAGATATGAGGAACAGCTTACTTTTTGCCAGATTTCTTAATTCCACCTGTGGCCAGGGGTCTCTTCCCCGCGGCCTTGGCTTTTAGCTCCTCGAGTTTCTTCTGCTCCTCTTTTTGTTTCTGCTTGAAAGCCCCATCTTCCTTGTCCATTTCCTTGGCCTGCTTCTTGGGCTGTTTCAGGGGCTTCTTTTTGCCACCTTCCCAGCCCAACATGGCGCCTCCAGACACCCCCTTCTCCAGACCTTGATCCTAAACGGATGAAATGTTTTGTAGCTGTCTGTTAGGTCTTTTGGTTCATAATGTCTTTTGTCTCCCGTTTTTCTGTTTAGTTTTTGTCTGGATGACATGTCCGTTGGTGAGAGTGGGCTATTGAAGTCTCCCACTCTCAATGTGTGATTTAAGCTTAAGTAGTGTTTCCTTTACAAACATGGGCATCGTGTGTTTGGGAAATAGATGTTAAGACTTAAAAAACTTATCTTGGTGGAGTTTTCCTTTGATGAGTAGGCAATGATCTTCCCCATCTTTTTGATTAATTTTGGTTTGAAGTCTATTTCAATAGATATTAGGATGGGTACACCAGCTAGTTACTTAAGTTCATTTGCTTGGGAAAATTTTTTCTAACCCTTTACTCTGAGGTAATGTCTATGTTTGGTGTTGAGTTGTGTTTCTTTTTTTTTTTTAATTTATTTATTTATTTTTATTTATTTATTTATTAAAGACTTCTGTCTCTTCCCCACCGCCGCCTCCCCTTTCCCTCCCCCTCCCCCAATCAAGTTCCCCTCCCTTGTCAGCACAAAGAGCAAACAGGGTTCCCTGTCCTGTGGGAAGTCCAGGGACCACCCACCTCCATCCAGGTCTAGTAAGGTGAGCATCCAAACTGCCTAGGCTCCCACAAAGCCAATACGTGCAGTAGGATCAAAACCCATTGCCATTGTTCTTGAGGTCTCAGTAGTCCTCATTGTCCACTATGTTCAGTGAGACCAGTTTTAAGGAAACAACCTAGATGCCCTTCAATTGAAGAATGGATGAAGAAAGTATGGAATATATACATATTAGAGTACTACTCAGCAGTAAAAAACAAGGACTTCTTGAAGTTTGCAGGCAAATGGATGGAAATAGAAAGCACTATCCTGAGTGAGGTAAGCCAGACCCAAAAAGAGGAACATGGGATGTACTCACTCATATTTGGTTTCTAGCCATAAATAAAGGACATTGAGCCTATAATCCGGGTTCTTAGAGAAGCTAAATAAGAAGGAGAACCCAAAGAAAAACATATAGGCATCCTCCTGAACATTAACCTTCATCAGGCGATGAAAAGAGACAGAGACAGAGACCCACATTGGAGCACCGGACTGAAACCTCAAGGTCCAAAGCAGAAGGAGAGAGAGCACGAGCAAGGAACTCAGGACCACGAGTTGTGTTTCTTGTATGCAGCAGAAGGATGGATTCTGTTTCTGCATCCATTCTGTTAGCCTGTATCTTTTTATTGGGGAATTGAAAGATATAAATGACCAATGGTTGCTAATTTCTGTTATTTTGTTGTTAATGGTTGTGTGTTTCTCTTCTTTTGGTTTTGCTGGTGTAAGATTATTAATTTCCTGTGTTTTCATGGGTGTATTTTAACTCTTTTGGCTGTATTTTTCCTTCTAGTACCTTCTGTACAGCTGGAGTTTTGAATAGATATTGTTTAAATTTGACTTTATCATGGAATATCTTGTTTTCTTCATCTATGGTTTTTGCTGGGTACAGTAATGCTGGGCTGGGTATAGTAATGCTGGGTAAGTTGGCTGGGTATAGTAATGCTGGGCTGGGTATAGTAATCTGGTCTGGCATCTGTGTTATCTTAGAGTCTGTAGGACATCTGTCTAGCTCCTTCTGGCTTTTAGAATCTCCATTGAAAAGTTAGATGTAATTCTTTTTTTTTTCCTTTTTTTTAATTTGACATAACTTCTTCATTGAATCTTTGGGGATTCAATATACCACCCACCTCCAGTCCCTCCATATCCTACCCCTACCCCTGCAGGGCCCCTCAAGATAAAATTTTTTAAAACTCAAACCAAGCCATAACAAAATAAACAAGCAAGCAACCAAAAACAGATAAACAAGCAAACAAACAATGAAAATACAAAACAGCTCTTTCCTCCTCTTTCTTTCCTGCCTCCAACACCTCCTCATTCATCCTGGCAGTATTCGCAAATGGTATGCCATTTTTTTCTAATCAGCTTTACTAGAAATGTTCATTGCAATGAGTCACTAGTCTGGTTCAAGGTCTCTGGTTTCTGATACACCCTCATCACCGGATCCTCAACAACATGCCTCTCACATATCCTGACGCCACCCGAGTCAGTGAGCTCCTTTGGGTATAGTTCCACAGGACCAGTCCCTTCATGAGCTGGGTGTTGTTGGCATTCACCTTTAATCCCAGCCCTTGGGAGGCAGAAACGGGAGGCCAGCCTGATCTACAGAGGGAGTTCCAGGAATGAGAGAAGCCTTGTCTCAAAAAACAAACAAACAACACACAAACAGGAAAAAATGGACTAGATGTAATTATGATACATCCGCCCTTAGGTGTTACTTGGCTTTTTCTCTTGCAGCTTTTAATATCCTTACTTTATTCTGTATGTTTAGTGTTTTGATTATCATGTGGCAAGGGGACTTTCTTTTTGGGTCCATTCTACTTGGTACATTGCAAACTTCTTATACCTTAATAGGCATGTCCTCCATTAGGTTGGGAAACTTTTCTTCATTGCTTTTGTTAAAAACATTCTCTGGGCCTTGAGTTGGGTTTCTTCTTCTTCTTCTTATATTCCTATTATTCTTAGGTTTGGTCTTTTCATATTGTTCCTGATTTCCTGGATGTTTTGTGTCAGGAACTTTTTAGGTTTAAGGTTTTCTTTAAGTGATGAATCTTTCTTCTATTGTATCTTCAACACCTGAGATTCTCTCTTCCAACGATGCTTGAGTCTAGTTCATAATTCCCTCAGCTTGTGTTTTTTTTTCTATTCTCATTTTCATGTTTTGAGCATTTCCTTTAACCTTTTTGGGGTTTCTTTTAGAGATGTATTTATTACCTCCATTTTTTTGTTTGTCTTTTCCTTGATTTCTTTAAAGTATTTGTTCATTTAAGCACCTCTATCATATTTATAAAGTTGTTTTTAAGGTCGTTTTCTTGTGCTTCAGCTGTGTTGGAATATCCAGGTCTTGCTGATGTAGGATTGCTGGATTCTGGTGGTGACTTATTGCCCTTGCTCTTGTTGATTGGGTTCTTTCCCTTGAGTAGCAAAGAACATAGATGTTACAGTCAAAGGTCAGAGAGATTTTTAGAGCTGGAGATGTTTTGGAATCCCCAAGACGTAAAGCACAAATTGAATGTCACTGAATTAATTCAGATTGTTTGTGTGACAGTTAATACTGATGTCAGCTTGACAGCTTCTAGAATCACTCAGAAGACGAACCACTGGGGATGTCTATGAAGGAGCTTCCAGACTGGTTCCACTGAGGTGGGAGGACTCACGTTAAAATGTGTGCAGTGGGCGATGAAAGGAGACAGAGACCCACATTGGGGCACTGGACTGAAATCCCAAGGTCCAAATCGGGAGCAGAAGGAGAGAGAGCACGAGCAAGGAACTCAGGACCGCGAGGGGTGCACCCACACACTGAGACAATGGGGATGTTCTATCGGGAACTCACCAAGGCCAGCTGGCCTGGGTCTGAATAAGCCTGGGATAAAACCGGACTCGCTGAACATAGCGGACAATGAGGACTGCTGAGACCTCAAGAACAATGGCAATGGGTTTTTGATCCTACTGCACGTACAGGCTTTGTGGGAGCCTAGGCAATTTGGATGCTCACCTTACTAGACCTGAATGGAGGTGGGTGGTCCTTGGACTTCCCACAGGCCAGGGAACCCTGATTGCTCTTTGGGCTGATGAGGGAGGGGGACTTGATTGGGGGAGGGGGAGGAAAATGGGAGGTGGTGGCGGGGAGGAAGCAGAAATCTTTAATAAATAAATAAATAAATAATAAAAAAAAGAAGCTAGAAAAAAATAAAAATAAATAAAATGCGTGCAGTGCTGGCTGGACCACGGGATGGAGTCCAAGCTGTGCATGAAGAAGGGGGAAGCTAGTTGAACATCAGCAGTCTCCACTATGCTTCCTGACTGCAGACACGGGAAACCAGCCACTTTGTGGCCCTTTCTTCTCTAACCCAGTGATGTACCATAAACGCTAGACCAAAATAAACCTTCTTTCCTTATGTTTACTGAGCCAGGCATCTTGTCAAAGCAATGAGGACAGGAATTAACACCATACGGACTCACCATGAACCATAAAGTCAGATTCATTCTTCTGCCACAGGAGAAAATAGTTTTCAGTTAGAAAGTGATTTGATTAGTTTGCTCATCTTCGCCTTCTAGAGGATGAAATCTAATAGATGCTTGTAGTACCATATTAAATGTCTCGTGGAGGTGCCATATGTCATGAGAGACTTCGAGCGAGTAAACATTTTGTATGCCATTTAATTAATTGTTGTACAGTTAATTAACATGAAGCTTAGAAAAATTGGTTGTGTTACTCAGGGTCTCATCTAGAATATATCAGAATGGTATTCAGGCTTCTTGCCAAATAGTTATTAAACATGAATTAAATAATAAGCTATTCTAAAGTATAAGCAGCTTGTGTCATTGGGATTGACTTCTGTAGTATACGAAATGCCAGGCCTGAGCTTCCTTTTCTCGTCTCCATGAGAAGATGATAGGATTTGGCCAAGCTCTTGACATTATCTTTAGTTGAAGAAACTTTATTTTTATTGGCTGTGTTTCTTATGTTGTCTAAATTACTTTTCTTTAAAAATGGGTATAAGTTATACATAGTAGTGTAGTTGTACAAGCCTCTAATCCCACACACTAAGGAGTGTTGCAAGTTCCAGCCTCCTCCTACCCCAAAACTTACAGAAACGGTCTCCAAATTCATGTAAAAAGAGTTCTGAGGATATACAGCTCTGCGGTAGAGTCTTTGCTTAGCAAGTACAAAATTCCAATTGAACCCCTAATACCACACACACACACACACACACATAAAGATATAGGAAACCATTTACTTTTTTCCATGTGTGTAAAATATTGAAGTTAACCTATACTTAGATTAATAAGTTCTCATTATTTCTGTTTTAGTGTCTTTAACACAAAAGTTGTTATCAAGACTTAAGCACTTTGATAATGCAATTATAAAATCTGCTTTCAATGCTTTAACCTTATGTATAAAATTCATCTTATAAATTCCGTGGTAGAGCATGACCTCACGAGTATTTGGAATTTTTAATTTTTCATGTGTATTTTTCCAGCATCAGTGCTGCTTAGGTCACAATTGGATGGCGGCTCAACAGTGGATGAATGGCAGAAAGGATATATGATGAAAAACAGTCGAAACTATTTCCAAAAATGAAAAATAGGAGTAAGGTGATCTCCTCGCCCTTTTCCTCTCACAGACGTTCACTCCATCCTCTCCCAGAGTGTTTGGTTTGGTGCCTATCACCATAGCATAGCAGCCAGCTGATTTAACCGCAGAGAAAACGGGCAGGATATGAACTAGAGCTGGTGGGTTTTGATCATTTGTTTGAGCCAAGCATTTCACCACAAACCACTAGCTGAGGTTCCATTCCCTCTTGGTATTTAGATTGGCATATTGAATATTCTTTGTATAAAAGTGTGTGTGCGTGTGTGTATGTGTGTGTGTGTTTCCCTTATCATTGCCTCAAAAATATCAGCACTGCCAAAGTGGGTTTTTAAGAGCACACCTGACTATTTTAGTGAATCTGTGGAGAAATCTTAAGTTTGCAAGTAGCTGAATTACATTTTCTTTTCTTTTTCTTTTTAAAGATTTATTTATTTATTCTGTATACAGTGTTCTGCCTGTATGCCTGCAGACCAGAAGAGGGCACCATATTTCATTACAGGTGGTTGTGAGCCACCATGTGGTTGCTGGGGATTGAACTCAGGGCCTTTAGAAGAGCAGTCAGTGCTCTTAACCGATGAGCCATCTCTTCAGACCCTGAATTACATTTTCTAGAGTTATTCTGAGTCCTCTTGTACTTGTGCACACAGTGCAATATATTGAGGGCCTGGGTCTTACTTATTATGGGGAGCTGTCGACAGGGCAATATCATTTTCAATAAACTGTCAAGAGTTTGTCTTCAGAAGCATAATTTTGGCATCACGTTTATCCCTGTTGGTTTCAGTATTGAAACAAACCCCTTTCTGGTCAGCAGGAGTCTTGGAACTCGGAGCAACCCTCAAGATGGGAAAGGGAGGGAAGAGACTGGCTTGGGTAGTTAGTCCTCACAAAGTCACAATGGAGGTGAAGGCAATGGTGCCTGTGACATCAATTTCATCGTAAAAGGCTATAACCATTAAGTAGGGTTCTGCAGAAGGACAAAAAGATGTCAAATTCCATGTTATTGGAATATCCCTCTTATCCATCTGCATCAGAGATACAGAACGGGACTGTTGGCTCTTCATATTAAACACTCACATGATGTGATGGTCAACAGAAGAGGTTCCTGACCTTCTGATGATGCACAGCTGCCCAGGTGCTTCAGTGCTTGTCTCCCTGTTAGTTTTAATACTCACCAAACCCAAACAAAAAGAGTCAGAGTTGCTAATATACATGTTTCCTGTTTAATATCCTGAAATGCAACACCAAGGACAAGACTTAAGATGTTCTCCCACCCTTTTCTGTTTGTTTTTCTGAAGCAGAACCTTACTCTGTAGCCCAGGATGGCTCAGAAGGCATCATGGTTCTCTTGCCTCAGCGTAATGTGGGATGTCCTTCTGTATATGTGTTGCTTTTATTGATTAATGCATAGAACTGCTTTGGTCTATGGCAGGGCAGAATATAACCAGGCTGGAAGGAATAGAGAGAGAGAGAGCAGGCAGCGTTAGGGAGACACCATGTAGCTGCTGAAGGAGGCAGGCACTATGTAACTGCCCAAGAAGCAAGAGGTGACAAACTTTGAACCTCATGTTAAAATATAAAATAATAAAAATGGGTTAATTTAAGATGCAAGAATTACTTAATAAAAAGCCTGAGCTAATAGGCCAACAGTGTTGTAATTGATATAGTGTGATTATTCGGATGTGGATGGCCGGGAAATGAAAGAGCGGTGTCTGCCTACATCAGTGTCTTACTTTCATTTCAGTTGCTGTGACACAGTACCCTGGCAAAAGCAAGTTGGGGGAGAAAGGGTTTATTTGAGCTCAAAATTCCAGGTTACGGCCAGCCAATCATTGCACGGAAGTCATTAGGAACTTGGAGCAGCCAATCCTAAGAGCAAAGTTAATGAATGAATCCAAGTCTATGCTCAGATTGCTCTCTCACTGTGATGAGCGCAGGAATCTTTGTGCCTGGGGATGATGCCTTCCACACTGGGAAAGTCTTCCCACCATAACTCATTCCATCAGTATGATCTCTCACAGACATGCCCATGTGCCAGCTCCATCTAGGCAATCCTCCCTTAAGAGCCTTTCCCAGCTCTCTAGACTGTCTAGTTGGCAATTAAAACTGCCACACCCAAGTACTGGATCATGGGCATGTGCCGCCACACCTTCCCCTCACTGGTTTTTGCATTTCTTTCCTTAAATTTTATCAGATAACATGAAAACAAAATGGATCAAAACAAAAACCACTGGTATTGAACAAACCCTAAAAATCAAAAAAATATCAACAGCATTCAACAAAATTACGATCATGAGCATTAACTTGACAATAGTCACAATGAAAATGTTGATTGCTCAAATCAAAATTATTCAGGTATCTGTATATAAGTCATTAGACTTATAAAATATTCTTTATTAATTTTTTGAGAATTTCACGTATGCATATAATTGTATTTTGACTATATTCACCCTCAGCCTTAATCATCCCAGATCTACTCTTCCTCACCTCCCTACCCACTCCCAACTTCATATTGTCTTCTTAAAAAATAATTCACTGAGTCCTATCTATACTCATGGACGTGGGGCTATCCACCAGAGCACGCTTGACCTACCAGGAAACATACACCTAAATAAAACCAACTCTCTCTCCCCAGAGGTCATCAGTTGTTAATAGCTCTCCAGTTAGGGATGGCGACTCATGAACCTTCTCAGGCAACAGTGTTGACTGGCTTGCTGTACAAGTCTTTTGCAGATGACTACAGCTGCTATAGTTCATGAGTACAGCATTGCTGCTGAGTTCTTCTGCTTTGGAGGCTTCATAGAAAATAGATCTTTAAACTTAGGGGCTTTAAAGTCAAGAAGGCCTAAAACTTCTGAGAGCTGAATCACATAAACAAAAATGTAAGAAGGGCTATGGTTGCATAACAAAGGGTTTGATTTAAAAAGAGAAGCCTTGTGTAAGAAGGGCTATGGTTGCATAACAAAGGATTTGATTTAAAAAGAGAAGCTTTGATGAAAGTTTGGGGCACTAAGTATGAATACCAGTGTGAGGAGACTACCTGATCAACTGGTTTCATAGGAGACTTGACCATTTAGCCAAGTACTTGTTAAGACTGTGATTTATAGATACTTGTAATATCTGCTGTCATCTTTTCATAAAGACTGCGGCATTACAAGATTTAATATGAACACAGCACTTGTTTTCTTTCAAAAACGTGTAATCTTTCTAAATATTATTCCTAATGTCTAATTTTACTGAGACTATAATGTCAGTATATTGATATTTATGTCATTTGCTTACAGTTAAAGATAGTGGCTTACTATGTCAGTAGAATCCATTGTAGTAAGTAGATTGCTACTGAACTTCAAAGAAAATGGAAGAATCCATTAATTAAAAGTAATAAAACCCAGCTGTATTTAAAATGATAAACTTGTGATAATATTTTGATACATGTACACAAAATTTATTTTCAGTGGCGTTTCTGTATTTTCTTTGATAAAAAAGGAGACTAGATTAAATGCTGTACACGACCACAAAGTATGCTCATCACAGCTGTCTTTGAGAACCAGATCATGAGCTGGTTGTGGTAGTATCTACATAGATGTCATTTACTTGGGGACTCATGGCAGGATCAGAAGTCCTGGACTTGACTGCATAGTTAAACCCTGTGTCAACAAAAGAAACTCCTCTAAGTATATTTTTTAAAGACCTTTAAGTGGAAAAGTCCCAGAAGTTGGAGAATTTTTTGTAGCAGGAAATATTGGGAAATGTCATGTAAAAAGTTTGGTGTGGTTGCACTGCTAGTAATCTCATAACAGGAAGATGTTGGGAGCTTGCTGACCAGCCAGTTTAGACAAATGGAGAGTTCCAGGTTCAAAAAGGAGTATCCAACTCAAAGAATAAGGTGAAGAGCCACTGAGGAAAATACACTTTTCTCCACCTGGGGACAATAAATTTTGAGTGCATACACCATCACCACCACCATCATCATCACCACCACCATCACCATCACCATCATCACCACCATCATCACGACCACCACCATCACCATCATCACCACCACCATTACAACCATTATCACCATCACCACCACCATCACCATCACCATCATCACGACCACCACCATCACCATTACCACCACCACCACCACCACCACCATCACCACCACCATCATCATCACCACCATCATCACCACCACCACCATCACCACCACCACCACCACCACCACCACCATCATCACCACCATCATCACTACTACCACTACCACCATCACAACCATTATCACCATCACCACCACCATCACCATCACCATCATCATCACCACCATCACCACCACCACCATCACCATCACCACCACCATCACCATCACCACCATCATCACTATCACCATGACCACCGCAGTCATTACCACCATCTCTACTACCATCACCACCACCCTAAAATTAAAAATAACAAACCTCTAATCAGTGAATGTGATCTTCGATGGAGATGAACTTCTAGGGTTTAGGTCAGAAAAGCAGAACCTGCCTAAGGGGGTTATTGTCCACCATCCTTTAAGAAGAGACTAGGCAGTGGCATTTTCTTCCTTTTCTATTCTCAGCAGACATTGTGGCACCTTCTGGAGAGTTTCTAAATCTCCAGAGTTAAAAGAAATATTTAAGTCATGTAGACTGATAATTTGTGCTAACTTGGTGTGGGAGGTCCTTCTGTCTATGTGTTGCTTTTATTGGTTAATAAAGAAACTTCCTTGGCCTGTTGATAGGGCAGAACTTAGGTAGGCTGGGAAAACTGGACTGAATGCTGGGAGAAGGAAGGTGGAGAGGGAGATTTCATGGAGCCGCCGTCAGAGATAGGCATGCTGAAACTTTGCTGGTAAACCACATCCTCATGGTGATGCACAGATTAATAGAAATGGGTTAAATTCATATGTAAGCATTAGCCAATAAGAAGCTAGAGCTAATTGGCCAAGCAGTGATTTAATTAATACAGTTTCTGTGTGGTTATATCAGATGTAAGCTAGCTGGGCAGCTTGGAACGAACAAGCAGCTCCCCTCCTTACAACACTAACTCACAAAATGATCGGACACCCATTCACGTATGAGGAAGAAGAATAAGAGCAGTCTGGAACATAACCCTGTCGTTATTATTGTGTACAGAATGGGTGGTTTCCCTTTGCTCCTGTGGACTCCCCATCCTCGTTTTACTGTTTAGCTCTACAGATACCAGAAGTTTGCATTTGTACTACGCTGCCAGGATATCAAACACAGCTACTTCCTAAGCCCCTCTGAGCTCATGTGCTTTCGAGAAAACCACATCTATCCAGGCAGCTGTGAAACACCATAAGCAGATCCAAACAGCAGAAAACCACCCACAGGAGAGCAGACTGTGACATGGAAGGGCAGACTCGCAGTCTGAGAGAGACCCAGATGGGGTCTGCTTCTTGCCTCTGCACATGGTGGAAGCTAGCTGACCAAGGTTTCCTTCATATGGGCAATAATCCTATTCATGAGAGAAAAAGGCATATAAGAATAATAAATCTATGAATGTTTTATAAAGTAGCCTCAGAGAATTAGTCCATATTTATACAAGTACTTAAGCTTTTAAAATAAATGCTAAGCACTTTCAGGCACCAGGCAAATGTGGGATTTTACCATCCCCTCTGCCAAGTTATCTAAAGGTTTTTCTCAACACTTCCAACTAACAGAAGAAAATTAATGAAACTTATGAAATGTGGTATTATCAATATTCCTGCGAAGCAGTAGCATTAAATATTAAACATTTAAATGAGGAAACACTGATTAATTCATAGTATTCTGAGCAGCTTATAAATGTTTAATACTCATATTTTTTTCTTGATTGGGTATTATTTAGCTGAAACCATGGTCACTGTAGAACTATTCTGTTATTATTTATAATTACAGGCCTACTTTATAAAATGATTTTTATAGCAGATATTATTCTGTACCACACACTACTTTTGGTTAATTATTTCATGTGCTAGAACAAAATGAAAAATTGCCAATAATACTCGTGAAACATTTTAAACCCTAGTCGTCTCAGTAGTTGAGGGTTAAGTTTGTGTAACGTCAATGAAGTAAAAGCGCCTTCATGCTGAGTTTGCCCTGTTTTTAGTGTTGGTGGTTTGTTATTCAGTAAGTACTATATAACAACATTTATGTACATGGCCCTGAAGAAACAGTAATAGCAAACAGGGGGTGGTGGCCAGAATTACCATTCCACGGTGTCCTGAAGGATTATTGGATTTAGAAGCTGAATAAATAATCTCACAGTTATTTTCTCATCTATTGTCAGTGTTACGCAATAGTACAAATTTCAGATATTCAGTGACCTTTTTTTTACATTGAGGGGTAGGAAAGGAAAGCATCTGAGAAAGAAATATTATGGTGTGTCTTACAGGCAGAGTGACTACAGGCCAGAAGCAGGAAGAACATTCTGGGCAGAGAGGACCATGCTAGGCTTTGAGGCCGGTTATCCTGAAGGGGGTGTGTTAAACTGAATCCCACATTAAGTAAAAATGGCATTCCAGATGAGAGGCTTTGTTCTCTATAGTAGGATTAGCCCTCGGCAAGTATCGGAGAAGCCCAGCGAATCAGTGGTGTAACCTCACTATAAAAATGGACCGAGGGATTTCACACTTTAGGGATCTCCCTGCTATTTGGTACTTTGCCACCATGTGGCTGACTCCCATACTGGCTTAACTCAAAGGTCATGGCCCTCCTACGCTCCCACCTGTGACTCAATAATAAAGTTATTTTGAAAACAAAACCACAAACAAAACAAATACAAATCTATCAGAAATACTTCTAATAAAGTATTTTAGGGTTCTGTTTTTTTTTTCAAGATTTATTTTTCAGTTTTTAGTTTTCCATGTTTGTTTTGTGTGCAGGGGTGGAAGGATATTCACTTCACGAGGCCCATGCGGAGGTCAGAGGACAACTTGTTAGAGTTGGTTTTTTTTCATTATGTTTTTTTTTTTTTTCATGGGATTAAACTCTGTGAAAAGCCCAAAGCAGCAGAGAAACACACTTAGGTTCTGGTCCACATTTGAAACAAAATCACAGACGAGAAGGCAAGAGTTACATTTTTTTTGCATCAGGATACAATCTAATGCCCACACCCAAGGGAACTTCATGGCAACTCATAGGGACTAAACTATGGGGGAGGGGCCCTGGGAAGGAAACATGCACTCTTAAAGAGATAATTACCCCTTCTACTTCTTCACCATGGTGGATTGACTTTTCTGAGAGGGATTCCCTTGGCCTGGTGATTGACAGACCTGACTGAACTGACCCTTAAGGGAGCAGACAGTGTTATGTCTCTCTACTTGACTACAGTTCTCCAGTAAATCTCAAAAGGCCTCTTCTATAAGTGCTTCCCTAGTCAATAGGTACTCTCTAGGTGTCTACACCATCTCTGTAATCTCTGAAAAATATGTCCGGTTCCATCAAAGCAGGCTGTAAATACACCAACATCAAATTTCCTAAACATCAATTATCTTGATTGTTATTTAATTGCAGCTGGCGTTTTACTTTATTGAGAACTACATGCATGAGTGCTGTCTCTACATCACTCCAACCTACTTGTATGCCCCCCACTCATGGTCTCTTCTTTAATTATTGTCATACAGTAAATAAATTATAAATTAGATGTAATAATAAAAAGGCAAACTTTAGAGGATATAGCAATACATGCATGTAATTTTAGCACTCAGAGACTGACACCTGGAGGTTACTTTGTCTTAAAAACTTGTGGGTAAAGAAATATTTATAATGTAAATGTTTAATTTTTTATTAAAAGGTTTATGAGGTAAAAAGATGGACCAAGGAGTACATCATCAGAATATATCCTCGCATGAATACAGTTGCATGATTGCTTCGTCAAGGTTGAGAGTCCTCAGAAGGCTTTCTCATGTCAATCTGTTTTTGTTCCCTAGTGCTTGTCTCTGCTTTTTGAGAGGTCCTCCAGCACCCTGGGTCCCAATATTTAACAGAATAATTCAAGGGTTCTTTCTATTTGTGGCTTGTCTTCTTTGTGAGCAAAACTTTTGATACTATCTTTCCTCTAACTTTAGTTGGAGGGTAAACTGGAGGTTGTGCCAAGGTACATAATTAACAAATAGCAATCAAGATAATTGAATTACAAGGCTGTGCATGGCTTTAAAGCAGAAGCGACCAAACCTGAATTCTTGGGAGCTGGGATTGTTGTCTTCTCAGGAAACACAGATCAGAAGTTCTGCAAAGGCAAATTAGGGGCCACAAAGGTCAAATTTACTATCTCTGAAAAACAAGCATAGGATCATTTCCAACTCCCAGATTCTTGCCGCTGGTGGGGTCTTTGGTGGTTTATTGGCTCACAGCAGAGTCTGAAAATTTCTAGGGTTGAGTTGCTGTTCATCCCCTGTATCTTACCACATGGAAGCTAGCACACCCCACAATCTAGGAGCCGACTATTCTGTCTTTGATGGAATTTCATCAGTCAGGACCGTGGTGTAACTGCTGCACACCTGACTTCCCAAGTCCTCATGTTCCCCAGCAATG
The DNA here is from genome assembly GCA_025134845.1 of Neodon shergylaensis. NCBI lineage: Eukaryota > Metazoa > Chordata > Mammalia > Rodentia > Cricetidae > Neodon > Neodon shergylaensis. The sequence goes on from JABTXL010001700.1 coordinate 1,135,653, forward strand.
TCTCCCACACCCTTTTCTGCTTAGCCTGGATTGTGTCACCAATAGTGAGAAATTAGGTCGCCCTCTAATATTTGATGCGATAGTTAAACAACGAAAGTTACTCTTGATTTGAGCTAGACTTGGGTGAGACTGGACTTTTGGTCCTATTCTTCAATCCCCCAGTAGATGATCAGTTGTGGTGTTCTCTGTAGAATATTCCCAGAGCATCCTTCCTCTCCTGTCACCCAGGCTAACATGCTCCTATAACTCTAGAGCAGAAACAGATATTATGGATTGCTTATTTATTTATTGGTGAAAAATGCCACTGCTACCTCCTTACATGGCCACCAGTGTACAATCCCATAGTTTTATATCCACTTTCCTCTAGTAAGTTTCTGGAGGCAGTTGGTCCATCCTGGGAGTTCCAGGGCATGGGTAAACATGAGTCCCATTGCTGGTATTAAATCTACAGGGGAATGTTCTTGGCTGGTATGTGGAGCTCAAACCTTAAGGAGGTCTAAATAGATCTAATATTATTTTATAATCTAAAAGACTCTGAATTTCAGATAACGGTCTGTAAGGGTTATGGGGGAGCTAGTAATTTCTAATTTGTTACTTAAAGCCTTTTAGAATTCCTCAGTATTTAATTTTGGCTAATATAGTTACTTCTCAATAGTATTTCCTCTTCAAACTTGCATACTTAACTCCAGTTAGTCTCAAGGAGGTCTCCTTTAATTCCCATTGTCACGCCACTTCCCCTCATTAAGTCTCAGGATTTGTGAAGTTAGTCCAAGAGGCTGGTGATATGTATGGAAGCTTGCCTCTGACTCAGGGCTTTAACCCAGGTCGTGTCTCAGCCCCATTTAATCTCTAATTGCCTCTCTGCCCCTTTCACACTCATTATGACAAAATTAAACCTTCCCAATAGGAGAGCAACTTTTTTTTCAAGAGGGGGAAATTAGGCTCACATTGGTGAGATGTTTTAAAAATTTGTTATTTATTTTATTTTATTTTTGAGACAAGATTTTACTGTGTAGCTGAGACAGACCTGGAGCTCACTGTGCAGTTCAGGCTGCTGGAATTTAGGAACTCCTTGCCTCTGTCTTCCAAAAGCTGGGCTTGCAGGCATGTGCCACCGCGGCCATGCCCTGCTTTGGTCTTCTCACTGTGCTGTGTATCACTTAGGAGAAAATCGCTGTGATCAAAGGGTCTTGTCAGGGTGCAGTTAATGCCGCTCCATCTGCACGAAGTGACCAAAAGTAGAAGAGTGTTTGGTGTCTGGTGTCTGAGTTTCAGTTAATTCCATTTGCAGTCTGTAAATTAAGACACAAAGTAGTGGTTCTCCATCACGGATTGTTTGGGATACCTATTTAACGTTCAGATTCCGTGTGTCCGCTTTCCTACCACTCCTGCTTCTTGCCTACAAATTCTGTTCTCGTAGATGGCGGTAAGGTTGCAAAGCAGGAGTCTCTAAATGTCCTAGGTGGTTCCTGAGAACTAGGCTTGTAAGGTCGTGGGCTTATGTTCTTTCTCTATACTAAGAGAAACACTCCAGGCATGGGAAGGTGAATGTCGCATCATCTTACTTATGCGTGACATATCCCAGGCCCGGTGAAGAGATACTGGGCACAGAGTGTAGACTCACTTAGAGGTGCCTCTTCTTGGCAAGCTGTGAACTCTGAAACAGTCTGGGACATTATTAACACTCTGCTTTAACATTTTATTTAAATTTAAAAGATTATATACTCCTTTTAAAAGTTAATTTATTTTTAGCATTTTTTCAAACAGTATGTTTTGGTTATATTCTTTTCCCTTCCCTAACTCCACCCAGAACCATCCTGCTCCCCCAACACCCATATTTTCCTCTGTCTCTCTTGACAAAAGAAGGGAAATGAAAATTAAAAAGCGTTATAAAGCAATAAGTCAAAAAGAGTGCATAAAAAACATGGAGTCCGTTTTGGCTTAGCCAACTACTCCTCAACATGAGGCATGCCATGGGGGGTGGTTGATATGCCAAGTGATGCTTTATTGGAGAAAACTGATTTTGCCTTTCTTAGCAGGTATTAATTGCTAATAGGGTCTTTACTTACTAGCAAAGTAGAAGATAAACATCTTATATATACACTTTAAGAAAATGTTGGCTGTGGAGATTTCTGGATGATGCTATTTCAGGTGTTTTCATCTTTTGTTAAAAAACAATTAAATGAGCAGGTATCACAGTATAATTGAAAATTTTAATTTAGTTTCAGAAAGTGAGAACTAATTTTCACGTGGATCGGTAAGGTTAGAAATTGAGACGGAAGGAAGCAGTAACATGAAATCTCAATATGTAGGTATAGTATAAAGAAATAGCTCTAGGTTGCACTTGGACTTTTGAATTTGAAGAATGGAAGGTTTTAAAGAGAAGAAAGCTCTGTTCATCAGTGTCCTTTGGACAGCTTGATGGCCGGCCTGTGTGTCCTGGTCACTGTTCTGTTGCTGTGAGGAGACCCCTGATAGAGGCAACTCTTATACACGAAAGCATTTAATTGCGACTTTCTTACAGTTTCAGAGGCTTAGTCCATTATCTTTATGGGTGAGTAGGGTAGGGAGCAAGACGGCATGCAGGCAGACACTGGAGTGACAGCTGAGAGCTGCATCTTGATCCGAAGGCAGCAGGAAGGGAGAATCTACCCTCAGTGACACACTTCCTCCAGCAGGGGCACACTTCCTAATCTCTCTCATCCTTTCAAATAGTTCCACTCCCTGATGACTAGCCATGAGGGGTGGGGATTTTTATTTAAACCACCATACTACCGTCCTCTTTTTCCTGTTTTGGTTTTTCAAGACAAGGTTTCTCTGTCTAGCTTTGACTGTCCTGAAACTCTCCGTAGACCAGGCTGGCCTAGAACTCACAGAACTCTGCCTGCCTCTGCCTCTGGAGTACTGGGATTAAAGGCGTGCGCCACCATTACCAGCCAGTGTTTTCACTACCATTTAGAGGAAAGGAGGGCGGGCTAGAATTTTTAGCCAAAAGAAATCAGTATATTTTCCTTTCTTTTCTTCCCTTCCTTTCCCTTCTCTTTTCTTTAGTGGCATGAAAGCTCTTCTAAGGTAACAGTTGTCTCTTCTGAGGGAATGATATGTCTTTAAAGAAATTCCATCAGTGTACTTTGGGCCTGATGGTATCAGGGTGGGATATCAAGAAAAGTGGCCAAGAGAGCAGTGTCATCCACAAAGGAAAAATTAGCCCAATAATGCTTATTGAGTAGAAGCCAACTCAGTTCCTCCTTGGCATTTTGAAAAAAGAACATTATTGTTCTCTTAACAATGCAGTTTCTGTACTTAGATTGAATCTGGAGTATTCTTCCTGTGTTAGATAACAGGTGGAGTTCATCATGAACAAAAGGTGCCCCAACTAAGATCTTAGACGCGGACTTCAGTAACAAAACCAACTAGAAACTTCTGGTTTCAGATCCGATTTCTGATCCATTCATCAGTGACTCCCTCTAGTGATCGGAGGATAAACTTTACTGAGTCTGGAAGCGATTGTTTTCATTAATGATTTGGTTACCACAGGGCAAGATTTTGTTATCTTCTTAGAAGTCAGAGTTCATTTCTTAGTAGATGTCTAGACTAACCCTCAAGCTCAGTAGAATGCTGTCTATAACAAGTGAGAGATTAGGGGTTCACATCAGAACAGAAGTGTGGAAATTAGAGCTGGTGAATAAATACTAAGAATCGGGGCTCAGAGAGTTGACACAGAAGTACTCTAATCTCAAATTTGTGCTTTCATTGCTGGTTTCTAACAGCCTCGCTGTAAGAATTGAAGTCCTGCCCATGGTAACTTTAAAGCTTGACAGCAGATTGAACATAAAACACAACACCCGAAGATAATCTGAAACAGTCAACATATTATTTTATTTTATCTAATTACTAAATCATTGTGTCCCCAACTTCATGTAAGTGGGGAGTAAAATTCAAAAAGTTCGTGGCATTTTAGATGACAGCCAATAAAGAGCGGCTGGGTCTTGATGCATGATAGTCTAGATGACAAAGCCAATAGAGAGTACGCTAGGTCTCAACGCATGGCATTCTAGATGACAAAGCCAATAGAGAGTACAGCTAAGTCTCGACGCATGACATTCTAGATGACAAAGCCAATAGAGAGTACGCTAGGTCTCAACGCATGGCATTCTAGATGACAAAGCCAATAGAGAGTGCAGCTGAGTCTCAGAGCATGGCATTCTAGATGACAGACAATAGAGAGTGCAGCTGGCTCTTGAAACATTCTTGCCTTCTAGAAAGTCTCTCCTCTGCTTTAGTAATTTATAAGGCAACACTGGGAAAATTAAGTTCATGCTTTTTCATGTTTCTTTTCTTTTGAGTGAGTTTCTACAAAATTGACCTTCAAATGTTTAATTTATGTAACCCATATACATGAAAATTATATAAATACACAGTCTACTGAATGGTTACAAACTGAACACATCTGTGTAACAATAAATACACATTTTTAAAGTTTTGGGTTCTGTTGCTATGAAGAGTTTGCTTCTTGCTCTTCTCATGTAGTATTATTGATAGATGTTGCTCATGTTAGTATATACATTCCTCAAAAGCACTTTTCAGTGACTACCTGAGTGACCCTCAAGTGGGTGCCCAATAACCTCTGTACATTTTCACCAGACAGTCAACATTTAAAGTTTTCTACTTTCTCATTTTTATAAATAGCACGAAGGTTATAGTATTGGGCATAAATCTCTGGCTGGGCTGATTCTATAGGATACATATCTGAAGTGCAATTATTAGATCACAAAACATGAATATTTTAAAACTTTTGATGCAAATTGACAAATTATCCTAAACAGTTGTCATTCCCTAGTGTCCCTGACTGTGTGTATTCCTGTGCATGAGCTTCGTGGTTGAGAGAGGGAGAGAGAGAGGGCTTCAACTTCTATGAGGTTACCTACTGGCTTTTCTTCATTTATTAGTAAGGTTCTTCCTGTTTATTGGGCATGCTAATTTATCTTTCTGTTTCATATAGAAATTAGTATAGAGCCATAAAATTATTCAATATTTTCTTTGGAAGATAAAACTTCGTGAAGATGTCATTTTAGCTCAGAGAAAATGTGGGTAGCTGTAAGCTTTCCCTTCACATTTACCTTTTCTAAGTATTTGTGGTTGACAAGGATGGGTTCCATTTCCTCAGCTCTGCTCCAGAAGAATAAGATGATATTAGAGTCTTGACATGCTTCTTCACAAACAGGTTCCAAGTGACTATCTTCACAGCTTTCCGAGATCTGATGCAAACACTTCTTGAAGAGTCTCAAACTACTTTTATTGCATCTAAAAATGATTATGTTGGAAGATGGTATTTAAGTAGGTGAAACGACACATCCATATTGTTCAATTCTGATGAGTAGGAATTCATACGTTTATTTTCTTTATATAGAATAAAACTAGACTAGTTTTTGAAGAGATTTCACTTTCTGAGAAACAAAAATGTGAAATTTAAGGAGGATTACACATAGAATTGAAATGTTATATGCCAAACATTTACAATTAGCTTTCAGTTCATGGGGAAAAATTTATATTAGGGTTAACTTTTAGGCTTTGAAGATGTGTTAAAATTTTGAAAACATGAGAGAAATAAACTATATGGAGTTTTAAGAACTTTAGGAATTACTTTTTCTCCCTTAAGCGCTTTTGTTTGAAAGTGGTGAATTTTAATATGGAAACAAAGAATTCATTCACAGGACCAAGGATCTGTTGAATGAGTGGGAGAGCTATAGCTCCTTGCCAGATGTCTCTGTGTGTCACCATCCTGAGCCTGGTTGCTGGAGAACTGATGGACTGTCCTGTGTTTCATGTAACCTACAGTTCTGAGCCCATTAGGAACAGAGCATTTTCACATATCTGTTTTAATTCCTATGTTAGGACTCTGATCTCCAGCTGTTTAAGCATGAAGTGATTCTTTCCTCTTTGGGAAATAAGTTTGACAGTATATTTATTCCCTGTAGCGTAGAGTACTGGCTGTTCTTATTCTTTGCTCTACATTTTAATGTCTACTAAATTCATTTTTTACTAGTTATTTATTATGACTGTTTCCCATGAAGTAAAGCTATGAATGGTCTTATAGTTGAAAATGACCTTGGAGATATGTGACCTTGAGGTCCTCAGAACTAAATGCCAGCAATACCAATGTGAATGCCTGGGGTAGATAGTGGAAGTGGTGGGGCACAGAGACTGGAGGATATAAACCTCACTTAAAGGCATGTGTTTAAAAATTCACTCAAACACTTGCTGGAGTAATGGCGCATGTTCATAGGCTATATATGACTGATAGGCCTATTTATCATCTCTCTTATATTAAAAATAAATTGACCTTCTGGGTAAAGTTTCTAAGAGCAGAAAGATCACATTTGCTGACTTCTAATTGATTGATTATTTATTGAGTGCTTACTTTTGCCACACATTTTTTTCTTTTTTGAAATAGTTTTTTTTTCATATACTATATACTGATTATGGTTCTCCTACTTCTACCCCTCCCAGTTCTTCTCCGCTTCCCCTCCTGTCCAGATCCACTCCCTTTCTGTCTCTCCAAACAAACAGGCTTCTAAGGAGTACTAATAAAATAAAATATAAGAAGATAAAACAAAAGCAAGCACATCAGAGAAGGACAAAACAAACAACAGAAGGATAAGAGCCCAAGAAAAGGCATGAGAAACAGGTATAGAGGTAGAGGCCCATTGCTTATTAGGGGATACTATAGGGGACATATTAGGGGATCCCATAAAAACAAAACTGGAAGTTATAAAACACACAAAATACTTGTGGGATAAACAAGGAGGAAGACAATACAAAGTAAAATTAAAAAGAAAAAACCCCAGCACCACGTTATACATGCAATTTAAAAAAGCGCCACGCAAGAGGAAGACGCTGTGAGATGGAGCTCAGGTGGAGAGGTTTTTATGTTGGGGAAAAGTGAATGGAAAAAATGGGAAAGTGAGGAGAAGCTGGCCTCTGGGGACAGGAGCAGCAGAAGAGGAGAGAAAGGCAGAAAGAGAAAGAGTCAGCGAAGCAGAAAGGGAGAGAGAAAGGAAGAGTTGGGAGGTGGGCAAAGGTAATATAGTGAACTTGTACAGAAGATGTATCCTGTCAGGACCTCAAGGACAGGTCAATACAGACTCCCGAATCCTAACAATAAGAAACCTACAAAGCATGTATGGATGTCTTTGGGATATTAGTGCAGCCAAATAGAACTTTAGAAGAGGAACATTAGGGATCAATTTATGTGTAGTTAATTTAAGGTGTTGGAATTGCCAGATAGCAATGGTAAAGAAGTACATGTATTTATTGTATACATGTAAGAAAATATCATAATAAACCTATTGTTTTGTACAGTTAATGTACACTAATTTTTAAAACAGCAAGTCCTGAAAGCCTAGAACAAAGCCTTAAATAAATAGCAGATTGTAGAGGGGTTGTCCAAAAAGAATGAGAAGGCATTTCTCATTTTGTAGGAGAAGGCAAAGCTGCAGCTCTTGATAGGATAAAGGAAGTGGGGTTAGAGCAGCACCTGGGAGCCGGTAAGACACACAAGGATGCGACACTGGATTTGAAAGCTACACTTGATGAATTCAGTAAGAGTTGTACTGTGGTCTTGTTTGAGCTAGAAACTATATCAAAGTGACTTGGAGAGTGGATAGAAGTGAAGAGAGAAAGGGGTGATCGGGAGGTAAATTGTGTGTACAGTTAGACCAACCAAAAGTGCAAAAAAAAAAATCAGGAAACCAGGGCACGCTTTACCACAACTAAGTAAGATGCAGAGAAAATTCTTTGGCTTATTTCAGAAGTTTACCGACCACGTTTTAATGCCAGAAGAGTAGCATATAGATGACTTTTAATGTATGCAGCCACTGTGATCAAAGATATCTACAGCTCTATGCTTCAGCTACAAACTGCATATGTTAAGAACTCAAATAAATATATACATAAAAATTCGGTTCCATGTAGGGTCCTTCCCAATGTAGCTGCTTCTTCAGAGGTTGTTGTCCTTTCCAGGAGCAGGTAAGGTGAACATATTTTTTTCATTGCCATCTGGAAGAATATACATTTGATTGAGATTCCTAAACCACTGGAGTGTCCTTTTTTTTTTTTTTTTGCTTCTGTTGGTTATGCTGAATCCTGAGCCACATGCTGCCCCCACCACTTGAGTGGAATAATAGGAGCATGGGCTACCCATCGGTGCTGTTGCCTAGCAACAGGAGGGGATGCTGTTTATCTGTCAAGTTTTGGCCACAACAGAGTCTAGCTTCAGGAGGCTTGAGCACCATGGCTCCAGGCACTTTTCCCATCATCAGCGGATGCTTCGCTTGTGAGGTTGTGGATCTGGATGGTCTTTGGAAGATGGATTTGGAGGAGAAGTGATGGATATAGGACGTGATCATCTGGAGACAGAGATAAATATTGAAAACTGGGGTTTAGGTTTTTGGCTACACCTTAAGATTCAAGAATAATGGATTTCTGGCAAAGGATAAAAGACAAAACAGAGCCAATAAAAAAACAAGAAATAATGTGACTGGAAGAAATAAGATTCTTACCGAATATGAGGAAGTAGGGGACAAATCCAGGTAACCTGCCGATGGAAAGCTGAGGCAGAGAACACACTATGTGTAAAGTAGATAAGGAACCGCAGAGGAAAAGATACAAAGGATAAGCATGGGATCTTAATATAAGACAACGATTTATATTTTAGCTACTGCTGATATTTGGAGGTGTTGTGCAAGGTGGGTCAAGTGTGGTGATCAGCTATCCTAGGGGATTTCAGACAAATTCCTTCCTCAATGTCAGGCATGGCCGAACTACCAAGCAGCATTAGGAACACTTAGAGAACAAGAAACTACGCGGGCTTTTAGGGTCCATCATCATCCCCATAGAGAAAGTGGGCAGGGAACCTTCGCTTTAGAGTCTTAGTTCCCTTCCAGGGGCCATCGTCTCTCCTGCAGTTCTGTCTCTCTACAGAGCAAGTAGGGAAGAAAACCCACAGAAGGGATCAGTCAGTAGGGAAACAATGCATCTCCTGGGGCCTGCTTGTCAGAAATCAGGGATCCTGGGCAGCCCCATCCGAAGAGGAATAAATGCCCTTAGGCTCTGGGAAGCTGAATTTAGGAACACCTCCTGTTGCAAGGAGGAGGGCCTGCTTTTAGTCAGCTCCAGGCAAACTCAGCTTGTGGGGAATTCTGCTCATCTCAGAGGTAGGCTAGACTGTGAGGTTGGGACACAGCATGGAAGGAGTGTGTTTTAGGTACATCAGAGCCTTCCCATGCTTAGTCTGCTCATGAAGGCCTCATTAAAGTTTCAGGACTTTTGCAAGCCAGTTGTTTAAAAGTGAGTATTAAAATTTAAAGTATAAAAAATTCATATTAAATGATATTAAAAACAAAGGTAATGCATGCAAATAACTCATCGGTTGCTACTTGTTTTTTTTTTTAATTTTCTACAATTCATATTCTGCTTTCTGTGTAGTGAGGAGAAATACTCCAGGGGGAGATAAGGGGGCTGTTGTGCTTCTTCCGAGGGTAAGTCCAGAGGGGTGACAGTTGGAAGCTTGAAATGGGCTGCAGTAGGAGTGGTGGTGTTTATAAATACCGCAGACCAGAGCCCTGTGCCCAGAAAGGCAGCTGGTCCACATTACCAGTGTGCCGCTGCCCAGGCCCCACCAGTCTTGCCATTTTATTATGCTCCTACCGGCTTTTCACTGCCAGCATCTGCCTCCCTGCCAGAGGGCTTTCCTGGAAGGCCACTCTCCTGCTCTTGTGTGCTGCAAGCTTGAATTAGCTTCTTCTCGGAGCTGCCTTGAGTAGGAAGGATGGGTGTGTATGCCCCAGACATCTTGAGTGAGATAATTGTGTTTTACACCTTTCCCCACGCTTGTTCACAAGATGTCATTTCTTCTGCCTGCTGTGATGTTTGTTGTTGACTGTCCTTCCTTCTGTCTATCACTTCTGCTTCTGAGGTGGTCTCCTTTTACCTTGCTTCCAAGTCTATTCCTAGAGAGCTGTGTAAATGGCAGGAGAGCCGTGAGATCGAACACTTGTTTTGTTTCAGCCCTCAGGGGAATGGTTGTCCTTTTCAAAGCTTTGATTGACAAATTTTCACATTTTTATGAGTTTGTGTGTGTGTGTGTGTGTGATTTATCATATACAACTGGCCCTCAGATACTGTGTCAAAGGCTGTGATGTATGTTGTAAAGAACACATGGTTGCTACACAGCTATGTTCAGGCCTAGACTGTGGAGCTGTAGTTCAGTGATAGTGAATCACTATGTGTTAAACTGTGTGTCTTTGAACTGAAATCTGTATAAACTAAAGTTATGTACTGATGAATGAAAATAACACCTGAAGCTCACCAGAAACTAACCCTAGGTGTCAGACTCTTAGATTGTAATAGGAGAACTCTCCAGAGAGTAAGGGAACAAACATTGGCTCTACTTCACAGTGTCAGAAGGTTGTCTATCATGATGGGGACACGTGGTTGAGAAGAACGGTTCATTTCGTGATATCCGTCACATGAAGAAGGAAGGAATATAGAAGGGGTCAGGACAAGGAACCCTACCCCGGCCAGTGATCTGTGCTCTGCTGCTTTTTACCATCCTCCAATGGTAAATCCACGAAGGGGCTAATTCCTTGGTTAGGTCAGAGTTCTTATGAACTCATTTACTTTGGAAATGTCCTCATAGAGATACACTTGGCCGGTCACCACATTTCTTCAATCGAGGAGCTAATGAAGACTAATAACCGTCATTCACAACAACTCTAGAGGATAGCTACTGCAAACAGTGGGAATCTATTGTGGGTTGGGGTTAATATAAGCCCCAGCCATTCAACTCCTGCGTTTACTTCTATCAAGAAATTTACTCAACTTTATTATATAAAATGTGTAAATCAAAAACCACATACAGTTATCCCCTTTACCGAGGATGCCACCACAGGGCTCTGAAATTGTCTGGGGTGTTCACCCCAAATCCTTTGCAATCCTGGCTTCTCTTCCTCATTCTGAATTTGTTCAATCCTCACCAGTCAGAGAATATTCACTGGCATTATGTGGGGTCTCCTAAGAACAGGTCATCTTATTAAGTGTCTTTTTGTGTTGCTTATACTAGAAGGCAATTGCAGTATAGTATAAAGCAAAGTAGCATTTTACTGGAGCAAATTTCTGAATACAGCTTCAGTTCAGTTCTGTTATGACTTCCAGTTGCGTGGATAGTTGGCATTAGAGACTCTGTTTCCTGGGAGCTGTCACTGCAGCCCTTCAACTCACTGTAGCTGCTCTACCCTGAGACCCCCTGCCTGATGCTTATCTGGGTGGACATTGCTGAACCATGCAGATTCCTTGGTCTTCTTCCAATTATACAGACTCCTGGAGGAGCGGAATCAAAAGATTATGATTTAAAATACCCCTCAAGTATTGGGAAGTTTGAGTTATGAAAGTAAATTTTGTTTGGAAGATTTTAGTTGGCGAATGTTTCTATCAAATTCTCATTGTTTAGCTACAAAAATGTTTTCATTTGTGAGGTAGGCAAATATAGAATAAGTACATCTTATAGTTTGACTGATATTTAAAAATATGTCTAGAGCCTTTATGTATACAGATAGTTATAATCAATATATGTTTATAAAAATGTTATTTCTACGTTAGCTTGCCTTTCATCCAACCCTGCTTTTGATGCTGTCTTTAACTTAAAATTTGGGTCAAGTTTTTGAAGACAAAAGTTAGAACCAAATATATGTGAAGGCTTGGTTAAGATTTACTTAGAAAGCCTGCACCAGAACCCGAGGCTAACTGCCTTCTGAGAAGCGACCTTTCAGTCCTTGGCAGAGATCTTTGGTTTAACCAGTCTTTGTTAACTGATCACTTTCTGCCTTCCTGGACTCCTGAACCAAAGACATTTCCTGATTATTCACACTTTGAATTTTTCTTATCCTTGAAAAAAAAAATAAACCATAGCTATGTTGAAGATTCAAATTTGTACTTAGCTGCAAAGGATTTGTTGTTTTTTTAAAAATATATTTTTAAGACTCATCAGATGAAGCTCCATATAAAATACAAAGTTCAGCATTTTCCATTGTACCCGTATTATATGTAATTGCAGCTTAATGTTTCGTGAATTATCTGTGCGTCTATTACTTTTTTCCAAAAATTACTAAATAACCCTCAGGCTGTCTATCAATGTGTCATGTAAATGATTTTCAATTTATTTTTTTTTGAAAAGCATTTATTTGTAGTATATTAAGAGTGCAACTAGCCATGTACTAATATTGAAGCATTCTCTTTTATATCATTTTCTTGACATTATTCTGTTAATCTCAGTGTTGGTGAGTTTTGAAACATGGAGTAGGGAATCTACTAAAGGGGGTTAGAATGAGACTCAGATGTGCCTTTTGTAACTGTGCAGGTGGCTCACCGTTGTACCCTGCTGCCAGAATTGGTGCTTTCCAGATATCTGTTCAATGAAAGAACAAGTTGAGCAACACAAACAATCTGATCATAAAGTTGTTGGATGCTTTTAAAACTGGCTTATACAACAGATCAGTTACCGTTCTGAATTCTCTGTATGGCATATGCGTTATTTACCCAGTAAATATTTAATGTCTTCTTTGGTTTTTAGTTTATAATTAGCTGAACGTACGTTAAAATACACCATGAAAGAATATTATAGAAAAACCTTTGATAAAACTGTGTAATATTTTATCACTACATCCATTTGAAGTGCATCCACACTATGAATTATGTCAGTCACTGGGTCCTAATAGCGTTTGGCCCTTTTCTGCCATAACCGTAGTACCGACCATGTTACTTCACATACACAGTTGTGCAGATATGATTCACCGTGTGAAAAACCACACATGTAGAGCTAGAATCCAAAGCCAGTGTGTGTTTCGAGTGTGCTGCACTAACAGGGATGACTTTGTTAGTTGCAGCATGAGTTCAAATCCTCTTTAGTTGTTTTTGTTCAAAACCACATTTGGAGGGATAGAAGAGATGCTGCGTGTTAACAGAACACTGCTTAAGAAAACAGAGTAAAATAGAATAATTATCTCTACTTGACTATTATCAGACCTTATACATCTGATTGTGGAAATGTATCTGACTTGGAAATAATATTACCCATGTACCTGCTCTCTGTTTAGACAACCAATATACACTTACCAGCACATAGCTTAGGAGATTGCTAGATTTATTTTTGCTTATTTTTCTCAGCCTAGAAAAGCTTGATTGACATCAATGAGTCAAAATACATTCATTCCTGGAACTTCTGTTGGGAGATCGGGGGGTAGTAATCTCCCGAAATGTGTTCTTTTAAGGCGAATTTTTGCTTAAATTTTACTAAATCATGATGAATTATAGACAAGGAGTTCTTTACTTTAAAAAAGCAAGAACAAAAGGATAAAAAAAATGCTGAAAACCTGAACACCACACTCCTATTCACACAGCTTTAATAATTTATTGAGTGCAGGGCCAACAATATGAAATTTTCATGTATGAGCATCAACCAACCTCATATAAAAGCACTATGAAAAATAAGGTCAGAGATATTTCACAAATGTCAGTGATTCTTGGCTACAATTTTTTAAAAATTATAGTTAGAACTGTCATTTATACAGCAAGCGTATTTTTGTTTCAAGAAACTAAATAATGCGATAATTTTTATTTAAAACTTCAAAAATTTTTAAAATTAAAAAAAAAAACAGAATTGTAAAACCCAAATATAAATGTCCACCATAAAATTATCTCTGCTCTGCTTTAGGTGCAAGTAAAAGACATATTCCTTCTTTATATTTGAGATTTAGTGATCTCAAATCTCGTGATTAAGGAATTAGAATTTTGGATAGACTGCATTATCTGTAGAATTCAAAAATATTGTTTGGGTCCTCAGGGCAGGTCCTTTATTTCGATGTGCGTCTCCCTGTCTGCAGATGGAATCTCATTGGGGTAATGCATTTTATCCCAAAGTTAAGTTAATGTTTTGAGAAATTGTATGTGTGTGTGGGGGGGTGGGGTTGGTAGGAGGATTTCTAGACACATTTGACTGCACCCTTTTTTAGCTCTGAAGAATGATTTAAAGGAGGGGAAATATTTTCTTACTGGTGGTGCTGGAAGATGAGATACACAGAGCACACATGGTTCATCTGAATCTGGATCTGTAGTAGATGCATCGCAGTTGGCCTCCCAGAGATCCTGGCTCCCCTCTCTAGCCTGTATAGGGCACGTCCCTAGAACACATTTAATATATCCTTGAGTGTTGCAGATGACAGGTCTTGTCACCTGCCACAAATCCTGGCTTGTGGCCAGCTCGCCTCCTTTCTGGTGGAGACAAAGGTGTAGGGCTCTTGCCAAGGCATTGTTCCTCTCCTGTTTGGAAGCGCACTGACCCAGGGCTCTTTGACTTTATTGGTTTGGCCCTCGGTGTGGTCCCTTCATCATGCTGCTCTTACTGCTCCCCAGAGGCCATTCCTGCTCCTTCCTCTGTTCCCCGAGGAACTGTATGGATCTATCCGAAATGAAAAACAGGAGTAATAACAGTAATGACAAATGGGCATATTAATAATTGGCGTTAGCAAGTATGAGGTGAAGTACACTCCAAAGAGCAACCTTCTGGGCATCCTCTTGGACATACTCTCCTGTGCCGAACCCGAGGGCTTGGGAGCTACACTGTCTACCGCCTTTCAAGGAAGCTAAATCCAGCGTCCCTCTTAGTCAAGTGGGAAGCGGGGGCTGCTGTGTTTAATTCGTCAAAGATAGGAGGCATGGCTTCCACTTCTGAAAGACACCTCTTACGTGCCAGGTAAAGCCTTCTACTCAACTCACCCACCCTCCCACTCCATGTTAGCTTTCTCATCAGTGAAATGGTAAAATAATTCTTATCTCTAAGGCACATTGAAAAGATTAAAAGTTTAGAATAGCATTTGGCATACAATTCTACAGATATTATTTAACTGTTGTTATTATGAAGAAAGTAACTGTTAAGTGTGAATACAAGCCTGCTTCAGAGATGGTCTATGTTAGCGTGTTACAGGAGGAAAACCATGGGTATGTTACGCTTATCAGTGCTTCTTCAAAGAGGGATAGACAGGAGGTTGCTCTAGTCAGACAGCTGCTCTCCACCATTCCCCTTTTGTTTTGGTGTTGGAATTAGTAAGACAGGAGGCATCTCATTCCGTTCTTCACATACGCTAACCAGAGATCATTTCCTCTTGGTTCATTATTTAATTTTTATTTTATGTATACTTGTGCTCTGTCTGCACGTACTACCACACACCAGAAAAGGACATCCAGTTTCACTATAGATGGTTGTGAGCCACCATGTGGGTTCTGGGAACTGAACTCAGGACCTCTGGAGGAGTAGCCAGTGCTCTTAACCTCTGAGCCACCTCTCCAGGCCCCCTGTTCTTTACTTAAGACCCTGTGTTCAGATCACTACTGTGAATTCATAGCTTCCCTCAGTGAACTTGACTCCAGTCATTTTTCATATTTAGTGATATTCTAATTTGTATAATTTAATGATATATTACTATGTTCTGCCATGCAGTTGGAAATGTTATTGAAATGGCGGACAGTGTTTGAAACCATGAGGGAAGCCTCGTGAACCATGGAATTATGGGAAGCGGTTCAAGGGTCGGGTTCTTAGAGAGCTTTCAAATGGACGCCCTGATACCCAGGCCTGGGGTCACTTTAAAGAAGAATCAGTAATCGAGCACACGGTGTTGACAATATTTGGCAGCAACAAACTCAGTTTGTTTCATTTTCAGAGAAATATGCTTGTTCCCCAGGCTATCTAATCTGCTCTGTATTCAGAAGGCAAACAAGGATGTGTTCATAAGGCAAAATGCTGCAGTGATATTCTTAATATCAACAATATTGCATTCTGCTGGTGTTTTCTGGCTTTGAAATAAATAAAATTAAGACATGAGAGCTCTTAGTGAAGGGTGCCTCACCACTAATATTTAAATATTAATTTCAGTGTTTTTGCAATTTGCCACCATTTGATGTTTACCATTTGAAAAAAAAACCAAAAATATCAGTCCAAATATTTCATGCTTCTTTGCCGCCCACATTCAAGGCCTCTTGTATGGTGTGGAAGGGAATGTGCCTGCAGTGATCCGTGTTTAATGGACTGCAGAGCGTTTGTGGCCCAGAAGCTTTGGGATGATGACATGCAGACAGCTCGTCATGTCTAAATGTGTGTTCTTAAGAACTTCCACTGCTTTTCTGCAGGAGTAGTACTGGGTTCTTATTGGGAATATTTGCTAGAAGCTATAATTGAGAATACCTGGGTCTGTATTCGTCCCTGTGAGGCAGAGCTGCTCTCTGAACCACTGACAAGGACCATGTTGTGTCGTGACCTCATGTTTTCATGTTGCCGCCACAGCCCAGCGTCCCTATTCACAGCCCTCTGGCGCTAAGCTCATTGGCCCTGTAGCACAGATGTGGGTGAGGTGTGTATGACCCCCTCAGGCCTTTGATCCTGTCTTTTTTTTTCTTTTTTTTTTCTTTTTTTTTCGAGACAGGGTTTCTCTGTGGCTTTGGAGCCTGTCCTGGAACTAGCTCTGTAGACCAGGCTGGTCTCGAACTCACAGAGATCCGCCTGCCTCTGCCTCCCGAGTGCTGGGATTAAAGGCGTGTGCCACCATCGCCCGGCTCTGTCTTATTTTTTTATCCAAGGAAATGGCATGAAAACTTTAGATAGAAGAAAATGGTATAAGATACCTTACAGACAAAATTATTACAAGATTAATGTGGCATGTATATAAAATATGCACCTGTATTCACATACAAGGTACTTGTGAGCATAGGAAATATTGTCAGGTTTAATGTTAACTTCTACTGAAATTTTATCAGGTTATTTTGAGTATTGTGATTAATTACTGAATTATGTTTTCATGAAAAACGCTTTAAATGTTCATATTTCATATATCCATATGAAAATATTCCTTTTCCTAAAGAAGTCAGATTTCAATTACTCTGGCTACATTATTTTTCTTTATTTATTCTGCCAATGTATTTTATGTTGTGACATGTGTCTCCTTATAAATCCAACAAAACCGTGTTGAAGCTCTACTTTGGCCTGATCTCTGGGAAGCACAGTTTACCTGGTTTGCAGTTTCTGGGATCTTGGGGTACCTGGGAGGCAGAGAAAGCTTCCCCAGGAAGTCGGACAGCCTTCCCGAGGTAGATGGCTTCTGAGCTCACACCTGAAGAATGAGTAAGATTTGAACAAAGGTCACAGGAAAGCCAGGCTGTGTGAGAGCGCCTGTCAATCATATTACAGACAGGAAGTGCAGACATTCTAGTGAGATTGGATCCGGGATAATTCCCCTGAGATAGAGGGATTTCCCTGGTGGTGCTGGTTATGGCGGTCACCTGCAGGTCTTTGAAACTGCAGTTCAAATGTAGGGTTCTAATTCTGGATAAGAGGAGGCTCAAGGCGTGGAACAAAGGGCGATGTCATCTAGTCACCTTTGCTTTCTGATTATGGATGACATCACACTTGTTATTTCAACCCTAAAAATACTGGGAGGTTCAGAATTCTATCTAAAAATCCATAATATTGCTAGTTTCTTTATACTGAAGGTACTTAGTTCTATCTAAAAATTCATAATATTGCTAGTTTCTTTGTACTGAAGGTACCTAGTTCTATCTAAAATCCACAGTATTGTTAGTTTCTTTATGCTGAAGGTGCCTAGTTCAATCTAAATCCATAATATTGCTAGTTTCTTTATACTGAAGGTGCCTGGTTCTATCTAAAACCCATAATATAGTTAGTTTATTTATACTGAAGGCACCTAGTTCTTTTCACAACACCTCAATTTTATGAAAAACACAAAAAATGGCTACAAAGAGATAAATATTTCCTAGGAAACAATTTTCTATTTTTTTTTTAACACAAAAATCTGTAAGGCTGCAAGCAGCACCTGTGGAAAATAGATTAAGCAGATAGGTGCTTAGAGCATGGATTGCTATCCATGCTTTCTATCAACCTTGATGTCTGAAATGGACAGTGGGTAGCATCCTGTCCTGTAGTGTGTTTAGTTAGGTATCCATTAGGTATGTATAGCATGACAACTATTCATTGTAACTGTAATCCAAATATTAAATTGCAGTAGAATTTTTCTTATCTTAATGTGCCCTAAGTTGTATCTCTTAATTATAACTTCTTCTTATACAAAGATGTTTCATCCATGGTTTTAAAGAAATAATACTTATGGAACATTTTAAATGATGTAATTTGGGATGATAACATTCTGAACCAGTATCAGAAAACTAGCAAAATTTCTCTCGTGGTTAGTGGTATTTGGTATCTTTTGCTTTCTGAAAATGGATTACCTGTATCTACAGAGCACACACGTGCCCACATACACTCAGAGTGATTCATGTATGGCTTGTTTATTTTAAAACAGTAAATAGTTATCTCTGCCTTTTATTAACCATCTTCATCAGTGGGTCGAGTATTATGGGACCTATGATTGCTTTGAGTTTTTGTGGTAACTCATGGAGATGGAAATAAGTTTCATTCAGAATGCTAGCTTCAGTTTCTTCTATCATGAGCCATATCAATATTCCATATTTCTGGTCACTTATGGGGAGTCCCTTTTAGGCTCTCAAGATTACTTCACTTGTTTAGTTACTGGCAGGTGCGGCTGTAAATAGTGAACTAATACTGAAGAAATGAAAATAGGTCTTGAGGGGTTTGTCCCGGAAAACTAGAAGAGAGCAGCAGTTAAGTGAGAACACGCATGAAAGCAAGAATCAATGCTTACAGGCTGACGGTGCAGCCCGATGCCAAGGGATGCAGGGACCAGAGAGCTAGGAGGAGCCTTGGTAAAAGCTGCCCCTTGAAAGGCTGGAAGTGTGGAATATTGAGCGGTGGCGAAGACAACTGTGTCCATTACTTGATTTCTGTGTCTTCTTTTTAGGACATCTTGGCAGATTAACCAAGAGTTTCATGCAGAGACAAGTGGAAACATTCTCGTGAGAAAAGAAAGCGGGGCAGGCGAAGGGTGCGCTCGACAGTTCAGTGCCCCAGGGTCTTGGTGCAGCGCCGCAGAAGCTAGCTCACTGCCTGTGTGGCCTCTGTAGTCTCCAGTCCATGAGGGCATGTGGGTTGCAGTCTCCTGAAATTTCCTGCGTGAGAATAGGAAATCTAAGCTGGACGTAGTGGGGTTTTGTTGCTGCTGTTTTTGTTTTGTTTTGTCTTTTAAAGAATGCTAGCATTTAATGAACCTTCCTGTATGGCTTCAAACCATAGCATAGGCATATACAACACTGCTAGCTAGTTCCTTCAGCTCCGGGGCGGGCGAATTCGGCCCTCGTGATCACAGGCTGCTGTAGGAGCTCTCCTTTCCCAAGAACACAGCAGAAGTCTAACTGTGCCACATCAGCTATGGGAGCAGCTCCAGTCTTGTTTTTTTTTTTCAGCATTAGCCCGTGTCTGCCCGCTAACCAGTGTCCACAGTCTGGTTCCTCTTTAAGTGGCAATGCTTCATCCAAGCTTTAAGTCCCCGGTGGGCATTTGTTGAAGCTGATCCTGCGGCGATGTATGCATGCGTCCAGCATTTTCTTCAACTCCTAGATGCCCTCGGTGCTTATGGCTGAGTCCATGGCTGCGAATCACGTGGTGCTCACTGCTGGGTCCAGGCCTGTGGATCACGTGGCCCCAGAGTTTCTGGGTCTTCGTCACAGAAATCAGACACATTAACTTCTTTAGTAATGGTTCCTAGCGTAACCACTGCCGTGGCGTGGGGTGACACACTCGTCAGAGAGGTCTGAAATTTCACAAGAGTTGGGGCAACATTTCCCTTTCTTAAAAATAAACAAACAAATAAGAGAAAGAGATAGAGAGATTCGAAATTCACCTGTGGACTCTGCATCTCATCTGCCTAACGAGAAGGAAATAAAAGCTTGTTACACGCTGCCAACAGGGTAGCATTTTTGTTTTCGCAAAAATGCATTTTTTTCCCTCTACAAATGCTTTAAATTCCCAGGTCTAGCAAACAGCGAAGATTATAATCAATTCGTTTCAAACAAGGGAATATTTTCTTTTTGATGGTCACACAAACATTCTGCACAAGAGAACTTACATACATGTAAGTCTACCTGCTTAATTTTTTTTTTCATTTTGCAAATGTTTTTGGCTGGCCTTTTGGTTAGCTTCTCTCTGCATTGCTCTATCTTGGATTCGGGAAAAACATTTTACATATTTAAAGAGCCAGCCTTTCTCTGTCTCTCTCTCTCTCTCTCTCTCTCTTTTCCCCCATGTGTATTTTCCAAATGGGATTCAGCTGACCTAAATCCTGGAGTGTAGAATTTATAGCACAGTTCCCGGGTATCAACCTGAAAAGGAGACAACCCCACTTTATTTAATATGAATGAGTTAGTCACTATTCATTCACTAAGTATTTATCGAGCATATAAAAATGTCATGATTTTATCTAGATGCTCAAGATGTTTTACCAAACAAAACATCGGAAGTGATTTGGTGGTTACATTGTTCTATAGAACAAGACTTACAATCAATGTAATTAAAGTACTACGGGTAGATACATCAATATACTTTGTTACACGGTAATAACAACAGAAAAAAGAGAAGAAATGTAGACTCAGCTAAGGGATTCTGAGAATGGGGGGAGGGGATGGGCAGGGTTGTCTGCCATTGCAGATACTACATTCAAGGCAGGCTTCGTTGGGGGGGGGGCATTTGAGTTGACACTTGAAGCGGGTGAGGGAATTGGCCCTTCAGGTTCTGGAAGGGAAGATCCTAAGGTGATTGGGTGGCTAGTGCCAGGACTTCTGAGCCAGGAAGCTAGAGTTACCAGGATAGAGTGGGACAACAAAGATGAAAATGCAGAGGAAATCCAGGACGATCAGACAGTAGTGCTGTGTAGGTCACTAATGCAGAGACTGCCTTCCTCCGAAGTCAGAGGAGACTCTAAGAACAGTGGCATGGCCTGTCAGATGTGTGTTGTAAAAGAATTCTTTACTGAATTGTGCTGAAGACAGTCTGCAGAGGAGAGAGTAGAGCTGAGAAGGCCAAGTCACGGAAATGATGAGACCATGTGTGGGAAAGACAATGCTCACCCAAAGCAACAAGACATGTGGCCAGACTTGGAATATGGTTTCAAGCAGAGCTGGCAGGACTGGTTGGAGGGGTGGGTGAGAGGTTTGGGAGGAGTTTGATTCCAAAGGGGGCTGAGATGTTTTAGGTCTGGATAACCAGAGGCCGGTGTGGTTATTCATTGAGCGTTCGTTACACGGAGGGCAAGGTCTCACGATACCTCTTGGATATCCAAGTGGGGACACCAAGCAGGACTTGCCATGTGTCTAGGGCTGAAGAAGAGGCCTGACGTGGGGCTAGAACTTCGGCAGTAGTCAGCTTACGGTGGTATTTAAATCAAGGAACAGGGCCTCGTGTTTCTCAATAATTCCATTTCATTCTCTTGGTGTTCAGAAATGATTTCTCAAATTTAAACACACCTAGAAGGGCCACATAATGGGTGTTTTCCAGATCCCAGCATGGGCAGGGCCTTGGACCTGATTGGGTTGGTGTGGGGATGAAGAAAAAAGTCGCTGGGTGAACTGGGCTCTTGGATGGAGTGGCCACAGCACCCTGGAAGCTCAGGGTGTGTATTGTATGCAGTTGAAGAGGGAGGCTGTGTTACTGCCTCCAGCTGAACATGGAGGTGGGGTAATCACATACAGATAGACAAGGGTTCATGGTGAATCACAGAGACAGGCTTAGCTAACCTAAGTAGGAGCAGCCTGTGAGGGGACAGTCTTCAGGTTGTAAATACACCGAGGGAGAAAGCTGTGATGGACATTTTCTGCAAACACTGTGGACACTGGCACTTGGTTCCTGGAGGAAGACTTTGCCATCTCTCTAAGCCTCACCTGTCCTTGACAAGACCTTAGCCATGTAAACAGCACACATTCACTCAGGGATTCCTCTACTCCCTTCAGGTATCCACATCTCCGCCAAGAAAACAGGACCAAGAGAATCCCAAACTTTCCAGGCAGTTCGGACCTCTCGGGCTGCCAAGGACTGTGTAATTTGTGAGGCCGCCAATGCATTGGATCCGTCACTTGTCATCAGTGGGAGGGGCTTTGGTTACAGGGTGGGCACCTCTATTTGGAACTAGTGCTGAGTGTTTGAGGACAACAGAGGAAAGAACCCTCACCTATGTTCTTGTACTCAGCCTTCCTCCGGGAATGTTTTCACGTTTGTTTCACTGAGTGGATAATGGAAGACTTATGGAGGGAGGGCAGACATAAACTGGAGATGCTGCTCACCTTGCGTTCAGATGCTCACAGCTCTGACTCGGTGGGAATGTTCGGAGATGGAGTCGTGGGAGGAGGGGAGCTGGGGGAGTCCTTGCAGGTCACAGGAATTGATGCGGGCTATCCAGGAACTGGATGGTCAGAGGCTTCTAGAATTGTAGATGCCCAGGAGCTCTGTGCAGGGTTTTGTTCTTGGTGAGAAAGAGCAAGGTTGTGTTCAGGGCGTGGAAGAGGGAAAGGAAAGGGCCCCGGCTTGTGAACAGTTTACTGCACGCACAGTGTGGTGTTTAGAACGTAGAGATCCATAGTAGACATGGTGGCTTCTAATTCTTCCAGTGTGCTGCATAGTGTCTTCCCTTTCTAAACAAGGAATAGAAGACACCCACTCCAGTCCCAGGGTGGAGAGAGTTGAAGCTCAGATTCAGATTTGCCTCCAATACCAAACAAGCTCATGGTATCAGTATGTTAGAGAAAGGGACTGGAGCTGCAGTATAGAGTACAGAAGACATCACAGCAGTCAGGATGTGATACATTGGAACTTAATTACTGCCTCTACTGATTGCAGTGATGTGGAACGAGGAAGCTGTTTCCTCCCCAAACTTCATAAAGCCAGGGGACACAGAAGCAATCGAAAAATAATTAATCTTAGTCAAGACAGCCGAGTCTGTAATCTCAGCTCTGTGGATTTGAGGGAGCAGCAGAAATTCAAGGGCAGTCTGGGAACCTTATGAGATTCTGCGACGGAACACAAACAGAAGGCTGGGGACGACATGGTTTTTAAGGGTTCATGGCTAACACACTGGAGGGCCCAGTTCAGTCCCTAAGCCGTGTCTCTCTCTGTCTCTGTCTTTCTTTCCTCTTGCTGAACTCATTGATGTACAGGAAATCAGCTTCAGCAGAATCAACCACAGGCTTTGAAATGAGCAAAACAGAATCCGGGACCCTAGGGTTAGGATATTATTCTACAGACGAGGAAATTCAGACACAGAGAGATAACTGGGTCTCCTAAGCCAACATCAGCCATCCGGTAGCAGAAGAGGACCTGATACCTGGGTTTCATCCCTTACCTGCCTCTGCCCATGAGCCATCACTTCTGTGGCCTTTCGCTCTTTTGATAACGATGCCACCGATTGGTGGGGTTTTTGCTTTATTTTTCCTTCGTGCATGTGAACAGCCCAGTAAAAAAGCTGTAAAATACTGGCCAGCGTGCCACTTTGGGATCTGAAGAGAACAGAAACAAAACAACAGGAGAGAAACCAAATAAACAAATAAATAACACAATCTAGAATCACGTGGGGAGAAAATCTCAACTGAAGAACAACTGGCCTGTGGACATGTCTCTAGGGTTGTGCACCGTGTGTGGCGCCCTGAATTGTGCAAGACTGAAAAAAGCTAGCTGCACAGAGGCGCAGGCAGGCAGGGATCAGGGACGCATTTTTCCCTCTTGTCTCCCGACTGGGGGTGTGATGTGATTACTTGAGTTCCTGCCTCGCCTACCCCAAAGTGATGGGCTGTAACTGGGAGCTAAAAGCCAGATGTAGTCTCGCCTTCCCCATGTTATATCCTGTCCTAGCGACAGAAGTAAGAGTAGATTAGGAATCAGACATTTAGGCAATAGCCCTGGGTGCGGCTCCATAGATTGCTCATTTTTTATGCCGGGGTAATAATGGTACTTCCCTCACACACATGCTTTGACAGTTAAACGAGATGCCATGTAGATCGGCGAGCTCAGAGCCCAGATAACTGATTCATATTCCAGCACTGAAACGTGCTATTATATATATATTTTTATCAGCAGTTGGAAAGGCAATGTATTCGAATACCCAGTGCCATTTGGGAGATAGCCCGATGCGAGGCTGTTTTATTATACGCGCATCTTGTTTGATGCGGTATGATAGGAATGTTTCAGACCATTTATTTCTACTCACTGGACGTCCTGGGGTTTCATTTAGACCATCTCATCAGAGTTAATGTGACTGACCATTCTCCTTATTACCATCCAGTGGGAAGATAGCCTTGATCTGTGCACTACCAAAATAACGCCATTACCTTCCTCTCCTGCTTCCCCCGAATGGCATCGTTTTTATCTTATCAAGCTAGGCAAGAAGGAGGTCATGGTTTGCTTTTAGGGTGGAGACAAGGTTACAGTTTTGAGAAGCCTAACCCAAAGATGGTGCCATACAGACTGATTTACTGTAGCCTTCTTCAGAGGAACGTTCAGCTCTGCGGCCGTGCAACCGTGTGGACTTGTCGTGTAGACTTTGCTCTGAAACACAAAGCACACAGCGGTCCCTTTCTCATTCACAAGAGGAGCAGACGGACTCGTGCAGATCAGTGTGCTCTGCTGAGAAACTTCAGGGACACCATGACAAGCACCACGGTGCATTTCTCTGCTCTCCGTTCAGCCAACAATAGATTGTTTCCCACAGTGTGGAATGATGTTTTCACCGTGTTTTGTCATAATGCCAGAACTCCAGCCATGCTTTGATAGCCTTCAGGGGTGGGACTGGAGATGGTGTGTGTGTGTGTGTGTGTGTGTATCTATCTGATGGTACATTATTTTCAGATTTTTTTAATGTAGCTAGGAAACATGCAAAAGCTAGGACTAGCAATTACAAATTATAAACACTGAACTTCTGAGGCTTTTGTTTCCTCTGCAATTTCGTGTGTGTGTGTGTGTGTGCGCACGCGCATGTGCACGCACCTGCATGCATACATACATACATACAGGACACAACAGATAGAGCCTGAGTAACCGGCTAATTTGCCGATGACTACCCCGACACTCCAGAGTTATCTGTTCTCTCTCACTATACTAATTGAAGTCTTTCCCCCCTCCTATGTTTCAGTTACCATTTCTACAAGCACCTTCTTCGACGGCTTGTTGGTGACGGGACTGTATACCTCTACAAGTGCCCAGTCTTCTCAGAGCGTTGGAGGGGCCAGTGCCTTTGGATTCGGTAAGCCATCCTGTTAGAAGGAGCCAGCAACTGTCAAGATTTTAGACAGCCACGTCGTCTTTTTTGTTTGGGGAATATAAGTTTTGAAAGTGTTCAGCTTTTGTTACCAAAGGGAAAATAATGTAAAATTGTATGTGTATGTGTGTGCTTGGGATCAGGTGCTGTGTTGAACCGTTGTACTCAGCCTGCCATGGTCATGGCAGACAATTTCCCTTTTCCGAATTTTCTTCCCCCGCTCCTCTCTCTCATGCTTTGCATCCTTCTTTTTTTCTTCTTTTTTTTGAGCATACATGGCTTCTTCGTGTGCATTTATTGTCCTTTATTCTCACTCATCCCCTCCCTTCCTGTTGTCCCTTGTGTAGGTCTCTTCTCCCCATGTGGTTCTCCCGTCCGATTTCTTACCATGTATATTTTATCATTCTCTATTTCCAACCTCCCCTAAGGTGTTTTATTCACACCTCATGATCTACTTTCTAGTTTTATGGCATATAAATAAACCTATAATTTTAAATATAGGTTCTGCATATTTAAGAAAACATACTGTTAGGTTTTTTTTTTTTCTTAAAAAAAAACTGCTTTGTTTCACTGAACATAATGCTTTTTAGTTGCATCTGTTTTTCCAGATAGGTCAAGATCTGATTTTACAGATGCATGAAATTGCATTGTGTGTATGTACACTCTTTTTTGCATTCAGCTGTTGATGGGTATCTAGAGTGGCTCTGTTTCCTGTGCTGTGCGGTCATCACCATGGATGCACCAACCTCTCTGTGCTGTGCTGACCCAGAACCATCCTGGGATAGACCCGAGTCACCACAGGACAGCTCTGTTCCGGGCTCTTGAGGGACGTCCATGCTGACTTCTCAAATGGCGTCGTGTGTTTCTATTCCCACCAGCACCAAATGATAATTACCGTTTTCTAACATCCTCACCAGGGAATGGCAGCCTCTCTGTCCCCTCTCTGTCTTCTACCATGGTTATTCTTGGTTCTGTGGGTTTAGTGTAAATTTTTGAGTTTTTCATTCAATGTGATAGGATTTATTTTGACATCCATGGTTCATTCAGTTTTCATAGCTATGCCCATCAGTCGGTAGAAGAAAAGTTCCATGTTGTTTAATAAGGAAGAATTGCATAAAGGGAGCTCAGCAGTGTTTGTTAATTTCATCCTATGGGTATTTATAAAAGAACGTCACTTAATACTTAAATGACTTAAGTGTTTGTTTTTAAATCAGAGATCTGGCAGATTACACCTGTGGCAAGGCAGAAGGCTCCATGAAGGTCATGAATCACAAAGGACTCTCAATTTGGAAATCTCTGATTTGCCCGTATGCTGCAGTCTTGTCAACCTGGATGAAATAGGCTCTATGGAACATCAAAACTGCACATTTAATATCAAAACCATTGATCTTATACTAAAATCGTGAAACTATAAAGGCGTGGCAAAGGTAGAATCGCATTATCAAAAGCCAGCATGTACTCATGCTATTTATCACATAAATATTTCCCCTTACGAAAGCTTGATACTTGGCCTATGATCTATGATACAGGGCCTTTAACCTTGTGGTTTAAAGGAACCCGGAAGGCACTTCACTATCATGCGGAGTTGTTTGGCATGGGGAATCATCCCATAGAGAATTTTAATCTGTTGCTATCTTCTTCTAAGGCTAAAACTCAGGGGAAATATTCCTCTTAGGTATAAAGAGTCCACTGACTTAACCTTACTGTTTTGGGCTCCAGAGAAATGAAGGGTCTAGCTATAGTCATATTTATAGTATTTGTGCATAAATGTTGCCATTTTATTATAGCAGAACTCATACGTTTGGCTGCCAAATTTAGCTGATAGAACTTGAAGACACTCAGCTCAATGTGAATTTTAGATTAATTTTTATTTTAAGTATGCAGTGTTTATCTACCAGGCTTTATCCCTAACACAGTCAGTTTTCAAAAGCTCTGGAGTTTAACTTAAAGCTCCTTAGATGGTTCTTACTATTTTTTAAATTAAATCATTAACTAAGTGTCTTGTTGTCCAGTTAACTTCCTGCTGTGATAAAATGCCCTTACAAAAGCAACTAAAGGGAGAATGAGTTTACTTGGCTTATAACTGGAGGGTTCAGTCCATCATGGAGGAAGTTCTAGTGGCCGGAGACTGAGGTACCTGGACACAGCATCAATATTCAAGAGGCAGAGAATGAGGGATGCATGTGCTTAGCTAGCATTCTCCTTCTAAGGTGGTCTAGTGATGCTGCCCACTTTAGCGTAGCCCTTCCACCTCACAGGTATGTCCAGGGACTGGTCTCAGAAGACGCTAGGCTCCATCAAGTTGATAATATTAAACATGACAGTCACCCAGGTTGGTCTTGAGTCCTGGTAATGCTCCTGTCTCAGCCTTCCAAGCACTAGAAGTACAGTGCGAGTCACCAAGCTGGCTCCTGTGACTTTATCCAGGGCTGAGACACTGCTGGATCTTCTGTTACTCAGCTCAGTATTGCCTGCACTACATCTGCACGGTTAGTTCTAAAATTACTCCAGATGGGGTGAGTCAGAAACTGGGGTGGGGCGGACAGGGGAAGCCAGTCATTTTAAAAAAAAAAACAACAAAGGACTGGGGTGATTTTGACAACTTATTTCCACTGATGCAGTAGAAATACAGATAGCGGTTAAATGACCATATATAAATGTAATAGCAAGTAGAGGAAATTGATGGAATATGAAATATAAGTGGATTTCTGTTTTGGAGTAGTTTAGTGGTTATGGTGGGATGAGGCTGAAGTAATATGATTTATTCTTTGATGCAGAACAAAAGAGTTGCCGAATACATAATGTGTTGTTCGTCTCTGGGTGTTTTGATGGAATGTTAAACATGGTTTGCTTGGCATTTTCCAACATGTGGGATTAGTGTGTGATATGTTTAACTGGCTGTGACAAAGGAGGCACAAGAAAGCATATAGTTGAGTTTAAATCGATTTTGGACAGTCTTTTCTCCTCTTTAGAGTTAATTTTGATTGTATTAATTACACTAAAGTTGCAGCTACTTTCCGGAATATCAAATGCATATAAGAACAGCCCAAGTAAGGCCATAATTATTCTTAGGATACCGTTGTAGAAACATAATTCTACGAACGTAACTACAGCCTTTTATGCAAAACCAGGATTCTTCAAATAAAATGCATGCCTTGCTGACCAAAAATAGATAAATGCCTAATAGCCAGAAATACATTAAAACAATAGCTACACAAAGATGCATTGTGCACAGCGATGTTTGGTTTGAAGTGCCTCATTTCGCTTGTCAGTGTAAGAAAACACTCTGCCCCAGGGAAGTGTGACGCTTAATTATGGATTTCTCTTTGTGTATCCCAGGGGGGGAAAAATAAGAAAAGCGCCTTCCCCTTGTCTTTGGCTTTGAATTCTATCTAGCTCAATCATGTAAATTTTCAAGGCTTATTGTGGTTGCTCAATGAAGGGGGATTTGAATATCCTTTCATATAAAATTGTTCCATTGCCAGAGCTGAGATTCATTTTACTCGATTTTTAATATTCTGTCTCTGAACGCTAGAACTTTTACTCACGTTTTGGTATCCTGCCTCTTAGATCTGAGAATATAGTGGGCACAGCCGATGCAGAGTAAATAAGCGTGCAGTTGAGCCCCCAGTAAACTTGCCTGATCAGCCAACACATCTGCCGTGTCAACAACTGTTTGATGAAATGTTTAGAGTCCTTGGTATCTTTCATTCTCCTCTTTTCGGGGGGGGAGGGGGGGCACTAATTAGACATCTAGTCATTTAAGTTATAAAACTCTTTAAAAGGTGAGATTCAATGAAATCGGCATATGTGGAGGGCTGCTTTAGCGAGCAGATCCTAAAGTATGTTCTTTTTAGTTTTTTCCTCCCAAGCACTCTTTGAATCGTATTTTAATGGTTATTAATAGATGGGTCTAAATTATTTCCAATACTACCTTTAAATTATTACCATGAAAAGTTTTTAACTTCATTGTCTTAGTTTTTAAAAAAATATTATTTGGCACCAAGGCATATTTACAAAACAAAACACCTGTTCCAAGGCAGGCCTTGGCTCTATTAATACATGGGTCTCTGGATCATAAAGTTAAGTACTTCACCAGTGGGCTTAGATTTCATACCAACGTTTCATTGCCACGATGCAAATTTCTGTTACCGCTTTGCATTATTGACACTAAGAATAAAGACAAAAGGGCCGGTTGAGCTATCTTTAGGTTATACTTCATAATAGGTCTAAGTAGAAGTGTTACACCTTAGCAAATTTTCACGTGGAAGCCCTTGTCCCTCCAACCATTTGGTGAAGTCAGTCGGTCCTAGCTGTTCTGTCTGGGTCTGTGAACCACAGGCATTGTGGACAGAGACACACGTTTGGGGCTTATTATTTATCTATAAAAACAAAAGAGCCACTGGCAATCTCATTAGGTGTGGGCGTACCCATTTGCTAGCTTAAATTAAGGTAATACTTTATACCAAAAGGTCTGGTTAACGTTATTTCATCTGCGTTTTTAGAAAGAGATGTGGAAATAAATGCAATTCAAACATCATTGTGTAATTCAAAGCCTGACCTTTTATTGGGTATAGTAAATGATCTGTAATTAACAAGACAATTCTAGGTTAATTAAACAAATTACTCTAGTCAATGGGACAAGGAGCAGAACTGACAAGAGGTGGTACCACGATTAATTTCTCCTGCTTGTCGGGGATTAATCCAAGCATGACTTTATCCATTTCATTTGGGTAGGCTGGCGCTATTGGCAACATCAACACAAACTTTATCTGGTTAGTATTTGACATGTTATGAAGAATTCAGAGGTATTTCCTGACTCCTACATAACTTGAAAATCGCATCCTATAGGGCGGTGGGATACATTTAAGGTGGAGTAATTCACCAATGCATTGCCGGTGCGAATTAGACAGGGGCGTAAGGCCTGAGCTGAGCTGTCAGAGTCAGAGAAAGCAGTTTCCTGTAGTATCTTATCACATGGTCTCTGGTGTGTGGCAACTCAGCTTCCATGCTGGTTTTTGCTAAGTTACGTGATGACTAACCTTCCACAAATCTAGGTGTTTGCATCTGAAACATCAGAATAACAGACTGGCCCACTTCACACGGTTATTGTATAGATGAAATGAGATATCCATTCAAATGTCTGATATATAATATATGCTCAAAGTAGGCAGGAGATGCTGACTCTAACTGGGTGTGTTCATTGCTCACCCCAGCTGTCAATGCACGGGTGGGGAAGGAAGGCTAGAACATCAGCCAGCATCTATGACACAAAGCGGAGCAAGCGTGAGAACTAAGGCCAGGTATTCTGGCATCACAGCCAGTTCTCAGAGGCTTCTAAAGACTAGCATTCAGGAGTGCACAAGATTGTTGACAGAGGTTTCTTTCCTGCCCTGTTCCCACAGTTGTTAAGTCCCAGAGAAACCACACAGAGGTCTACATTAAATATAAACTGATTGGCCCATTAGCTCAGGCTTCTTATTAACTGTTACAACTTATATTAACCCATTATTTTGTTTGTTAGCCACATGGCTTGGTGCGGGGCAGTCACATCTTGCTTCTTCTGTGGTTGGGCCAGGACTGTGGACCAAGCTTCCCTCTTCCCAGAATTCTCCTGTTCTCCTTGACCCACCTCTACTTCCTGTCTGGTTGTCCCGCCTATACTTCCTGCCTGGCTACTAACCAATCAGCATTTATTTATAATTGACAGGGTACAGACCATTGTCCCACAGCACAAGATGGCTGAGTAAGTAAAGGTTCCTGTCACCAGACCTGACAGCTTAGGTTCTAGCATCAGGACTCACGTGGTGGAAAGAGATAACAGAGTTTCACAACATATCCTGAGTACCATACATACTGTAGCAGTGTCTGCTCCCAAATAAATAAGTAATGTTTGCATGTATGTAAAACATAAAAACCAGAATCCACATAGCACATGGGTATCATTTTGAAGTATACATTTTATTCCTTTTTAGTGTCTCCTGAGATTTACACTTGATACCACTCTCTGGAATCATCCAGAATAATCCAAAAGAAATGTACCCACTGGCAGTCACTCTCCAGTTTCCCCACCTTTTGTCCCTGACAACTAACTACTCTGCTTTTTGTGCATGTGAATTTTCTGGCTTTGGATAACTGTTATAAATGGAATTATATAATACATGGTCTTTTCTGCTTGGTGCCTTTTCCTTAGCATGTTTTCAAAGATCATCATGTTGCCACAGAATAAATATATCATTCTTCTTTATGGAATAATAATATTCTATTATGTGCATACAGTGTTTTCTATTTAGGGTGTGGATGTGTGGAGGTTACCAGATACCAGAGTGGTGTGAATTTAGGGGACAAAAGAATGAAAATATTTAAAGGAATCACAATACGTGGGGTCATCAGAGCCCTTCAATACTTATCAGCGGCCCTGCAGCCCCCATAGATTAAAATTAATTAGTATGTCTGGTGACTCTGACCTGAAAACAATTAAATGTACAGGACTCATTTATCATGTGCCCTCCCCTCCTGCCATTCGTCAGACCATTGTAATATGTTTCAACCTCAGCCCCATGGCCTCAATGTACACTAGGGGATAAACAAGCCGGGCCAACAAAGCTTAATCAGTCCAGGGATTTGAACCTGATATTTTTAGCAACTCTTCATGAGCTGGATACAAGGGTCAGGTGACCTGTTTGGGTGAATACCTTGTCACCCTTCTAGACCTCCATCCTGACCTACTAACTGCTGAACTAGTGTAACATCCTTTCTCTCCTCCCTGACTTCATTTCCTCTGCTAACACTTTCTTTTTGACTTCTGCTGTTGGCCCCAA
This sequence comes from Neodon shergylaensis, assembly GCA_025134845.1. Classification (NCBI taxonomy): domain Eukaryota; kingdom Metazoa; phylum Chordata; class Mammalia; order Rodentia; family Cricetidae; genus Neodon; species Neodon shergylaensis. The sequence continues at coordinate 1,167,742 of JABTXL010001700.1, forward strand.
CAGTACCTTGGGTTAATGTATGTACAATTGACTGGGACTAGGGGGACGGTATCATCAGTACAGTGCCAACCTCGCAAACACAAGGCCCTAAGTTCTATCTTCAGAACCCAAATTAAAAATCTAGGTGTCATGACACAAATTTGTAATCTCCGTGCTGGAAGCTGGAGATGGGAGGATCCTTCAGTCTTGCTGGTCAGCCAGACTAGCCCACTTGCCGAGCTGAAGGCCAGCAGGAAACCTGTCTCAGAAATAAAGTAGATAATTCCTTTGGGTATTGGGAACAATACCCAGGATCGTCTCCTTGCACACACAGATTAGAACATTTGCAAACAGACAAAGGGGGAGGCACAACCTTTTAGGAGTTAAGGAGATGATCCAGTCACACGTGTAAGCAGAGGCATGTGGGTGTGGAGAAGGAGGGACGTTGCTGTCTTTAAGTTTAAGGAGATTTCTAAGATTGCACAGAAATATATGTGTGCACAGGTGCACACAATTCACAACTGCACGGATAGGTAACTCACCCCTGCCTGGCTGCCGCTGCGCTCTTCCCCTTTCTGTCCTGGAGTTGGCAGGTGTTGTAATATGAACGGCGGGCCGCTTCCCACCACCCGGCTAGCTTTACCCGAAATAATTACACGGAAACTGTATTCTTTTAAACACTGCCTGGCCCATTAGTTCCAGCCTCTTATTGGCTAGCTCTTACATATTGATCTAACCCATTTCTAATAATCTGTGTAGCCCACGAGGTGTGGCTTACCAGGGAAGATCTTAACCTGCGGCTGTGTCGGGTGGGAGAATCATGGCGACTGCCTCACTCGGCTTCTTTCTCCCAGCATTCTGTTCTGTCTACTCCGCCTACCTAATTTTTTGTCCTATCAGGCCAAACAGTTTTCTTTATTAGTTAACCAATGAAAGCATCAGATAAGATACAAGACTCACCTCCATCAGGCAGGCACCAGTGCTTTTGGGTCGAATGACTCGATGTTGTTTGTAGAAAAGATACAATGAGCTTCCTGAGACGGTCCATCCAGCTTCATCTCTTGCGATAGAGCAGAATCAATTTTGCACCATACTTAAATTCTTACTTCATTCCTCATCTCTTTCCAAAATGACAGCTCTGTCATTCTTTGGGAATATGTTCTAAAATAATTTTTAAATTGTGTGTATGTAAGTGTAAGTGTGATGTGTACTATGTATATACATGTAGACCTCATGCACGTGTGCATGTGTGGAGGTCAGGGGACATCCTAGGGTGTTGGCCCTTAATTTGGAGGCAGGGTCTCTTTGTTCTTTGCTGTTGTGCAGGCCATACCTATGAGTGCAATTAGGAGCTCTTGACTCTGCCTCCCAACTCCCTGTAGACACACTGGGATTACAGTCTGCATCATCACATGGTCTCCCTGTAGACACACTGGGATTACAATCCTCCATCATAAAACCATCTCCCTGTAGACACACTGGGAAATACAGTCCTGTATCATCACACCGTCTCTGTGTAGACACACTGGGACTACAGTCCTCCATCAGCACACTGTCTCCCTGTAGACACACTGGGATTACAGTCTGCATAATCACACTGT
>JABTXL010001700.1:1169331-1192835 GCA_025134845.1 Neodon shergylaensis
CATAATCACACTGTCTTCCTGTAGACACACTGGGATTACAGTCTGCACAATCACACTGTCTCCCTGTAAACACACTGGGATTACAGTCTGCATAATCACACCGTCTCCGTGTAGACACACTGATATTAAAGTCTGCATAATCACACAGTCTCCGTGTAGACACACTGGGATTACAATCTGCATAATCACACCATCTCCGTGTAGACACACTGGGACTACAGTCCTCCATCATCACATGGTCTCCCTGTAGACACACTGGAATTACAGTCCTCTACAATCATGCCATGTGCAGTTTCTCCTGCACAGTAAGCATGCTACTCACCATGCGATCTTCACAGATGCTTATATTTATTTATAATTATAAGATTATAATTATCTGAGCAATGAAGGAATATATTTCATATAAAGGTACAGCTCCTGGCTTTAACTTCAGTACCTTCCCATGCAATGGCTCATAAAGTTTTCCCTGCAAATGTTAACAAGTAAGACACTTGTTTTCTTCTTTTGGGTAAGAAGTTGTACTCTAGGTAGGATATATCCATTTTCTGATTCCATTAGATACTCTATTATTATTCCTATTTATTAATCCTTAATACTTTGTATATTCTATAGACTGTAGAAGAATTTCACCCTGCCAATATGTGTACCTAGAAATCACTGGAGAAATTTTGAATTTGTAACCCCATGTATTGGTTGGTTTTGTGTGTCAACTCCACACAAGCAAGAGTGATCAGAGAAGAAGGAACCTCAGCTGTGGTATTGCCTCCATGAGCTACAGATCTAAGGCATTTTCTCAGTTAGTTATTAATGGAGGAGTCACAGCCCATGGTGTGTTGTACCATCCCTGGGCTGCTGGTCCTGGGCTCTGTAAGAAAACAGGCTGAGCAAACCACGAGAAACAAGTCTGTACACAGCTCCCCTCCATGGCCTCTGCATCAGCTCATGCCTCCGGGATCCTGCCCTGTTTGAGTTCCTGTCCTGACTTCCTTCAGTGATAAACAGCAATGCTGAAGTGTAAGCTAAATAAACCCTTTCCTCCCCAACTTGTATTTTGGTCATAGTGTTTCATCGCAACAATAGAAACCCTAACTTAAGATCCCCTGAGATGAATAATTCTTCTAGGTCTTCATTTCTGCTCAAATGAATATGTTCAGTATTGAAGTGGATGGATTTCGTATGAACAGAATTAAGAAGTACACCTTTTACAACAGATTATGGTAGAAGCTGCTACTCTGTAAGTTAGGACTTTTACATTTTAGCGTGTCTACTAGTGTTGAAATTTTGTTAAATAAAGTATGTCTCTCTTAGCATGCTAAATCCTGGTTTCTGTTAAAGACACCACTTTCAAGGCCCCTTGATGGCATGACGGACAGGCCAGGGAAGGACAGTGGATTTTCCTGGGGTGCTTTCTCCTGTGCCAACATTTTAAAGAAGAATCCTGAAAAATAAATGTCAGTAAAATTAAACATTATTCCTCATATAAAAGCAAAATTGATATATCTTTTTTCCTTTTAAATATAATAATTACTTAAAAACACTGAGGAGTCTTGGTATTTTGCTAAGAGACTCTTATTTCCAGGGGGTGTGCCAAACTGTCATTTACCAGGAGCAGGTGCGTGCTTCAGGGGACAGACTTAAAGGGCTGACCCAGACCTTGTCTAACCTGTAATGTAGTATTTGTGCTTGAGATTACCCTCGCCCTGGTACATGCATTTGTGTTCTATGTTAACAGTAAATTGTTTACTGTTCTAGTTGGTAGTGGAACACCGGAGTCTGAAAATGAGGCAGACTAAAGTCTCATGCGGTAGCCAACTTTATTCAGAACAGCAGACAGTTTATACTCGTGTACAATTAAGAATCACACGAGTAAAGTGTACTATCACAAGGACAAGCTGCATGTGGCAAAACCATGTGTTCCCACCGAGACAGACAAACATTTAATTGAATCTGTTACACCTGGGAAGGCTACATTCCATGAACCGTTCTGTGTCTCGAAGAAACTGAGATCACAGACTCTTGTCTTGTTTTCTTGGCGTTTTCTCACACGCGCTCAGAATTCTCCTCTCAAGGCTCCATTCGCCGACTATGTGCTGACAGGAAATGACATAAATAAATTGGATAAATTCAGCCTCTTCTTTCCTGGCAGTTAAATCGAAGGAAAGTGGATTTCATAATGCTATTAATTCCTAGAAATAATTCTAGAATTATCTTTGAAATAAATGTGGGTGGGTGTGAAAGGAACACCTTGGCATCAACCAGGGAATATTTCTGGATGCAATTCTAGAATTTGAAAATTGACAGAGGAATGTAATAAAGTCATCCCACCAAATGAGGTGCATCCTGCCCCGTCTCTTGTTTTGCAGTTTTGAATTCACCCCTCTTATGCTCAATTTTGCATTTACCCAAACAGAATAGACATGTAGGCTGTTCTCTGAGGCAGACACAGAGCTAAATTACTGTTTTCAGGACTTGGAGTGTCTACGTGGAAAGATACTTGCTGATGTGGGAGTTGCCATTTTGGAAAGCAGAATAGCAGAGATTGTTACTATTTCAGCTAAAGTTCAGATGGTGCCGCCCCGCCCTGCCCACTTCTCTTCCTACATGTTTTCATACATCAGAACTGTGTTGTTGCTATTATCTAGTTAGTCCTGCTGTTTCTGGTCCTCTTGTTGCAATGTTTCCAAATAAACTCTGATAACTAGTAAATTGAAGGTGAAATAAATGTGGCTATCGGAGATGGCATCTGGAAAGGTATTTCGTTGATTGGGAGGCAGAGGCAGGCGGATCTCTGTGAGTTCGAGGCCAGCCTGGACTACAGAGTGAGAGTGAGTTCCAGGACAGCCAGGACTGTTTCACAGAGAAACCCTGTCTCAGGAAAAAATAATAATAATTATTTGCATGATGAGAAGAATGTTTTTAATCCTGAATGACCTACTGACATTTCTTACAGTAACAACAAAAGCAGAAAAAAATGTTACTAATAAAAGAAGAATTCAGCTGGACTTTTGGCTTTCTCTCTGGACAAGAGGGCTAGTGACCAACCAGGTCTCGAAAACTTGTGAGGTTGATGAAGTTGACCACTCCCCAATCTGGCCCTGTTCCTTTTCTTCCTTCTTGTTTCCTTTTCAATAAAACACTGATGTCTGTCATATCTTAGAATGAACCTTGAATTGTGTGTGCACAGAAACTTTTCCCACATGGTGCTTCTTGCCACCATCCATGTCTTGTGATGTATTCATAGGACCTGTGTGAAAAAAGGTGATTACTGCTCTTAAAAGTTTGGAATATTATAGTTTAATAACTTAAGCAGCATTCCTTCAATATGGTTTTGTCCTTACAAATAAATCCAGAAGATGAAATCCACTCTATCCAGCTGAGTGATTCTTGACATCGTTGTACAACCATCACCACTAGGTTGGAAACATGGCCGTTGCTCTTGGAAGAAGCCCCGTGTCCACTAACCAGTTCTTCAGCATCCACCCCCACCCCAAGTCCTCAGGAACCCCTAATCTGCTTTCTGTGGATTTCTGAGTTTGCTTACTCTAGAAGTCACGTAAATTCATGCAGATGTGGTTTTTCATGAGTGATTGATTTGCTTGCTGTTTTCAAGGTTTGTCTTCATTGACACTTAAGTACTTCAATTTTATTTATGATGGAATGATATTCCATTTCTGGACATTCCATATTTATTTATCTATCCAGTCTGCTAATGAGTAGTTTAGCTTCTATGTCCTGTGAACCTTCATGCACAAGTGTTTGTTGTGGGAACATACGGTTCAAATCCTCTTGGGTATATGTCTGGGATAGAACTGCTGGTCATACGGTACTTCTGCTTTATTTTAAAGAACTGTTTTCTATGTCAGCTACACCTTGCTTATCTTTTTAAAAATGGAACTGCCCAGTTGTTGCCTGTGGAGGTTCATCTCCTTACATTTCCATCTGCAGTGTGTGTGTGTGTGTGTGTGTGTGTGTGTGTGTATCTGCTCACATCCTTGCCAGCACTTGCTATCTTCTGGTTTGGAGTTTGACTTGCTTTTAGTCACTGGTATTTGTAGGTAGAGGCCAGAATCTTGCTGTGGTTGGTTTCACTTTGGTAACATGTGAGGCTCAACACCTCACCTGTCTGAGGTCATCCGCATGTCTTTGGAGGAAGTCTGTTCAAGTTCGTAAGTCAATTTTTAATTGGTCCTGTTGTTTACTTATGTCAGAGTGTTTAATTCATTTGTTTAAAGTGTTTGGTCCACTGAGGATGAGTGGGCTGATGGGAGTCCTTTTGCAGATTTTTGCAGTGAATTGGAGGGCTAGGTAATAAATTAAAAATGTCAGCTTTCAAATGTCAACTGCGTGTTCTTTAAACACAAGAGTCCTCCCTGGGCTCCATGGTGTTTTTGTCTTGTTTTCCTTAAGCCACATTTCAAGTTCTGACTTTCGACTCAAACAAGCAGAGTGTAGTTAGACTTGTGCAGCCTGAAGTGGGGGGTCCTCAACCTTTTCAATGCTGTGGCCCCAACCGTGAAATTATTTTCATAGCTGTAATCTTGCTACTACTGTGAATTGTAATGTAAATATCTGATACACAGGATATCAGTATGGGACCCCTGTGGGGGTCATGACCCACAGGTTAAGAACGCTGGAGTGCAGCATCTCAGACTTCATGGGTTCTAGTTTGTGTTTTAACAGGTTCCTTTTCCACTGTACTTTAAAAAACAGCATTTCTTTTGTGTATGTTTTGTATTCATATCCTCATTCATATGTGGTAGATGAACGTGTGTGCAGTTGTGTTATGTGTATATCTTAAGCTACCTTTTATCACATAAGTCTGGAACATTCTATTTAGTCCATATGCAAACAACTCTTAGGGATATGCATTTTCTACCAATTATTCTCTGAAGTTATGTCAGAAGAGAGGAAAATGTTTAAATTAAATGAGCAGATTTGGAGTTTGCACCACAATAACAGATGTACCAGCTCGGACCACTGTACATTGGTACAGACCAATGTACCAGATTGAACACAAAACCTTAGTACATCCAAGTACAAGGCTAATGCGGCCAAGTGAATGGATGAAATAAATGATCTTTATAAATTATAGTCCCATCCTTATACATGAGTACTCATCTAAGAAGCTGATACTTTTTAATTTTTCATTTATTTTTATGCATATGGGTGTTTTGCCTGCGTTCATGTCTGCGCACTATGTGTGTGCCTGGTGACCATGGAGGCCAGGACAAAGCACTGCACTGCCTGGGACCGGAGCTCACGTGGTTGTGAGCATCATCTTGATGCTGCAAATTAAAACTGGGTCCTCTAGAAGACAGCTAGCTAGTGCTGTTAACTGAAGAGTCAGTTTTCTTTGTTTTTAAAAGTAATTTAACTTCTCTAGGATCACTAATTATAGGCTCAATGTCCTTTATTTATGGCTAGAAACCAAATATGAGTGAGTACATCCCATGTTCCTCTTTTTGGGTCTGTCTTACCTCACTCAGGGTAGTGTTTTCTATTTCCATCCATTTGTATGCAAAATTCAAGAAGTCCTTGTTTTTTACTGCTGAGTAATACTCTAATATTACATACTTTCTTCATCCATTCTTCCATTGAAGTGCATCTAGGTTGTTTCCAGTTTCTGGCTATTACAAACAATGCTGCTATAAGCTAAATAAGGAGAACCCAAAGAAAAACATATAGGCATCCTCCTGAATATTAACCTTCATCAGGCGATGAAAGGAGACAGAGACAGAGACCCACATTGGAGCACCGGACAGAAATCTCAAGGTCCAAATCAGGAGCAGAAGGAGAGAGAGCACGAGCAAGGAACTCAGGACTGCGAGGGGTGCACCCACACACTGAGGCAATAGGGATGTTCTATCGGGAACTCACCAAGGCCAGCTGGCCTGGATCTGAAAAAGCCTGGGATAAAACCGGACTCGCTGAACATAGCGAATAATGAGGACTACTGAGAACTCAAGAACAATGGCACTGGTTTTTGATCCTACTGCATGTACTGGCTTTGTGGGAGCCTAGGCAATTTGGATGCTCACCTTACTAGACCCGAATGGAGGTGGGTGGTCCTTGGACTTCCCACAGGGTAGGGAAACCTGATTGCTCTTTGGGCTGATGAGGGAGGGGGACTTGATTGGGGAAGGGGGAGGGAAATGGGAGGCGGTGGCGGGGAAGAGTCAGAAATCTTTAATAAATAAATAAATAAATAAATAAATAAATAAATAAATAGTAATTTAAGGTGCTAAGGTTTGATTGAAGCCTTGTCAGTTTACATGCAGTGGTATGCATACGTCTGATGGAGGAGTTTACCTGCAGTGATATGCACATGTCTGATGGAGTTTATATACAGTGGTATGCACATGTTTGATGGAGTTTACATGCAGTGGTATGCACACGTCTGATGGAGGAGTTTACATGCAGTGGTTCGCACACATCTGATGGAGTTTACATGCAGTGGTATGCACATGTCTGATGGAGTTTACATGCAGTGATATGCACACGTCTGATAGAGGAATTTACATGCAGTGGTATGCACACTTCTGATGGAGTTTACATGCTGTGGTTCGCACATGTCTGATGGAGTTTACATGCAGTGGTATGCACATGTCTGAAGGCGTTTACATGCAGTGGTATGCACATGTCTGATGGAGTTTACATGCAGTGGTAAATGCACACGTCTGATGGAGTTTACATGCAGTGGTCCACACACGTCTGATGGCATTTACATGCAGCGGTATGCACACATCTGATGGCGTTTACATGCAGTGGTTCGCACACGTCTGATGGATAAGAGATGTAACTGTAGACAAAGGATAATGCAAATTCATATCAAAATATGTATTATCATAATCCAGAAAGTTCTCTCATGCCCCCTCCTGCTGGTTCCAGTTGCTGTTTTGATGTTTTCTACTGTAGATTAGTGTTTCTTTTGGAATTTAAATAAGGCACTTTTTCATGACTGAGCCATTTGCTCTTGAGATCTAGCCATGTTGCATGAAACAATAGTATGCACTATTTTGTTGTTGGGTAGTCTTTGTTTTTATATTCTTGTATTGGATTTGCTCTAGCTACTAAGAACTTCTCGTACAACTTTTTGGTGTATATTGATTTGATTTGATTGAATATTTGTAGGCATTGCTAGATTTTATTTTATAAGAAACCGTTAGACTTTTACACTAAAGTAGCTGTATTTGCCTACATTCACGGACATCGTGTGGGAATTGTGCTTGTTCGGAGTTTGGTATTGTCAGTGTTTTAATTTTGGTCACTTTAATGGGCAGATGTTGGGATCTCATTGTAGAGAGAATTCCTTTCCTGTCGGACAAACGTCTGTTTCCTCCACACAAGACCACAACAACAAACCCACAATCCCACAAAGTCTAACTTGGGGAACCAGAGAGTTTTTAGAATTTACTCACAGAACCGGGGTGAAAGACGACTTATAGGGACATGGGAGACCCTAAGAGGACCTCGCCAGAAAGTCCTCACCCAGCATGGATGATGGATTTTCCACTGCCACATAGATGTATACTCTAACCAGAGCAAAACATGAGTCACCATCATCAGCTCAGCGGTGCCTGCTTGCAAGCGCCCTAAGAGATCCCACCTGTTGACTGCTGTTCTTCCCTTGGAGAGGGAGTGGAGGGGGGTCATCAGATTCTCCACTGAGATTTCAGCTGCTCCTCAAGCCATTTGTTTGCAATCCTTCCCTAACTGCAGGCAGCCTCAGTTGCTCTGCAACACTCATTGAGGTTTTAACTCTCATTTTCCAACTGACTAAAGATGTTGAGTACTTTTTCAAGTGCTTCTTGGCTATTTTATGTCAAATGTTCACTTCTTGTATCTTTTGGGTAGGTGGAGAAATAATGGGACATGCATTGATTTTCTGCAAGTTATGGGTGTCCTTCATAGGCGTGGGCATGGTCCTACTCAACAGGAAAGGAGTAGCATTTTCCCAGTTCCCTTCCTAATCGGCGCTCCGGGAAGGTCACCCTTCCCAGACTATTCTCTTTGCACAGCTGTCTGTTTTTCCTCTCCTGTTTTAAAAAAATGACTCCTAAAATGAAGCACAATTAACAAAACCCCAGAGACAGATATTCGGGTTCAACCTGAAGGTCAGAAAAGCAAAGCAGCCAGCCACTGACTCTTACCTCGACTTCAGTTCAAAAATGATGATCCTGCCTCCAGGAATCTCAGAATGAGACTGAGACTGTGAGCTGTTTCCTCCGTCTTATTTTTCTCTTTAGGGCTGGGATTAAAGGTGTGCACCACTGGGATTAAATACCTGCAACGCCGGGTTTCTATGGCAACCAGTATGGCTAACAGGATTAAAGATGTGTGTTACCACTGCCTGGTCTGTAAGGCTGACCAGTGGGACTGTTTTACCCTCTGATCTTCAGGCAAGCTTTATTTATTAAAATACAAATGAAATGCCATTACAGTACCACATAATGGATTGCATTGGGACTTTTTCCTCATACAATTATAGCATATTCTGTTTATATTTGCTCCCCAACCCTCTTGTGCTGCTCCCCCTTCTCTTCCCAAATAGTCTTCCTTCTATTTCCATGACCCCCCTTTAAAGCTTTAGATCCCACATAAGAAAGAAAACACCCATAAGAAAGAAGTCAGCCAGTGGTGGTGCCTGTCTTTAATCTCAGCACTTGGGAGGCAGAGGCAGGCATATCTTTGTGAGTTCAAGGCCAGCCTGGTCTACAAGAGCTAGTTCCAGGACAGTTAGGGCTACACAGAGAAACCCTGTCTCGAAAAGACAAAAACAAAACAACAACAACAACCAAGAATGAAGACATGATGTTTTTCTTTCTAGGACTATTGTACTTAAAATGGTGGTGTCCAAACTCACCCATCTTTCTGCAAATTTATGCTTGATGACTACAGAATTCGCTATTTTATACTAATTCAACCACGATCGCCACTTAGTTCTACTTTTAAGAATAAGTAGTGTTTTGGACTATTGAGTTCCAATATTTTTTTTTTCTTTTTTGGTTTTTCGAGACAGGGTTTCTCTGTGGTTTTGGAGCCTGTCCTGGAACTAGCTCTTGTAGACCAGGCTGGTCTCGAACTCACAAAGATCCACGTGCCTCTGCCTCCCGAGTGCTGGGATTAAAGGCGTGCGCCACCACCACCCGGCAATATTTTTAATATACCCTGGTGTCCAAGTTGGCTTCAGTTGTCAAACAACACAAACCTAGAGTCATCTGGGAAGAGGGAACTTCAATAGAAGAATTCTCACAACCAGATTGGCCTCTGGCCACATTTGCGAGGCATTTTCTTAATTGTTGATTGATGTAGGAGGGCCCAGGCCACTGTGGGTGGTGCTCTCCCTAGCAACTGTGATTGGGCTATGTAAGAAAGGTGGCTGAACATTACCTTGAAAGTAAGCCAGCAAGCAGCATTCCCTGTGGTTTCTGCTCCTGCTGCCTTCCTCGAGTTCCTGCTTGGAACTGGACCATGGACTGTAAAAGAAAGAAATCCACTCCTCTATAAATTAGTTTTGGTGTTTATCCCAGCAACAGAAAGCAAGCTAGGCCAACTGGGTACTGGTCTCGCGTGTGCTTGGTTTGGCCATGCATTTTCCTGTTTATGCTCACTTATCCTGTGTCTCGACAGTGTCGTGAGATTTGCAGAAGTTTTAATATTTTATAAGTTCTAACTCCTGGTTTCTTTGATGGTTATTGCTGCACGTCTGTCCAGAAGCCCCATTGCCTGTCTTGGTGTAAATGATTTTTGTTGTGAACACGTGCCCTGGATGGCGTGGCATGACTGTTGAAATGTAATTAACTTCAATTATCACAACCTTTAGGTGAGAAGAAGGCAGGCCCTGGGGCCTGTGCGGCAGCCTTACTATAGACTTCCTATTAAGAATTCTTGCCTTTGGGAAAATACACAGTCAGGACCCTTTTCATTCTATAGCATTAGGTGTTTGCATTTAAAAGGTTTTCTTTTTTTTTAATCCAATGTGTGTAAGCTTCTAACTTTAGTGCCCTTTTACAAACTGAAATTGCCTCGGACCCCAGGGCAACTCTGTGGTGAGCCAAATGGGCTTCAGGACGCTCACTTCACACCAGAGCCTAATGCCAGAAGCCAAACAGATGGTAAACTAGGCAGAGATGACCCTCGGCACTCTCATTAGAGCAGTTGGGGAGATTTTAATGGGCCCCGTTGGCCTGGTGCTGTGTTTAATGTCCATTGAACGGCCACTCCTCCTCCCCTCCCTGTTACAAGTCAACAACCCACGTGGATATTTGAGTAAGGATTATCAGACACGATTTGCCCGGAAGATGTACAACCCTCTCGTGCTAATTAGCCAAGTTTCAATAATCACAGAGTTCTGCTATAATTGGAAAGAAGCACTGTTTTGCTTGCCAGTGCATAACCACTAATTAACAGCAAGATAAAATATCCATGCAGTAGTCATCTCTAGAAGACTCTGTTAACAGTAAATTAACAGAGTTGGTGCCAAGTCGACGCTGGTCAGAAAGTTCACAGATGAAGTTCTGTTACGTAAATATATAATGTGCACACTTTGTAAGCACGGCGTCGTTGAGCCAGAGCAGAGCGTGGGCGGGGTAGGCCTTCGTGGTTTTGGCTTAGCCTTCCTATGGTCAAGGTCATGGTCATTGTATTAAAGAAACAGTGGGCTTGGTTCTGTGCACTTCAGACAACAACCGCTGGTTGCTGCACTGTTGTTTACATACAAGCTTTAAAGCTTCGTTAATTTGCTTTTCTCTTGATCGCAATAATTGCCTGGGCTTTCTCAGCCTGAAACTGTGCCCAAGAAATTGGGCCATGACCTCTGCATTTTTCTGTTTATTATAATCAGGATCAAGTGCGTAACACGGATAGCTCAAGGTTCACAAAGGAGAACATGAAAACTCAACTCCAGTTTTCTTTATTTTTGTTGATTCAGGAGGGCAAGGGTTACTAAAATGATCTTCAAAAGGGTTTGAGAACAGACTTCAAGCCTTTGTTTATAAGAGAGAGAGTCTCACGTAGCCCAGGCTGGCTTCAAACTTATTGAAGATACCCACAAGTCTCTGTTCCTCCTGCCTCCACCTCCCGACTTATGGGATTACATGTCTGTACCACCACGAGCAGTACAAGACGTTTAAAAAAAATTCCTATTGTAACTAGAGAGGCAGACCTTTATGTTTTTAATAAAGTCTCTTTAGCTTTCTGTTTATGCTAATGGGTGAATTCACATTAGCATATACTGTTCGAACATGTGAGAGTTTTAAAAGTTGCCTTTGTGTAGGAAGTCTTAGTTGCTGGGCAAATACTAGAACTCCAGTCATTTCTATACTATTTTTTTCAAAATGTTTACTACAGTGAAGAATACTTTATGGGTCTAAACTGTTGTGGATTTAGAAGCTTTGGAACAGAATGTTGCTAGCTGCTCAGAAAAGAAGAGGAAGAATCCACGGCAAACTGTGCTTTCGTTGACTAGGTTGGGATGAACATACTTATCAGTTTCTTTTGAAATAAAGAAAAATGCATAAGGAAAAGGTTGAAATGGAACACTTTAATAATGATAAACACATTTAACACATGGAGAGTTATGGAAGAATTATTGAATTAGTGTCTTTGGCAAACCATAATGTGTTTTTCCTTTTAAATTATATTAAAATGCTTAGAAGAATGTTTTAGACCATTCAATAAGGCTCCAGGCTCTCTAGTTGCAATTTTTCTTTTTAAATATTGTGAATTCCATATTTTACAATTCGGAAATATATATTTATTTATTTAAATATATAAAATAAATATATGTTAAATTATAACTATTTAGACTTATAAACTAAACTTAATACTTAAAAATTAAAAAAAAAACTCAAAAAATAGCCTTAGCAGAAATTGGTTGTGACCCTCTCAGTGTTAATTCTGCTGTCCTCATACACTTCTGGAAATGGAATCTATTGATCCAGTTTGGGGAGCTAGCACCTCCTAACGGCACACAGGCAGAGGGCAAGTGTCTATTGTCTGCATGCACTGCAGACAAGGTCCTTTCTCTTCTGTGATTCGCCCAATTCTCATAGGCCTCCTGGGCAGTAGAGGGATCCACGGTGCAGTGTGGCCACACAAGAAATCAGTCCTTTGTTGAATGTACGCCAGACAGGAAGGTGGGGTAGATTGTGAGCACCCAAAGAATAGGAACATGTGGTCAGAGCTGGGGAGGAGGGGCTGGTGCTCCCAGGTGTAAACTCTAGGTGAAGAACTAGACACCCTCTCCTCTGAAGTACGCTAAGGAGCCGAGGAAAATGTAGAGGAAGAGCTGTCATCTAAGTGTGACATGAGTTGTCTGAGCCAGCGTGCAGTCCTTATGCACCCCCTGGAGATGAATCTTGTGTCTCATGAGGAACGTGAAACACCACAGTCAGCTCAGGAAGGCAAGGGCTGCATCTTAACCAGCATAGGTGTGTGAATGCTGTGATTTACAAACCAGTGTCATGCTAGGATTCCCCTTAATGCAAGCTGTCAGGTATCTAAGTGGTACCCACTCGTTTTCAAACGAAGTGGGGTGTCTGCTCCACCTCGAGTATAATGGCTGAGGAAGACTGCAGGAGATAAATACCAGATGCTTCACTTAGATATCAGCTGTAAGTTCTTCTCTAGCAAACTGACTTTGAAGAGTTCTATGTGCAGTTACGACTATCTACTTTTGGACTCAGAAACAATGGAGCACAAAAGTCATATCGTGTTTTATGTTGCTCGGTTCTCTAACTACAGACCTTGGTTGCTCAAATGCTACCAGGGCTTTGGTGTCTCCCTGTGATACCATAGCATGATGCAGGACATACTAAGGACAGCCATGTTCTGTTCGATAGATACGCTGTACTAGAAGCACAGTGGGAAATGGCCATCTTACTTAACTACAGGACTTAACATAGTTTCCAGAGCTGGAGAAACGGCTCAGTGGTTAAGAGCACTGTTTGCCATTGCAGAGGCTGCTGGTTCAATTCCCAGCACCCACATGGTGACTCAAAAAGTGTTAGCAGAAACCTGGCTCTAGAGAAATTCCCAGGAATCCACAAGGATGACCCCAGCTAGACCCCTCAGCAATACAGTAGAGGGGGCCCAATTTTACCTTGTCCTGTAGTCAGAGTGATGGTTATCTTAAATATCATCGTAGAACCTCTATCCAGCAACTGATGGAAACAGAGGCAGAGACCTGCATCAGAACACTAGACTGAGCTCCTGAGGTCCAGTTGAAGAGTGGGAGGAATGAGAATATGAGCAAAGATGTCAAGACCATGATGGGTTCACCCACTGAAACAGTTTACCTGAGCCAGTGGGAGCTCACCAACTCCAGCCAGACTGGGAAAGACCAAGCATAGGACCAAAGTTGTCCCTCTGAGTGTGGTTGACAGTTGCATGGCTGGGGGCAGACTGAGGGGCCACTGGCAGTGGCACCAGGATTTTTCCCTACTGCATGTGCTAGCTTTTGGGGAACCTATTCTCTTTGGATGGATACCTTGCTCAGCCTGGATATACTAGGGAGGGCCTTGGGCCTTCCAAAGGGCAGTGTGCCTTGCCCTCTCTGAGGATTGGATGGGGGCGGGGTGGGCGGGTATGTGGAGAAAGTAGGGGGAGGAGAGGGAGTGGGAATGGATTGGTATGTATAGTGAAAAAGTATAGTTTGTTTCTTTTTTAAATATATATATATATATATTCAAATACCATTTTAAAATACCATCTTTTTAAAAAAATACCATTTTCAGGGTATCCTAAGCCCTCTTCTGACTTCTACAGACACCAGGCTTATGTACTGCAGGCAACACACTAATGCCCATAAAGTAAAAACAAAATAGTTCTCATTACTAGAGCAGAGCCAAGACACAGGTGTGCTGGAATACTGACACAGACCTGAGGTACATGAGCATCCGAGTGTAGAACCCATTGCTGGAGGGGCCACAAGAATTGAAGCCAGAGAAACATTACAGAGCAGAGGCATGCATTAACAAAGGGTCGCAGCACTGAAGGAAGAATTGCATTCACGCAACTGTTTGGCCGGAACTCAGAGAGTCTATACTACAGGGTCCAGCTAACAGCGCTGAACTGCCCTGTTTTCAGAAAGCTCAGACTATATTGTGCTACCTGCTCCTGACATTTGGCAGAATCTTTGCTATTCTTGTTTGTAGTTTCATTTTCCTTCTCCCCTTGCCTTCTTAGTGGAAAGATAGTACGTAAGTCTTGAGAGGGTTTTCTGCCTGCACCCGAGCCTGGCTCTCTGAGCAGTGAGAGTCATGAGAAGTCCTCTCTCTAGTCCTGCCGCAGCCTTTCCTCACTAACCCCTCTGGACCTTAGAAACACAACATTTTCTGGAGTTCTTTGCACTTTCTAGGAGTCTTGTACTTTATCTCTCCTGTTCTGCTTTACGTTTATGGTAGCGTGCTCAGGCAAGGGCAGCAGTGTCCAGTCTTCCACTGGAGCTTTTGTGGGTGGAATTGGTCGCTTTCTTGCTATGAGCATCCCATATAGCTCAAGAGTGGTTGGACAAGCTGATCTCCTCCTAAACCTGTTAGATCAGAGAGAGTTTTACTTGTCTGAGCTAGGTAAAAATTGTCTTCCCCTTCTAAATCACTGTGGGATTATAGTTTGAGAACAGTTTAAAAATGGTGGGAACTCCCCAGGCCCTGACTTTATCATCCAGGATAAGGCAAGACTTGTATAATTGGCCAGCTCAGCTTCTGTCTTTTCTCTTGTTAGAAACAGAGCTGGATGATAAGAAGGAGGGGCTGTAACTCCCTCATACTTGGTATGCTAGGGTCATGGATTAAAGGTCCATGGCCAGCAGGCTAAGTGAGGATGTCAGGATAATCCCAGGATCTGAGAAGGCCAAGGTAGGGGTGGTCGGTCAACAGGACAAGTTACAGAGGCTGTAGAGCCACACTCTGCAGCACAGACCGGACTTCACACAAAGCCTCTGGTGAGGGCTGCTGGAATCAGGTCCCGTCTACCCACCTGCCTTGTGCTTTTGTGCAGAACTGTTTGCTAGGAGAGTTCAGGGATTTCCCAGCTGTGGGGTCACTGGACTTCACCCTTCCTGAGCTTGTAATGACTCAACAAAGCCAACGATAGGCTGCTAGGCTGGTGGCTGGAAGGATATTGCTTTTCAAAAGCATAGCTACATTTCAGACCCTTCTATTTAGCAAGATCCTAAATATATGGTCTTTTGAATATATGTTAAATACCTGGATGGAGTTAGGCAATGTTCAGTTTTGTTGTAAGTATATGGCTATCGAGGAAATGTAAAGTTTAAGACAGTTTTGTTTCAGCTTTGGGGATTTTCTGTGGTTTTTAGAAGCCAGGGTCAGGTTCTTGGTCTCAGCTCTATCAATGGGAAGAGGCTGATGGTAATGTCTGGAGAGGCAAAAGTCCTTGACATCTGTCTAGTTTTAATTCATGCATGTATGTGTGTGTACATGTGTGTGTGTGCATGTACATGCATGTGTGCACGTGTATGTGCACATATGCAAGTGTGCCTTGTTGGTGACTTTGAGAGTATTCCTCGATTGCTCTCCATTGTATTTTAAAAATATTTTGCATTTATTTATTTGTGTGTATATGTTTTTCATGGTGCACACATGGAGAGCTTGCAGGAGTCAGTTCTTTCCTCTTCCAAGTGGATTGAACTGTTGTTGTCAAGCTTGGCAGCAAGCATCCTACTGGCTCAACCATCTCACTGGCCCTGTTGTATGTTATTTTGTTATTTATTTATTCATCCATTTGTTTATTTATGCCAGAATCTCTCACTGAACCTGGAGCGTGAAGATTTGGCAAGGTTAGGTGGCCAATGAGCCCCAGATATTCACCTGTTTCCACTTCCCTATCTCCGGGACTACACTACAAACCACTCATGACTCTTACATGGTCCCTGGGCATCCAGACTCAGGTCCTTGTGCATGTATACCAAGAGAGCGCTTGCCAACTGAGCAGCCACCTGTGTCTGTATGTGTATGAGTATGGTCTTTATGTGTATGCTTCAGAGATATGGTAGAGGAGCTTTCTGACCCATGGCCTAGTTTGTGTAGTTTGGGGGAATAAATATGTAATGGAATTGCCACCGTGCCCCAGAGACCTGGATGCAAAGAGAACCCCATGGAACAGAGAAGAATACTGAAAATCCTGGCAGGTCACAGCTAGTGACTGTCTTCCAGTAACTTTTGCCATATGAAATCATAGTTGATGCATTCCTTGCCGAGTTTTCCCTAGAGCCACTGGTTAACTTCTCCTTAGTCCTCCATTTGTGTGCCCATGTGTGGTGAAAGGTGGACGTAGTTTTCCTGGAATGCTGCTGACCATGTCCAAGGTCAGGAGCTAGAAGAGTCTCCCTACCTCTTCATCGTTCTCCTCCTCAGAGTTGTCAGTGACTCTAGCTCCCCAGCTCCCTCCTCACTAAAAACATAACACCATATTTCAATTGAAGCAAGTATAGACTATTTCCTCCCGAGTGACACTCCTTGGATGTCTTTGTCTAGACTGTGCTGATCTTATGTGTGAACACAGAAGTCCCTTATTCAGCCAGCGTTAGTGAAGGGGGCTGCTTGTTGGTTCCCAGCTGCTTAGGCACGGAATAATTACACAGAAACTGTATTATTTAAATCACTGCTTGGTCCATTAGCTCTAGCTTTTTATTGGCTAATCTCTTACATATTAATTTAACCCATCTCTATTAATCTGTGTATGGCCACGTGGCTGTGGTTTACCGGCAAAGTTTCAGCGTATCTGACTCTGGCAGCGGCTCGATGGCTTCTCTGACTCCGCCCTTCTTTCTCCCAGCATTCAGCCTAGCTTTCCCTGCCTACCTAAGTTCTGCCCTGCTATAGGTCGAAAGCCGTTTCTTTATTCATTAATGGTAATCGCAGCACACAGAGGGGACTCCCACATCAGTCAACACCCAGCTCTGTGTGTTCCATCCTTCTGCCCATCCCATCTGTCCAGCAAGAGTAGACCACAAAGCCTGATTGTGCCACACCCATCGTTCTTCTCCCTTTTCACTTTTTGCTACACTGGAACCCCAGTCTTTTCATAGCATTTTAATGTTCATTTTATGTAATTTTTTCCGCATGTCTCCTTTTGATTTGATACCATGCATTGTAGCAGGAACGGTCTCTGTTCTCTACCCTGTAGGCTGTCTTTGCCTGTTTGGGTTGCCCAACAGCTACCTGGTTATCTGGTTGAAAAGGAAAGACGTTTATTTAGCTCATAGTTCTGGAAGCTAGAAAACCCAAGAACAGACACTGACATCTTTTTGACTCTTGACAAGGGTCTCATGATACTTTAGTTTAGAGACAGAAAGCTAGGGAGCTGGGGGCAGGTTATAGGAAGGGCTTAGGATGGGGAAGTTATCAGAGGTTGCTGATTGGAAAGGAAACAGTTTTCACTCCGTTGTTTCTTTCTTTCTGCCCACTTGTTGATTTTGAGAGGATGCGCTATCCCCCCAGGATCCCTTTATAACAGAGAACTCTCACAATAACCCATGAAGGATCCCAGCAGGAAAGAGAGCTTATTTCCTCTCTGACTTCCATCTTCCTCTCTGACTTCCATCATCACATCTCGACTCTGGACATTGAAAACAAAGTCTTAATGTTGTCTTTAGTGGTAACAAGCCGTATTCAAACACTAGCACAGTTGTAACGTCTAGGGAGGCTGTCATGTGATGTCTTCTGTCCTGGATGACTCAGCACAGAGTGTCCACATCTTGGGATTTGTGTAAATGGCCAGGCAAGTGCTGAAGGTGGAAAGGAAGTGGATGCTGAATTCCCTTGATTTCCATCCCAGTTCTTCAGACTTGTGTTGGTGGCCTGCTTTCTCTTTGGTGACCAAACTGCTAAGTTTGACCCAGGTCTGGAGGATCTCTCCTGTTCATTATTAAACCCTTCGAGGCAGCACTCTGCATACAGACATTAGAACGAAGTGGAAAGCCACCTTGGGCTGGTCCCTACGTTTCCTTCTGGATGTTTTGTCTTTATTTATGTACTTTATTTGTATTCAGTTTCCTGAATTTATTGGTTAATATATGTAATTCCCCCATCTACTTTATATTTTCGGTAGATTATTAACAAGCAAGTTCAAAGATGGCAGCTGCCTAACATTATATGGTCCAGAGCACCTAGCATGAAGGCAGATACATTGTGGGTGTAGGGTTTATCAGTGGTATACATACATCGTTACGGAGGCTGGAAAATTATGATGTTTCATTAAAGACTGATAAGTCTCCGGTGATCTTAATTGTTATCACAATTGTTGGTTCACAAACAGCCATGCTTATCTCGTCTCTGTTTCCTAGATAAGATTGTAGTACTGTGAGATTTACTTAATTAGAATTACTTTTTCTGGTCTGAATATCAAAATGACTTTCATGTTTCACAAGACAAATAAGTCACCACAGCTTAAAATCAAGATGTGCATTAATTTGTACATGAAAGATAATCCCCCAATTGAAAGAGGCTAATTGAGGTTAGCGTCTGTTAGCACAGAATTATGAATGGCTTTGATAGATTTTTTTTTTAGCATATGGAGAAATCCCTTTTTCAAACTTCCCATGATGGAGACTGTCTGTAGTCGATATCCTTTCAAGAATTTGATAAATAACAGGGAAATCTTATCAAACATAAATGTTTGTCCGTTTCCTTGGGATGTGGATAATGAGTTCCCTCATCTATTAAAGATGGTTGAATGCATGCATACCACAGAAGCAATTTGGACACATTGTTTCTTCCCTTCTTTCCCCCTCCCCACTTACTGCCTGGAGATTTTAAGAGTGACGTAAACCAGAGAAACGGATTCCTAATTGCAATTATCATCTCCCCCCTTTCGTTTTGGTACTACTCATGAATAAATCTCAAGGAACAGGCTCTAATATGTAAACACGTCACAAAATTCATTTAACATCTATCTACTTTCACCCTTAGCAATACAATTCCTTTATTGAAAAGAACAATGGCCATGGAATCAAAAACTCTTTTTTTTTAATTTAAAGGCCTGCTCAGTATGACATTGCATCTTTTATTGAAAAAAAGCTCATTGAGTTTGAGTTGGGCACATTGTAATGTGGATATATAACTATATGGTTCTCAAAGCGGCACTTTAATATAAGACATTGATAAAGCTGTTGTAATAATACAGAAACAGAAATAACTAAACATGAAATTAAGATGAGGACAGGAACGTTGTAAGAGATGAATGCAGAAACAATCATCAAACCAGTCAGTGGGAACTAGAGAAGAGGGGAGAGGGGGAAGATGAAGGGAGGACTTAGGAGAGCAGAGACTTGGGGAATGACCGGTGATGCTAACAGAGTCACCATGGTAACCGTATCAGGGCATGTCTGAGAGTACATGTGCAATGAGGGGTGGTAGAAGTGGTTACACTTAAAAGAGGGTAGAGTGGAAAGGCAAAGGCTGTGTACAGACACAGATCAGAGGTCAAGTTTTAGGTTGGGAGGCTTTCCAGGGACATGGCCCTCTGGTGCGCTCTTTTATGTTATGTTTCCCTTGATTCTGTTTTTGAAGTTCTCTGTTGTGGGATATTTGTGTATTGTGTAAATGTATTGCTGTGATTAGTGTAATAAAAAGCTGACAGGCCGATAGCTGGGTAGGAGGTATAGGTGGGACTTCTGGGCAGAGAGAACTCTGGGAAGAAGACGGTGATATGGAAAGATGAGGTGGTGAGATTAATAGAAATGAGTTCATTTGGGCTGGAGAGGTGGCTCAGCGGTTAAGAGCATTGCCTGCTCTTCCAGAGGTCCTGAGTTCAATTCCCAGCAACCACATGGTGGCTCACAACCATCTGTAATGGGGTCTGGTGCCCTCTTCTGGCCTTCAGGCATACACACAGACAGAATATTGTATACATAATAAATAAATAAATTTTAAAAAAAATGAGTTCATTTAAGTTGTAAGAGTTGGTTGGAAACAAGCCTTAGCTATAGGCTGAGTTTTCATAATTAATAATAAGTCTCTGGACACTAGGTATATATAGCCTATATAATTACCATTGCCTTTCTTTTATTACATTTTACATCAATTTCAAGGTGGGAGTAAATCATAATCTCTATCATGGATGAGCTAAAAGTAAAAACATAGCTGAGAATAGTTTTACAAATATGTGAGTTACTTTTCCCGTTTAAAGGTCTTGTCTGTATTTTAGACCTTTTACATGTCTTACAGCTACAAATTGCACTTAAACGTGCAAGTTTTCCTACCAGAACCGTAATGAGGGCAGATGCTAAAGGCACCTATTTCTTAAGTCAGTTGTCTGTCGTCCAGCAGAAGCGCAGATGAAGACAAAGGGTCTCAGCCTTGGTTTCCATTAGGAAAAAGTATTCTTCTGTTTCTGTAGCTTTTCTTTCCAGTAAAGTGGGGGAGAGTGTCTCATGTAAACACACCGTAGTGTTAGATTCAGCTTGTGAAAAGTGCTTACAACGTGATTTTATGTCCTTTTTCTTTCTTTTTTTTTTCCCTTTTAAGCATTGCAATGAAATGTAGGTGAGAAAAGTAGCTCAAGGCAAAGGAAATTATTGGCTGGGATGGAGCCACCTGTGTGATTTTATGTGGGGAAGATCGGTTTTTAGCAAGTTGACGATGTGGAGATATTGAAACAAAGTCTGCAAAGGGCTTGCAGGATTTAGTAATCTGGAGGTTGTTGATATCCTAGTTAGATAATCTACCTAGAAAATAGTAAGTGAAACTAATTTTAAATTAAAATTTAAAGCCTGAAATAATAGATTTTAACTAAAAATATAGCATGAGTTCTAATAAGTGATTTGATTATTTTTCATATTTTGAGTCAATTTTCAAGGAGCATTAGCATTGTATGCTACATACTTGAAAGTCATTTATAGTTGAACATTTTAGATAAAGATTAGTAGGTCACATATTCACACAGTGAAAATAAAACCAGCCATGCATTGGGTTTTATCCTATTAACACTCTATGTAATTATAATATAAAGGATTACTAGTGTCAGTAGAAGGTACAAAAGTAGTCAGACCTTAATTGATAGTAATAACTTATAGTTGGTAGCATTTTCTACTTCTATGTACATTCAAGGATGATCAAACCATACAATTTGATAAATACTTTCGGAGGAGGAGGTAGTAGCAGTGACCAGGGAAAACAGTACTGTGTATACTTGGTGCACATAACTGTAAATAACATAGTTAATCCCCACTGTGCCTTTGTCCTCTGTGAGTTCTTTTTGTAGAGGTTTTCACAGCTTGCTATGAAAATCACATATACTGTGTTTCTTTTTTGATGTTTGTTTTTTTAGGGTGAAGCAAACATATTTGGAGCTTTAAAATAGCGTAACAACTTATAGTCGGTTTGCTTGATGAAATGCATTTCTTCCCTTCTTTCTGTCTGTTATCTTAGAGAGATACCAGTAATGATTAGCTGCTGGGAAAAACCAGAAACTGAAACTAGAGCCACCAGTGCTCAGGAGTGCACACCCAAGCAGCAGAGGCATGACCACGGTGGGAATTCATTTGCTGTTTTCTTTTGGATGCTGCCTCAAGAATATGTGTTGGAAAATGGCTTTTATATATATGATATTGTGTTGACTCTTGAGGCTTGTCTCTCACATGTACTTAAAATATGAATTATGCCCCAAATCTCTTGAATCTTTCTGGAATTATCCTTTTCCTAGGAAATTTCATTTATCAAGTCCTGGAGTGATTTCTGTTCATCAGTTATGGATGAGAGAGTCAGGGTTTTGTGTTTTAACTGGTTGCATTTTTTTGACATTTTCCAGAGTGACAGAAAGAAATCCCAAGCCTTCTCTATGTTCTTTTCGGAGGTTAAGTTAAGAAGTAAATCTTGGGTTTATAGTTGTTGTGTAGGTTTAACAAGGCGTTTTAAGTTTGCTTAGGTTGTGATTAATATCTAGCATCTTTTAGGTGTGGTAGCGTTAAATCTTTGTGCTAACCCATATTCAATTCTTGCAGCAGTATTTCAGGATGCAGTCTGCTGAGACACTCAGAATTGATTGTTAAAATATGTTTATGGTCAGAGGTGCAAGTGACGGTGTGAATAATAATCACTATTCCAGGTTGTTAGTCTATTTTCTAGTAATGGAGAATGGATGTAATGGTTCTGATACAGTGCTAGCATTTAAAGCCTCTGGTAGAAATGGCGGAATATCCCAGTAAGGCCAGGCTACGTATCAGAAGTCCATTTCCGTCTCGAAAGGAAATGATGCTGCCGTCTCTGTGATAGTAAGTGCTAATGCGTTTATTTTCCCCATTGTCAACTCAGTCGTGTTCATCCTGAGATTGATTTTCTTCTGATGATAATGCCAGAGTCTTAGAACTACTTGTATGCCCAGCTCCAGAAGGACTTGGCCTTGAGGATGAATCCTGGCCTTGACGATCTTTGATAGAGAGAATAGGAGGATAGTTTGGGTGTTGAAAATCTCTATCCCTTCATTGGCTTTGTACAGACATGTCCTGAAGAAGCCTATTTAAGACACATGTTGTAGAACTTTAAGGTGACCAGCCAGCAGTTGAATTGCCAAGAAAGCGGAAAATAATCAAAACTCTTCCGAAGAAAGTAATACAATCAGATCTCTGTGTTTTATTTATTTATATTTATTTATTTATTTATTTTTGTTTTTTTCGAGACAGGGTTTCTCTGTAGC
Organism: Neodon shergylaensis; assembly: GCA_025134845.1. Taxonomy (NCBI): domain Eukaryota; kingdom Metazoa; phylum Chordata; class Mammalia; order Rodentia; family Cricetidae; genus Neodon; species Neodon shergylaensis. The sequence continues at coordinate 1,191,988 of JABTXL010001700.1, forward strand.
TTTGGTGCCTGTCCCAGAACTAGCTCTTGTAGACCAGGCTGGCCTCGAACTCACAGAGATCCGCCTGCCTCTGCCTCCGGAGTGCAGGGATTAAAGGCGTGCGCCACCACCGCCTTGCCTCAGATCTCTGTGTTTTATAATCAAGAATGATGACAAAATACAGTGGATGGAACCTATGGTCAAAACGTCTTTGTAGTCAGTAGAAACCCATTGGAGATGGCCAGACACTGAATTTACTAATGTGTACATGGATCTAAAGAAAGGTCTGTCCAAAGCATTAAACTAAAGCACCATCTACTGAGCTTAAGATATATCTTGAGAAATGGTAGCTATAATAAAGGAGGGAGGACCGGGGAGGAAGTGTGGTCCTGCCCTGCACGGTGAGAAACTGAGTGGAGCATAAAGACCCACAGGCAGGCTTGGGCCAGTCTGCCCCAGGCACTATTGTGGTAAGCAAATGGATGCTGGAGAGAAAGAGAGAGAAACAGAATAGTTCGTGTCCTGTGGATACAGGCGTATCTGAAGAGGTGAAAGTGATGACGAGCGGGCTGAGGTTGGTGACTGGATTGCTACTCAGGGCCATGGTCACATCTAGGCCTGGGCTGCCGCTGGGTCCCAAGTCTGGGTTCATGGCTCTCGATAGAGTTGCAGCCTGTGTTGATGTCTGTGACTCTTGATACCAAGAAGATGGGCTGTACAGATTGGCCCTATCCCTCATTGGCTGCAACAGGGGGGAGAATTTGTCCTGGCCCTCACCAGCTGCAGCCTCTGCACCTCACCTGGGCAACACAGTAGAGCTGCCCCTGGTGGTGCCGGTGTGGGAGAGCCGACCCTGGTGGTGCCGGTGT
>JABTXL010001700.1:1192845-1257958 GCA_025134845.1 Neodon shergylaensis
CCCTGGTGGTGCCGGTGTGGGAGAGCCGACCCTGGTGGTGCCGGTGTGGGAGAGCCGACCCTGAGAGCGGGAAACCAGGAGAACTGGCCCCACCCCTTGGTCATTGCCGAACAGAGTGAACTAGCCTGGGCAATGCTGGAAAGCTCACCCTGGTAGTGAGGACAAGGGAAAACCAGCAGGCTGACCAATCCTGCAACTATCCAGGCCCAGAACAAGGGTTATGAGTTGGCCAACTTCAGTATGCACTCCATCTATGATCTATGGGAGCACATGAAGGGGCAGGTCCTGCAGACCCAAAGTGGCAGGACCCCCACAACACAGGACAACAACAGAGTATCCAAGAGGAGTCCCAGTGAGGGTCCAGCATCTGTAGTGTAGCAGAAACCAGAGACCTCGTAGCAGGCCAATGACTCTTTGCAATGAATACTTGCAAGTAAAGACACATGGATAAAATGGTTTGCTGAGTGACTTGCTGTGTTACACTGCAGCTTTCATGATGAAACTGATTTTTCCTTTTGTTTATTTTCTCTTACATTTTATTATTTTATTTAGTGGGGCATTTGCAAGGGCAGAGGGCAGATATGAAGGGACAGGGAAATGAATGGGATGGAGATGCATGATGTGAAAGACACAAAGAATAAAAAGAAAGTTAAAAATAAATAAAGGAGGCAGATGGAAATTCTACAGCTGACGCCTGTAGGAGCTGAAGTGAGTGATTCACTGGGAGCTCTCAGTCTGCTAGAAACAACATAAGAAATTGACAGTAAGGGGGAGGGAAATGGGAAACGGGGAGGAGGCGGTAATTTTTCAAAAATAAATAAATAAATAAATAAATAAATAAATAAGAAATTGACAGTAAACTTTAGGACAGAATAATAAGAATTATCTAATTTGCGGACTAGATAGCACATAGCTTGAGAAAAATCTTTAGAAGTCTGAGGGAAAATGGTGGATGAAAAGAAGAAATTGAGAGTTAGACATAAAATATGTTTTTGAAAAATAATGACCCTAGACTGGGTGGTGGTGACATAGTCCTTTGATCCCAGCATTCAGGAGGCAGAAACAATGGATCTCTGTGAGTTTGAGTCCAGCCTGGTCTTCAAAGTAAGTTCCAGGACAACCAGAACTCAGAGAAACCTTGTCTTGAAATGCCAAAGTAATAATAATAATGACCCTAAATTCCCTCGATTTAATGAAAATCAGTAGCTTGCAAAGCCAAGAAGCTTAGCAGACGGCCAATAAAAGGAGTTTACGTGTAGAGATGCTGTCATCCAGAGACCAAAGGCAAAGGCAATCCTCAAGCGGTAGAAGGAAAAGCATGCATGTGAGACACAGCTGTGTCCTTCTTGTCAGAAACAGTGGGAGGCTCAATGATGTCTCTGAACACGAAGAAACCTGTGCAAGCAGTGTTCATGTCCAGAAATGCATGGAGGTGGGTGGGCTGTAGTGCAGTACAATGCTTGCCAAGCAAGAAGAAAGTTGTAAGTTCAATAGTCCCTGGTGGAGGTGAGCAGAGGAGAAGAAAAGGAAGGGGGAAAAGGAGAGGCCAAAAAAAAAATCCACTTAATATGCTCTACAAGTAAATGAATATAAAATTTAGTCCTGGGTTGCAAGAAAACCTTATGCTTATTCAATTAATTCATCATGCATTATAGGATATACAGATGCAAATTAAAATAGATACATATTAGTATCCTGATCAAAGTTCACTACATAACACAAATATATATGGCTTTTGATATGTATAAGAAAACAGCAAATATAAAATATAAGCTTAAATTATTTATTGTGCTACATTATACCTAGCTTTTTGTAGCAGGCTGCGTGGTGTCACACCTGATGGAGATGTATAATCAACTCCTGAGATGGCTAAGGCCTGACCTATGCTATGATCACGCAATGATTATCAGCTGCTTGCATATGCATGGGCCTATGGGCCGTGCCCACCTGGCAATCCGGGATTGGCAGCCCATGCCTACTTAAGGGCGGAGAGAGGTTTGCCCGAGGAAGAAAGAGAATTGTAAAAGGTCCTGGAATAAACTGCAGTGAGAAGAGCTCTGGTGGTTGCGTCATTCCTTGCGGGACGAGGGCTGAACGTGACAGCTTTTCACAGTTCTTGCTTCATAACTTTAAGGCCTATACTCTGCACTCACAAAGTATATAGTGTTATTAGTACTTCCAAATCTCCATACTTAGAAAGGGCAAGTAAAAAGTAGTTAGCTCACACCCAACTATATAAAAAATGACATTAAATATAAAGACATTAACTACTCTGAGTAAAAAGGCAGAGATTATTAGATCAAGACCTAAATACTTTCTCTCACAAGAGGTACAGCTTACACAGAGAAAATACAAGCTGTCAGTACCAGGATGGGAAAAGACACACCATGTAAATAACATGCATGAGAAGTTAGTGAGATCATATTCATATGACAAAAGATAATAAGGAAATGTGAGTGAAAGGTACATGGGCAGATCCATGGGAAATATTGATCATAAGGAACATGAATAGGTTCCTCAACAGAACCCCAAAATTTATAAAGAAAATCTAGAACAAAAGAAAAACTCAGAAGCCTGAGCCAGAGACTTTGGTTTGACTGAGTTCCATCCTGTGCCAGGCAAGCATGGGAAGGTGTTAGCGTTCTGTGTCATTGTAATGACATTATAATGGTGAGTGTAGGGCTGTCGGGCTTTTTCTGGAACTATAAGGATGGCAACTTGGAAACAGGTTTTAGTCTGGCTTCTGTGTAATCTTAGTAACAAATTTAGTACAGTCTGTTCAGTTTATTTTGATGTGCAGGTAGGTTTAGACAACAATATGTTGCCTTTTAAATCTTTCTGTATATACTCAAGTGGTTTGTGAGTTGAAAAAAATACCAGTATTGACTTTAAATCTTTCTTTGGCTTGCCAATGGTTCTACCAAACATTTAATTTGACCAGTTTGAGAGTGACTTTTGAATTGTTTACCGATTCTACTTCACCTGTTAGAAAGAGCTCCTTGTGCCCCAGGCTATAGAAGCAGGCAATGTCTCCCTGCTCCCTAGACTGTGGGCTCAAGATGTGGGCTCTGCTCCCTGTTTGTGTCCCTGTGGGGCACCAGCCCACTTATGCATGGAGGTGGCCTCAGGGTGCCTTTGGGGAGGGGCATTTTTTTTTTCTTCTCGAAACAGAGCTTTGAATTCTGTCAGGCACTTGGACCAAGCGGGAGGGCACTTGGCGCCAGGAGGAAGAAAGGCTTTGAAAGGGGAGGAGGGAGGACATAGCAGATGGGTTTGGCTGGCTTCACAGTGTTGCCAGGGTTGACTCTGGTTTAGAATATGAATTAGGCGGCTGCTGATGGGTGCACATTTTGGTAGATCGCTCCCCCCCCCCGTCTTCCTTCTCCGTGAAATAAAACCAAGTGTATATCTACTTCTCTTGGTTATTAAATACACATCATAGCTGCCTCGTGCCAAGGGGAGACTAAATTTCAGGACGACACAGAGGAAAATATTGCAACTCAGGAACACCACCGAGGGTGGCTTTACATCTAACATTAACAGGTAAAAACTGTAGACCACAGATGTTCTTGAGTGTTTCAGTTGAAGAAATACTGATATTCCTTATAGGGTTTGGGGGTATTCCTAGTTAAATTTTTATTCTTTCTTTACTTAATTATAGTAGTTGCATAGTCAGCTCAGTACGTGGGTCTAGCACATTTTAAATGCCTTATAAAATATATTCACAAACAAAAAGCAGCACAGAGTCTTCATATTTCTTACCCAAAGGACACATAACAAGCCTGCGCGTGAGTTTGTTCTCTTTCAGCGAGGCAATGTAATGAAGTCATCTTTCTCTTAAGGGCTGACATTTGGGGGGACTATCACCAAACTGGGAGATAGAAATGATCTCTGGCTTATCAAGTTTCTTTTTTTAAATGAAGGTAATGCCTCATAGTTTAAAACCACTGTGTGCTGCCATGAGAACCCATAAATAACATTTATTTCCTAACAAGATCCACACAGCGATGTTACGTTAAGTCTCTTCAGGTAAACACAGCTGCCGTGTCTTTAGCAATGGCCACTCTTAAGTAGCACCTATTCACTTTAGGTCCTGAGTCTGAATCCGTTTCATTTTGTCCTTAGCAGGGCCCATTGTTCTATATACTTCGTTTTAAGATAATATATTTTATGTGTCTCCTTGTTTTATTTGACTCATGATATTGACATACCAGGGCAAACTGGCCGTCCCTAAGAATTCCTTCTCTAGATAATTAGAAGCATCCTTTGGTTCTTTGCCCAGAAGGATGTGATTGGGGGTGGAATGAGGTTGTGCAGACGCTGACACAGGAAGCAGCTGTCACAGGAAGCAGCTGACAAAATGATCCATAGGAAAATGGGAAGGGAACCTTAGAGTTTCTACTTCTATGTTTCTTTTATCATTGTCATATCTCATGACTTCCATTTTGAGGTGTAGTTTATGTTAGTGTGTAATGAATGCACTCTTTTATAGTATACATGTACTGAGGTTCATGTTTTACTGTAGCTATGCCTGGTTACTGTATTTCCCAATGTTTGCAAAGCCTACAAATGCCTTTACTTTTATTTAAAATATGAAAAATAAAAGCAATCAACTAATTACTAAAATATTCATTTTGGTTATGTCAAGGATTTACTAGGGTCTAACTAATTTTTGGAATAAAAGTGCAAGTTTTTAAAAAAAAATACCATCTATACAACCAAAGAGAGTAGCAGCAGTGAGGCGGCTATTCCTGCCCTCCCTGTCCTGAGTTTACAAGAGGAGCTTGTAGCGTTTTGTTGAGTGAGCTGTTAGAGGTGATTAGCTCCTTTGGCTTCGTTTTGAGGCAGGGTCTCACTCTGGCCCCAAACTCATGGAGATTCTGCTGATTCAGCTCCTGAATACGGTCTTTACAGGGGTAAGCCACCATGTTCAAGTAAGGCATTTACATGAGACTTAAATTCAGTCTATACTTAATTGAGATTTTGGGTTGTTTTTGTTTTTATCATGTATAGGTGTTGAATTTTACTGTTTACCTTTTTTTTATATGTCCGATGTGGTAAGGATGTTTTCTTTGGTTTTGTTGGTATGTTGAACAACCTTTGCATCTGGAAATAGATCTTACTTGGTCAAGGTGAATGTTACCTAATGTGTTCTTTCTTTCTTTGTTTTTAAAAACCAGGGTTTCTCTATATAGCTTTGGTGCCCATCCTGGAACTCACTCTGTAGACCAGCTGGCCTTGAACTCCAGAGATCTGCCTGCCTCTGCCTCCCTTGTGCTGCGATTATAAGTTAATGTGCTCTTGAATTCCTGTCTGTGTGTTGTCTGAAGACTGTTGTGTGTAACATTGCTGAGGGACATTGGCCTGTAGATTTCTTCCTTCGTCTGAGTTTGGTGTCAGGGTAAGCTGGACTCATAACATAAACCTGCATGTGTTCCCTCTTCAGTTTCTCTGAACGAGTTTGGGAAAGATGCGTGTGTATGACTTAGCTAGGGTTTCTGTTTCTGTGAAGAACACCATGAGCTCAAAGCAGCTTGGAGAGCTGGAATTTATTTATCTCCATCCATCATTGAAGGCAGTCAGGACAGGATCTCAGCAGGACAGGAGCCTGGAGGCAGGAGCCAATGACCATGGAGGAGTGCTGCTTACTGGCTTGCTTCCCATGACTTGCTGAGCCTACTTCGTAATAGAAGCCCTGACCCCCAGCCCAGGGATGGCCCCACCCACAATGAACTGGGATCTCCACCTTCAATCGCTAATTAAGAAAATGTTCTACAGGCTTGCCCACAACCCAATTTATGAAGACGTTTCCTTTACCAAGGTTCCCTCCTCTCAGATGACTTTAGCTTGTATCAAGTTGACATAAATCTAGCCATCACAGCGTGTTTTCTGTGTGTTGGTGGAATTGACCTGTGCAGCAGCATCTTGTTCTGAGCTCTGTTTGAGACTGTTAATGACTCCTTCCTCCCTCCCTCCCTCCCTCCCTCCTTCCTTCCTTCCTTCCTTTCTTTCTCCCCCCCTTCCTACTGGTCTGTTCAACTTACATATTTCTTCATGATTTGGATTGGCTATTTGTATGTTTCTAGGAATTTATTTCTTTTTGGTTATTCAGTTTGTTGGTATCTAATTCTTTATGAAGAATCTCATCTTTTTTTTTTTTAGAAATATGCTTAATTTAAAATTTCAGTTCAATTTTTGTTGACTTCTTTTATTTTTCTCCTTTTGGATTTTCGAGACAGGGTTTCTCTGTAGTTTTTGGTGCCTGTCCTGGAACTAGCTCTTGTAGACCAGGCTGGCCTCGAACTCACAGAGATCTGCCTGCCTCTGCCTCCCAAGTGCTGGGATTAAAGGCGTGCGCCACTATTTTTCTCTTTTTGCTTTTATTTCTTTTCTTCTGATGGCTTTAGCTTGGTTTGTACTTTTGTTGTTGTTTACTTAAAATAAAGTAAGTAATTTACCTCAGGAAACCTACCTCCTGCAACAATACAGGTCTACCCAGAGGACATTAAGCCAAGCAAAACAAGCCAATCTTGAAAGGACAGGGCCTGCATAATTCCTAGTGTAGGCGGAGTCTAAACTAGCCAAGTTCATGGATGCAGAGAATCAGGTGGTGGCTATTCCATGATGATGGGGGCAAATAGAAGTGCTGTGCATGAGCATGAAGTTTTGGGGAGGCAGGGTGAATAAGTTCTAGAGATCTGACCTCCATCACTGTGCAACCTATAGGTAATGGTACCATATTGCATAGTTAGTAGTACAACACCAGACTTAAAGGTTTTTCAAAATAATGGTGAGTGTCCTTATTGTACTCTAAGTGCATTCCCCCAATGTCACATGAGTGTGGGCCTGAGATGACGAAGACCTTCAGTTGGAGGAGGCTGCTTGTTTGTTTATCAGCTGCTCAGCCCCGAAATAATCATACAGAAACTGTATTAATTCAATCACTGCTTGGTCCATTAGCTCTATCTTCTTATTGACTAACTCTTACATATTAATTTAACCCATTTCTAGTAATCTGTGTTTTGCCACATGGCTGTGGCTTACTGGCTAAAGTTTCAGTTCCATCTCCAGAGGGGCTACATGACTTTTCTCTGCCTCTGCCTCCTTTCTCCCAGCATTCAGCTTAGTTTTCCCCACCTAGTTCTGTTCACCTATAGCTTGGCTGTAGGCCCAGAGCAGTTCCTTTATTAACCAATGATACTGACAGCATACAGAGGGGTATCCCACATCAGTTGGTTGCTTTGAGTTGCACTATGTATGTGTTTAAGTTAAAAGAACTCAGCTATGCTGGAGAGAGGAGGAAGAATGAAATGAAGTGATATGCATGGTTCTTTGCGTGAAGGAGTAAACTCTGTGACAAATAAATTATATTTCAATAAAGTTGTTCGAAAACAAAAAGAGGGCCAATGAGATGGTTCAGTGACATGACTCTGTGAATAATAAAGGTAGTTAATACCAAGGCTGATGACCAGAGTTCAACCCCAGGAACCCCATGTTTGGAGGTCAATTCCTGCATGCTGTAGTATGATACATGGACACACATGCAAATGAATAGATAAATCTTAAGACATTTTAAGGACAGAAAATAGAAACATGGAGAAAAGATATTTTGAATTTAGAGATACCCATATTATGTTAGCATCTTAGCTTTAGTTTCAGTTGTCATATGTGGTTGAATTAAATTCATTGCATGTTCTGTGATGTTTGTAGGAAATTGTTCTGTAAAGTAGATTAGAGGTAGTGTGGAAGGCCATGGCCTTGTAGCATTGCATGAAGATACTGATATTTGCTCATAGTAACACACTTTATGTCTCATATTTGCTTATCAATCTCTGTTGTTTGTTACTGCGTAAATTAATGGCAGACAGAATTTATAATAAAATATTCAGCTTTAATAAGGAGAGGACTTACAAAACCGAGGTTCCCGCGGAGAACAGGAAAACAGAAGGGAAGGCAGGGAGCACACCCACAATATTTATGAGTAAATAATATCCTCAGGGGATCCCGCCCTTCAAACAAAGTGATTGGCTGGGCTTCCCCTACAATTGTTGAGTCTCTGAGGTTGTGTCTAGTTTCTTGTCTTCTTCCTGTAAGGAAACAGTGTTTACAAAGAAGTTACAAAATGTATCAAAGCAGACTATTGAACTCTATCCTCCTCTTCTGGTCCAGTGACAGTTATGTGCATTATGCCTGTATCTAGTGATCTGAGAGCAGAATTTGAAGATCCAGCTTTCCAGTGGGAAAAGAAGCCCCCTCTGCCGTGTCTGTGAGTTTCTGTGTTGGAAGGCTTCCCATCATGACTAGCTTCAAGCTGCCTGTCTGATGCCACTAATTCAGCCATAAGAAGAGATGTGTGTACTTGGTCTTCAAAGGCCAGATTGGGCCAATCCTGCTGTCCTGTGGAGGTGTTTCATAAAGTTGTTGTGAAGATTTATTGGGGGGCAAAGGACAGGTCATATAATAAGCCTCAAAACTTGTAGTCCTTCCTGGTTTTGTTTCTCCGGCCCTCCCTCCTCACCTAAGAGTTCCTTAAGTGCCTTGTTATGCCCTTGGCAGCATCTAAACATTTAGAGCTCAGTGCTACCAGAGGACCCATAAAACAGTGTGACTCTGTTCACTGCCGCACTCCACATAATAATTGCCTGGCTACACATTGTAATTAAATAAAATCTTAAATACCTTGAGTCCTCGGGGAGCACAGTGTAGAAGTATTAATGTATTTGCTTTTCACAGAATGCTTGATAGGATGAATATTAAGTGTCTTGCAAGTTTCTGTAAAGTTATTTGGAGGGTTTTTTTTTTCTAGGCTTGTCATCATCAGTTGCATACTGCTATTGCTAGAAACATCTGGAGAATATTAAATTTTTCCATTTATAGTTAGGATGTAATGAATGACATATGCCCAATTCAGTTTATTACAGCGAGGCATGCATATTTAAAGCCAATAAAACAAGTGATTGCATGAATGCCTTTGGAGGATGGAGTTTAATTGTTTATTTACGTGGATTTGATATTTTGTTTATGGGAGTTTGAGGAATGTTTATTGCTATCATTGTACACATTTCAAAACTTCAAGCTCTCTTATTAGTCTCCTATGTTGGTACCTGGCCCTCACTGTGATGCCTGTATCACCCTTTTTTTATTGCATGAGCTGACAGTCCCCGAAATCTCTGCCACTGTGTTCTAGGTTCTGTCTGTTCAAATTTGGATAAGTTTCCTAAATATTTGATATAATAGCAAAGTTAGGAATATTATTTTAGGTTTTATGAACAGTTCAAGTTTCTTCATTAGTGGAAAGAAATTGAATGTACCAGTTGTTTAAAAAATATACAATCAACGAATTATATTTAATCATGGTATCAAATGTGACATGTTTGGAGATTCCATGTGAGCAGGACATCCTCATGAAGAGACTGACACTGTGACCCACTGCATCAACCCAACCCTGAAGACAGTGTGCAAATAATGCATCATTTACTCATGAAAACAATGCATTTAATTTCAGTTATCTTCTCTACTTAAAAAAAATCACAGTTTTAAAGGGAACAAGAATTTCGTACATTTTTCAATGCCTTCCCAACAGTCATGAAAAGTTAAAACTGTCAAATGGAGTTATTTTCCCTCCAGTCACTTTTCTGTATCCTCTGAGAAAGCCTGTGCTCAGCCCTTCGTTGTTTGTAATAAACTGTCTAAAGCTCCTCCCCGTCTAGGGCTAGCATTCATTGCTGAGGCCAGTTAGCTACCACATCGTTATCACTAGTAAACAAGATATTCAGACTGTTGCCAAGATCTGCTGTAATAAAGCATAATAGCCTCCAGGGTACTGCTGTTTTAGTATCTTATACATTACAGTGGCTTGTAACCATAGTGATTAAACAAGGCGTTGCACCAATAGCTGTGATGTAGAGAAAGGAAAGACCCTCTTGACAAGCTAAATCATTGTAAATGGAAGTCTCTCTCCTTCCTGGTCCCATTGCTGTTCAGCCCCACAGAGGTTTATATTAATTATAAACTGTTTGGCCTATTAGCTCAGGCTTATTATTAACTAGCTCTTAGAACTTAAATGAATCCATAATTCTTGTCAATGTTTAGCCAAGTGACTTGGTACCTTTTCTCAGTAAGGCATTCTCATCTTGCTTCCTCTGTATCTGGCTTGTGACTGCATCTCTGCCTTTCCTCGTCTCAGAGTTCTTATAGTATAGCCACTCTGCCTGTGCTTCCTGCCTGGCTATGTATAAAAGTGAAATTTCTTTACAGTGTACAAGAGTATTCTCCACCAATATTTCCCCCTTTTTTCTTTTCAAAATAAGAACCCTGAATCTAATGTACTTTGTTTAGCTATTTTCCTGACCATTAGCCATAAAAATTTGTTACCAACACTCTAAACAAAGACAAATATCATAATCCATTTTTTGGGAAATGTGGGTATAGCTTTCTAGGCTACTTCCTGCTGACTGGATTATGGTCAAGTCCTGACTGGAATATTCTGTGAGGCTGAATTATCTCAGTCAGCAGTCTTGAAACTGTTCTGGATGTAGAATTCAGAGGAAACTGCAGCAGAGGTGCTCTGAAATGTTAGATTATCTGGGCCATCCACAACTGTCAGAGTTTTTAGGGGGTCTTCCTTGATCAAGTCTTATTTTTCTTAACCCAGAATGAATCCACAGCCTCCTGTTTCCTGTGGAAACAAAGGCAAAACCTTTTCTCCAAAGTAACGTATCTTTTGAAGTTTTGAAGTTTTGAAGTTTTGAAGTCAAGGTACTTTCAAAATATATATGCTGGATTAATCCAGCAGCATTTCTAATCAAATGTCTTTTTAACAGCTGTTGCTCCTTCCTCAGCAGTCAAATGATTTAAAGACAACACAATAACAAACAGTATCCAGACTCTCTGTATATTTTCCATCTTTATGTGTTTTTTTTCTTACTCTAGTTCTTTCATTTTTATTTTTAATTTTTGTTTTTATGAGACAAGGTTTCTCTGTGTATCTTTAACTGTCCTGGAACTCACTCTGTAGACCAGAGACTGGCCTCTAACTCATAGAGATCCGCCTGCCTCTGCTTCCCAAGTGCTGGGATTAAAGGCATGAGCCATCACACCTGGTTACTCTATTTCTTTTTTTTTTTAAAGAATTTTCTTCATCCTTTTTATTTTTTCTCCCTAGCCCCCATATATTTTTAAAAGCACTGTAAACAATGAAGAGGTTTGTTATTGTTGTTTTTCATCTGAATCTGTCTTTATGGCATATCTCTATCTTTTTCTGAGCACAGTCTTAAATCTGCTAAGCAGCATGGCTATGATTAAAGCTGTGACTTTGGCAGCTGGCTCCACCTATTTATTAGCTTTCTGAAAGTCTAGCTTTATGGCAGAGGAACTGGTGGGAGTCATGTTTATTGCCACAACTCTGTGGAGTTTCAAGGTCCCTGCCACCACCAAGAAGCAGGTCACCAGATGCTCATAAACACCATTTAAGTGTTGGTGGCACAACCTCTTAAAAGAGATGCAAGGTTTTTGCTGCTAACACTGAGTCAGGAAGCCTCTCTTAGAGGAGCCATGCCTCTGCTTGCCACCAGCCACCAGCCTACCAGAGAAAACATGGTTACCAAGAAGCTGTGCTTGACTCCTTTTTGTCTGTCTAGAATTTTTTTTCAAAGCTTTCTCAGGGTTTATATGGAAATTCTTGCCAAATGTTTGGGTGCCATTATATCACAATTAGTAAAAACCCAGAGACAGATATTGGGGTTCATTCTGAAGGTCAGAAAAGCAAAATAGTCAGCCAATGGCTCTTACCTCTACCTCAGTCTGAAATGGTGATCCTACCTCCAAAATGCCCGAATAAGACTGTGTCTGAGAGCTGTCTCCTCCTGTTTTATGTTCCTCTCCAGGGCTGGAATTAAAAGTGTGCACACTACCTCCAAGTTTTTATGGCAAACCAGAGGGGCTACTAGGATTAAAGGTGTGTGTCACCCCTGTCTGGTGTGTAAGGCTGACCAGTGGTGCTCTTTTACTCTCTGATCTTCAGGCAAGCCTTATTTATTAAAATGCAAATGAATATCAGTACATTACATATACATATATACATACATACATACACACATATACACATATATCTAATCACATATATATAAAAGGGCGGTGGTGGCGCACGCCTTTAATCCCAGCACTCGGAGGCAGAGGCAGGCGGATCTCTGTGAGTTCAAGGCCAGCCTGGTCTACAAGAGCTAGTGCCAGGACAGGCTCCAAAGCTACAGAGAAACCCTGTCTCGAAAAAAAAAAAAAACAAAACAAACAACAACAAAAAAAGGGCAAGCCAGTCATCATATGCCAATATTAGATAGATAGATAGAATATTAGATAGATAGATAGATAGATAGATAGATAGATAGATAGATAGAATATTAGATAGATAGATAGATAGATAGATAGATAGATAGATAGATAGATAGATGAATGGATAGACAGACAGGTAGATGATAGATAGATAGATGAATGGATAGATAGATCAATGATAGATAAATAGATGTATGAATGGATAGATAGATGATAGATAGATAGATGATAGATGTATGAATAGATAGATAGAAGATAGATGATAGATGAATAGATAGATTGATAGATAGATAAATAGGTAGATAGTAAATTGTAAGAAGCAGTCACTTATCATATGCTTCATTACTGATGCTTAGGATTTGTGAAACAGTTTGTTGAACACCCCACCAAAGCAAGCTTTCCAATACCCCTGTGAAAATGTAGTATGTCTAGAGAATCTAAATAACCATGCCAAGGTGGCTCAGCCATGTTAAGAGACAGAGATAAAGGCTACCAAGGGCCCAATCCAGTTGTATACTCTATAGACAATACTGAAAACCAACCAGGCACATCCATAATGCATATCACGCCAAGTTAACGACAGGTGATATAGAAGGATGTTGGAGAAGTTGAACAAAGACCACTGACAAGAGCTGTCAGTATGTTAGAAATGCCACGAAATTTGTCAGAGATGAATGTAAAACATGAAATAAAAAGCTCACTCAAGCCCTAAAGAAGTAGCTTTTCTCTCTTTGTCTTCTGATGACTGGCTAGGGAAGAACAAATGGGTGTTGTATTTTCCTCTTCTTGGTACTTCAAAGCCTGTTTTCCACCCCTGGATCTGCCTGGTGGGTGTGCTGAGTTGTGCTCTGCTTGTGGGTTCACTAAGGAGCTCTTGACATAAGCCATAAATCATCCACTGAGGGTTCTGGCAGTGTGGCCGAACCTCCTACCAGTGCATACTGATACGGATGCAAATGGAGAAGTAAGCCTGTCTGTGTATATGCTACCCAGGAGTCAACCTTGGGTGTCATTTCTCAGGCAGCATCTACTTTATCTTTTGAGATGATCTGCTCTTCTTTCAAAACATGTCTCAAAATTTATCTAATGGTTTATTAAACTCACAAAACAGTTTATACTTCTGTCATGATGCTTACAGTCACTTGCTTTGGGCTTTTAAATATCTGTGCATTAACTAGCCTCCCGTTGTCTTGAAAGACATGATTAATTCTTACTGGCAGAAATCCAGCACCCTGTCCAGCCAGACCAACGTGTAACTTTCTTGGCCAGCTTCGGACACCTGCTGGCACTTTCTCTGACACTCCCTGGGAAGGTAGAGTGGATAATTCTGGTCCAGCCTTTTATTCTCTTACTCCATCTTTGCTATTCTTGCTATCTCCTTCTTGACCCTGGAGGATAAACTGAGGACCTGACATCTCTGTCATGAAATCTCTTAGTCCCTTAATTCACCTCTGACCTGCTGAAGATCTTCCAGTAGCTCTAGCCACACTTTTTCTCTGACTGTGCTTTTCTCTTAGTAGCATTTTTTTTTGCCAGGAGCTTAGTAGGTTCTACTTGCTTTGATTTTTGCTTGCGATGCTTATAAAATTGTGTTTTGTTTTGTTTTAGGACAGATAAAGCTAAATGTGTCAGAATTTCTAAGCCTGTACATGTTTATTTTTACTTTGCAAATTATCTATATGTATAGTAATATTATAACATATACAGCTTATAAATTTGATGTTAAAATTTAAAATTCCTTATATTTTATTTCTAACCATAAAGGAATATTATATATATATATTATATATATGTATAGTTTTATAAAAGTGGGTGATTGTCTTCTCAATGAATTATTTGTACAATATAAAATAATCCATAATCTAAACTTAAATTTCCTTCCCTCAAAGACTATCTAGAAGTTATGCTTACTTTATGACTTAGTTACTTTTCAATTTCTATGACAAACACCATGACCAAGGCAACTTGTAAAAGAAGAAAGTGTTCACTGGGGCTTAGGTAGGATGAGTCCGTACTCATCAACATGGGGACCATGACAGTAAACAGTGAGGTATGGTTCTGGGCACTAACTGTGTGCTTACATTATTATGTACAGGTAGGAGGTAGAGAGAGCTCACTGGGAGTGCCAAGTACTTCTGAACCCTCAAAGCCCACCCCCAATGACACACCTCCTCTAACAAGGCCACACCTCCTGATCCTTCTCAAGCAGTTCCATCAACTAGAAATCAAGTACTCAAACATATGAATGTGTATTGGGGTCCTTCTCATTCAAATCACTATGCTTTAACAATAATAAAATGGTTTAATACATGATTATAGAATTACATTGAAGATAAAATGTTGTTAATAAAGCTTAAAAGACACCTTATTGTAGAAAAACATGATCATTTGGATTAATGCATGGAATTGAGTGAAAAATAAATTTCAAGAAGCGAGTCATTTTTAAGAGGAAATGAAAATTTATTGATATTACATGACTATTGTAATTACAAACTAATAGTATCTGTAGTTATCTGTCCATATCTCTGTAAGATCATGCCAGACAGAAGTCTTACCTAGATAGGGTGGATGATCTCCAGGCCCTGCCCGGTTACAGAGAAACTGCTGTCAGTGGGTAGTTGCAGGTAGGAAGGAGAACCATTGTTTTTAGAGGGTTTAGTGATGGTAGGTTTCCCATGCTCCAGTGGGTGGCTCCACCCCCACGAATATATTGGTGGACAGTACTAACTGGACTTATTGGGTTATTAAAAGCATGAAGTAGGGAGGGGGTTGTTAGATATAACAGAATAAGGGAATGGGGTCGATATGATCATATTTAATTGTACAGCATATGGAATTTTCAAAAAATTAAAGAAAATGAAAGAGATAGGGGAGAAAAAAATCAATTTATCTTCAACAAATAATTTGCCTCTAAAAATGGAGGAGGAGTGGATCTGGAAGAGAGAGAATGTGGGGGTACTGGGAGCAGTCAATGAAGGGGAAACTATGGTCAGGATATTTTAAATACAAAACAAAAAGAAAAGTGGCTGTCAGGTTCCAAGTGACTACATATTCAAATAATTCCCAAAGCACTTGAAGGAGTCAAATCATTATTCTCTGTGTAACTTCAGCTCACAGATTAGTACAGATTTTAAAAAGATGATGTATGTTCCATTCCTATCTTAAATCTGGGAACTAAGAATACATTTATAATCATTTAGATTCAAAGGAAACGAATGCATATATTTCTGAGATTTAGTATTCTAATCACTGCAATAGCAGGACATGAATTTTAATAAAACTTAAATAGATGTAGTATATATCATGTGAAAACAATTTTTCTTGAAAATCGTATTGTCTTTTTCTGGAAATACTTGAGTACCATGGGTCTGGAAGACAAGAGAACACTGGTAAATGAATGAAGTACATTTTTAATCAAGCACCGTTTATTGTTATTGGGTCTAGGACTGAACCCAAAGCTACTTGACTAATCCAAAGTTAGTCAAGTGCTCTACCATGACCCGCATCTTCAGTCCTGCTAACACATTCTTCTGGTGCATGATCTGTTACCATGGTGTATAATAGTACTAAGTACTCACAGTAAATTTTATTATACCTTTTATTTTATTTATTGTTATCATTATTATTATTGTTGTTGTTGTTGAGTCATATATATTTCTCCACTCCCCTGTCTCCATCCCACCATCCCCTTCTACATTCTCCCATGATCCCCATGCTTACAATTTACTCAGGATATCTAGTCTTTTTCTACTTCCTATGTAGATTAGACCCATGTATATCACTCTTAGGGTCCTCTTTGATGTCTAGGTTCTCTGGGATTATGAATTGTAGCCTGTCTTTGTTGTGTCTAAATGTCACTTATGAGTGAGTACATATGATATTTGTCTTTCTTGATATGGTTAACTCACTTGATATAATGTTTTCTAGATCCATCCATTGCCTGCAAATTTCAAGATGTCATTATTTTTTCCACTGTGTAGTTCTCCATTGTGTAAATCTTCTTTATCCATTCTTTGATTGAGGGGCATTTAGGTTGTTTCCAGGTTCTGGCTATGACAAACAATGCTGCTATGAACATGTTCTTGTGGCATAATTGAGCATCCTTCGGGTATATAGTCAAAAGTGATATTGCTAGGTCTTGAGTTAGGTTGTTACTAATTTTCTGAGAACTCACCATACTGATTTCCAAAGTGGCTGTACCAGTTTGTATTCCCACCAGCAGTGCAGGAGTGTTCCCTTTACCTCACATCCTCTCCAGCATAAGTTGTCATCAGTGTTTTTGATCTTGACCGTTCTTACAGGTGGAAGATGGAATCTCAGAGTTGCTTTGATTTGCATTTCTCTGATGGCTAAGAATATATAACACATATTTTAAACCATACTTTTTAGTATTATACATGATCTAATGTTCTAATCTAACATTCTTTAATGTCCATAATTCTATATATAAACGAAGATGAAGTACTAAATAAAGTGCTCTCACCAGGAAAAAATTATTTCTAAGTCATTAGGCACTTGATAGGAATATTAGTTACTGAGAATAATTTTAATGGCGTAGTAATCAGCCAACATTTATGCAGCTTGTACTGCATGGTAGACATTGTTCCGGACACTTTATATATGTTAGCATCACACCCAACTAAGCAGATAGTCTTGCTTTACATATTTTACACCTAAGTTTCCTGAAGCCCATATTTGCCATACAATTTAGCAAAGACATGGTGTCTAGAGAAAGAAATGCAAACCTAGGATGTTTGGCTTTGTCATCTTGTTACTGATTAGTTCTGTGCATCTGGTCCTCATTTCTGTTTCCCCTTGACTGCTCTAAAGGAGACGGATCTTTCTGTAAACACATAGCACAATGAAGACAACAAAAACACGCTATAGAGTTTGGTTATTCTCTTACAAACAATGATGGAGTGATGGTGTTCAAAATCAGTTAGATCAAATCACTTCTCTTAAGAACCAGCATACAAGGGAATGGAACTATGGTAGAATTTGTATTTAAAAGATGAGTTAGCAGGATGCATCTTATTTTGCTGTTGTAGCAAATGAGCCCGGAACTCATCTTGACAATACTCGGTGAGTTGTTCTCCATGCTGTTCCTCCACAGCTGAGGCTGTTTTCACATTGTGCTTATCCTTGTCTCAGCATGGTCATGAAAGCAAAGGAAGAAAGGAATCTAAACGTCTCCTATCTTCTGCTCTTTGCTTCATCTAGGAAGCAGTGCTTTGCAGTTCTATGCAGATTCTGTTGAATGATTGCAACTGCAAAGGGAGAGAAAGGATAGCGAGCATATTTAATGAGCTATAATGACTGTATCAAAGGCATGCACAGTCGATTGGAGCCGAATGAGAGTTGGGAGAGCATTATTTCACTCCTACATGAAACTGACTAAAGATGAAAGAAATTTGGCGGTTCTTCTGTAATATAGACCTTACTCAGGAGGTTCTGGGTAACCAGCAGGGGTGAGCTTCAGTACCACGGAGAGTTACTATCATTGCATTGCTTTGACAGCATGTGATATAAGTTCTAATACTTTTTCAGAAGTGACTTATCTCATAAATATGTTAGGTACTTATAAGTAGACTTTGTGTACAGGAGAATTCAGAACACATAATCAATGAGGGAAAACAATTACCTGTGCTCTGAAGATCCAAAAGCAGTTCTGAAGGAAAGTCTCTTGGATGTGACTGTTGTCTCATACATGTAGTGAGTGATAAGAAAGGCTTAGCCACACCTAGGGAAGAAAAAAATTGGTGCCAGAGATGGGACAACTTTGTCAAATCGTAAATATTTTAGGCTTCTCAAAGTGTACATCTTCTTTCTATGGTCTTCTTCCAAGAAACTATCCTGAATCTTCCCTCAGCTTACAGCTTACAAAATATCAAATACAGTCCACATTTAACCCTGGAGTTGTATCTTGCTGGCCTCTGTCCAAGCAGAGCAAACAAAAATAAGGCAGTCATGGGGAAGATAGAAGAGAAAGAGGGATAGCTGAAGAAATCCTTGAAGGATGTGATGACTGGTCAACTGGACGGAAGGGGTAGAGGCAATAGATACTAAAGATGATGACCTTTAGTACAGGGCCCCATACTAAATATCTATATCTGTCTGTCTGTCTGTCTGTCTGTCTATCTCTCTCTGTCTATCTATCTATCATCTATCTATCTGTCTATCGATCGATCTATCTATCATCTATCTATCTGTCTATCGATCGATCTATCATCTATCTATTTCTATATCTGTCACCTTGATCACTGTTAACCCCATTCTTCCTCCTTTGCTAGGGTGGAGACATGTAGCCTGGTTTCTCCCTATCTGACTTTCCTCATGAGAATTGGACAGTGAAGTGTGCAGAATAAGGTGGACCTGGGGGGAGGCTGTCGATATGCTTTAAACATAGTCATAGGGACCCTCACTCTGGGTAAGAGCTGGTGAAGGCTCTGCTGCTTCCCATGTCTGGGCAGTCACGGTGTTGGTTCTACACTGAACCCTCCCCATGACTTGTTGCATTGCTTTGTGCTCTTCCGTATTTTCTTCAAGTTTATCTTACCCTTCTGGAGTAACTGTCTACTGTTTACAGGGCTCCTTCAACTAGATTGAGTTCTGTGGTTCATAAGTGAGCACGTAGGTAGAATGTAAACAGGGCTTTGTTTAGATAGCATATTTTTACAAAATTTCATAGGAACGCTCAGAGAAGAATATTTTTAAATGGCTCTTGGTCTTTTGGCTAAGATCAAGTGTAAAAGCTTCTTGGCGGAATGAACTTCTACAAAGGAGGAGAAGGCGTGAATGACGCAGCACTTCACAGGCCTGGCCGTGGCAACATGCTGCTCACAACGGGAGAAGAGAAAAAGAGTCAAAGGAGCCACCGTGCCTGGGGATGCTGGGCATGTGATGACAGAATGCCATGGGGGTCATTTGTGTTTCAACAAAGATAAAATGCCTGACAAGACAGTTCCTTATAGAGCTGTTCCTATGTGGAAACAGTTACAGGTTATTTAGAACTAGCCTTGCTAGGGACACTTGGACCAGCCAGTCTGAAGGCACAGTTAATATAACCAAATCCAATCCTGCCTTTACATGTAGAGCCTTTCTGGGTCCAACAGTGGTTACACTGCCTCTCATTTACTATCTTGGCTCAGGATTCGCGCTTAGCTGGAGTTGATCTGCAGCTTATTTAAAGGGGAGTTCTATGTGAGTGTAGTAGAGACAGAGAAAGACCGGAATTCGGTTTTCAGTTCTCTAAACAAAGTTTCAACCCTTCTTGAACAGTAGCCTAGTGACTTTATATACAGGTTGGCATATTAAGATGAGAATTGTTTCGTGTAACCATTCCTATATTTCATTGGTTAGAAATAATTATCCATGTCACTAGACTTGAAGAGTTTGTGTAACTTGCTTCATTAAGGTCATTCCCCAGTAAGAGACAAGGCAGAAGTCAGTCCAACGGTGGACCAGTGTGGAAAGCTCACCTCTCTGCGCTTCTAGAAAATGGGAACAGAGGTAATAGTTCTCGGGGTTTCTAGTGAACGAGTGAGCTAGTCTTTATAAAAAGAATATAAAGCAAGAACTTTGCACCTTTAAGGATTAAGTAAATATTAGCTGTTACTGTTTTCCCGATGATCTCATCCCTGATGTTTTTGAGATTAGACAATGCAGAGATGTGAAGATGTGAGATACTAAGTTTTGTATTGCTGGAAGCATCCATATGGAGCAAATGGTCATTCCTTTGGTAGCGAAGACAACAGACCTGGGCTGGCGGCATGCGTTTTTGGAGTTGGCATTACTCCATCATGGCAGCATTCTCAAGTTGGTAGTTCTGTTTTAAAGAAAGCCTTATGGAGGCTATTCTGAGTCCTTAATCTGGCTTGGGTTTATGTCTCAGAACACCTCTTCATTTTTATTTGGCCTAAACTATAACATATAACTCCTTTCCTAGATAAAATGCAATGTATTATTAACTAGTGGTTATGTTGTGAATCAAACATAAATAAGATGAGGTCCAAGAATTGAGTTGAAACTGGGTAGTAAGATTACTCTAGACAGGTAGCTCGTGTGGTGTGGTGAGAGTAATACCTGCTGGGCAAGCAGCACACCCTAGCTTCTACAAGCACACAGCTATTCAGGGAAGAGCCTGTTTGGTGTTAGGAAAGAAGGCAGCAGAGCCCTGTGTTGGTCCAGCAGATCAGAGTCAGTAAAGACTGCACATTCCACTAGCTCTTTGGAAAGGGTGCTGATCTGCAAACTCAGTAGCTCTAAACATCTAACTGTTGGCTTTGCTCCACAGGGGAGCAACTGTGACCTACAGCTGTCACAGAACTGGGACATGTCGGAAGGAAGCCAAAAGATAATGTAAGATAGAAGCTGAACTCGGATTAGATGCTTTTTACTGGCTCCTCTTGACAAGTCACTTATACTCACCATGTCGTTGGTTCCTGAGTCTCTAAGATGGAGATTATAATAATATCTAGCATACATAGCATTGTGAGCCATCCAATCATTTCATCTGCACAACCATCCTGTTTTTCTCCTGCCCATTTTCTTGAGGAAGAGCAAAGAGACTGAGTGACCCTACTAAGAATCCCTGGTTCCTTGGTATTGAGCACAGGTCTGTACAGGATCAGTTGCCTCCAGGGTCTATGTACTCAGCTTGACCGTTTCCCAACAGCCCCTCCCATAAAATAAAGTAATAATATATGCCAAAGACACAGAGAAGACAGTAACTGCAGTGCTGGTTGGAGTGGAGACTCATCTCAGTGGCCCTGATGAATGAGGAAAGGGTCAAGGTGATTAAGAATAAGCTCTATTTACATAATTGCTGAAGGGTGTGGACACAGTGCCCTTCTTGAGGCATCTTTAACATGGCCATCATCATGCAATTCCAGAATGATTTTATAATTTATAACATTTTAGTTTATTGGGCTGAAATATGAAAGCAAAAGTCTTCAATGTTTTAGAAAATGCTTTAGTCTCAGTGTGTGCTGTTTACCTCCTCTTCCAACCTGCTGCTTCACAGATAATGGCAACAAGGGTGTTTGAGGGACGTTCTTGGATTATTTTTCCAGTGTATAAAATCCCATTGATCTCTGTTGAAGTGTTTTGTATGTTGAACCAGCAAAGGTGGCAAACGAGCCTAAGTCTGTAAGAATCAGCGCTGTTTTGAGTTAACAGGCTATAGAATGTCTAGAACTCCATAGATTGTTTTCTCCTTTTCTCTAAAGAACATGCTAACTTCCCAAACTAGGTTTTCGGAGTACTGTCTCATTAGCCGACGAAACCTTTTACAGAATGTGCACAGGATGAAAGCAAAGGGGAAATAGAGACAATGATCTAACATATCCAAATATTCTAGTTTTATACTTCTTAAGTAGTTGTAAGACAATAACTTTATTGGACTCTCTGACACACCATTCTACCAAGTGTTCTTGAAGTCTTAGACAACCCAAAGTAATACTTGCAGTATTTTATCTGTCTGATTGGCAGGTGCATTTTTCATGCACCGTACAGAACTTTCAATGCACTTGCCCTTTGACTCCTATGCACAGAAGTTTTCATCTGAAATTCACAACAACAAACCAGAACACGTCTCTGACTCCCGATGTTAACTAACCATGGAAACTAAGCAGGCTTGAGTAACCCCAGGCTATAGTAACCTGTGTTTCAAATCCACAAAGCCTAACATGAATTTCATTTTCTCACAAGATTATTGTTTTGTTTATTAAAATTTTCAGTGTGGTTTTTGGAAGCAAATAAATTATGTCTTATGAGACCATGCAAATTTTATTTTATACATTGGGGCTCATAGAACTCTCAGTTCTAGTTTTGAGGACCCCACAGTATGCACATTAAAAGATGGGGAAGTATTCTTCAGGGGAAAATGGGTTCATGCAAGGTTTAGTGACAAACTTAAAATAACTGAAGACATGTCAGGGAAAATGACATCCCGGAAGGTACGGAAATGTGTGTCACTGCCTTTAAAAGGGATCATGGAGGGAAGTTTAGAATAATTAAAGACGTTATGAGATGAGCCTTGCAAAGGTGTGATATGGATAAAGGAAGCTGCTATGGGTTTCTTTCCTACCACAGTTTTCATAAGAAAACAAAGACTGGATAATAATAAACTAGTAATCTAATGGTTTGCCCAACAATGAACTCAGATGTTCATACTCTCTCCATAGGACTGTGTATACTAAAGTTCTACTGATTGCTAATGTAGACATTAGTAGTCTGTGAATATTCCATTTTTCTGATATGTGTATAAAACATCTAAAAGGAAAGAGTTTAACATCGTGGAGAAATCAAGACAGGAACCTTATTTTGTAAAGCTTCAGAATTTGTGTGGTAAGACTAGTGTTCTTATCCCATATCAGATCAGGAGACCCATACACGTTTACTTTGGCTAACAGCCAAGTTCTCTTCTAAGTATTTGCTCAAGGGATGAAATTCTATATGAAATGTTTCATATGACAGTTTCTCTATAACCACAACAATGACTATAAAAACACTGATTAAATATATTACACACATGGAGGCTTAATTTTCTTTCATTTCTTTAAGAAACAACATAATTAGATCCTTCTATTTTAGATCTTTTATTTTACAAGTGTGATTAAAAACTCAACATGCAAATGCTTCTCTGCATGCAACAGAGGAAAAACTGTAAATTTAAATGTATTATCATATTTAGATTTCAGATATCTCAAGAATAGGATTCCAACTATATGTGAGTTACATGCCTGTTGTGACACACACAGTCATTGAGAAGATCAGGGTGGATACAGTGACCTGGGCATCATCTGTGACACAGTCATTGAGGAGGTCAGGGTGGAAGTATGGCCTGTATGTCAGTCGTTGACAGAGAGGCACTGAGGTCATGGTGGAAGCAGTGAATTGTGCTTTGAGGGACAATGGAATCCATTCTGACTTCTACCATTCCCTTCTTGTCATTTTCTAGGTTCACCCTCATCACTAGGTCTGCATTTGTGCAGAATTCTCTTACCTTTCTGTTCATTCAAACTGTGCTGGGAACACTCTGGAGCCAATGTGTTCAAGTGTACTTCTCACATTCTCTTCTGTGAGGTTCAGTATGGTTGGTTTTATGTTGAGGTTTTTGATCCATTTGGACCTGAGTTTTGTGCATGGCAATAGATCTGGGTCTCTTCTCATTCTTCTGCATGTTGATATCCAGTTATGCCAGCACCATTTGTTGAATATGCTTTCTTTTTTTCCATTTTATACTTGTTGCTTCTTTGTCAAAAATCAAGCATTTGAGGGTGTGAGGATTGATAACTGGGTCTTTGATTGGGTTTCATTGGTCCTTCTGTCTGTTCTTATGCCAATACCAGGCCCTTCAGTACTGTAACTCTGTGGTAGAGTTTGAAGTCAGGAATTGTGATGCCTCCAAAAGTTCTTTTATTGTACAGAATTGCTTTAGCTATCCTGGGTTTTTTGTTTTTCCATATGAAGTTGAGTATTGTTCTTTAAGATCTGTGAAGAATTTTGCTGGGATTTTGATGGGCATTGCATTGAATCTGTAAATTGCTTTTGGTAAGATTGCCATTTTTACTATGTTAATTCTACCTACCCAAGAGCATGGGAGATCTTTCCATTTTCTGGTGTCTTCTTCAATTTCTTTCTTCAAAGATGTAAAGTTCTTATTATACAAGTCTTCCACTTGTTTGGTTAGGGTTATTACAAGATATTTAATGTTATTTGTGGCTATTGTAAAGGGTGATGCTTCTCTGATTTCTTTCTCAGCTTGTTTATCATCTCTATAAAGCAGGGCTACTGGTTTTTTGAATCCTACTACATTAATAAAGAGTTTATGTGTTGTAGAAGTTCCTTGGTTGATTTTTTGGGGGTTGCTTTTGTAAACTGTCATATCCTCAGCAAATAGTGAGAGTTTGACTTCTTTACTGATTTGTATCCCCTTGATCTCCTTTTATTGTCTTATTGCTCTAGCTAGAACCTCAAGTACTATACTGAATAGATACGGAGTGAGTGGACAACCTCTATTACATTGTGCTATTGTTGTTTATACGAACTTGTGCTATATATATTTGTGCTATACATATTTCAGTTTTCTTTATATACTTGCATAGCTTACTTATTTTTCCATTTTTGCTAAATTAGACTATTTCCTGAGTGTATCATAGTTAATTTATTTGTCCATCTCCTGAAATAACTTCTAGTTACTTCTGAGTGAAAAATTAACAAAATTGCTTCAAACATTTGCTTTTTTTATGTCTGTGAATGTAAGTTTCATTTCACATGGGTGAGCGCGGTAAAACAGCAATCACTATGTGTTATGAATAGTATTTTCAGTTCTATGAGAAAATTGACTTCTCAAGGGACTGAGGAATTTTTATCCTCACATGGCAGTATTGTCCATGTCGTTGGGTTCTTCTGATGCCAGTAGATGCCATGTTGTTGTTTTGGTTTGCAGTTTGCAGCAGTGTTGAGCATTTTTGTATGCTACTTGCCACATGTATTTTTATTTTTTTGGTACCGAATCTCTTCAAGTATTTTGTCTATTTTCTAAATAAGTTCTTTCCATATTTTGTTGAGTTTTTCATCAGTCTTTTTACTTGTGTTAACATTAAGAGAGCTGTTTCGTTACAGAGGATCGAAGGCATCGATCAAATGTCATTATGTTTGGGTGGGCAGTCAGGGCTGTTTCATTTTGTTCTCTTCGTAACACCCCTCCCTTTCTGTCTTGCAGGGATCATGTCTGACCACCAGTTTGGTAACCAGTTTATGTGCAGCGTGGTGGCCTCTCATGTGAGTCACCTGCCGACAACCAACCTCAGCTTTGTCTGGATCGCTCCCCCAGCTGGCACGGGCTGTGTGAATTTCATGTGAGTACCTAAGGTGGATGTGGCAAATGTGTGTGTGTGGGGGGGGGGCAAATACTGCCTTCAGTGTGGGGGGCAAATACTGCCTTCAGTGTGGGGGGCAAATACTGCCTTTAGTGTGGGGGGCAAATACTGCCTGTAGTACGGGGGGCATATACTGCCTTTAGTGGGCTCACACAGAGTAGCTAGTTATGCCAACAGGTTGACTTCAATTAAAATCATTAATTGCAGCATTAAAATAAGTCAATACCAGTTGTAAAGTAGTTAATTTCCATTTAAAGGCGTGTGTTGTCATTGCTTGGCATTCCAACTAAGTTTTTATTTTGCATATTTATTTATAAGCTTCGTATTTATTCAGTTCCAGCTAACAACAATGCTTAATATACTAGAAGACAGTGAGCAGGTAGGAGGAGGAGGGGGATTGTGAGAAGTTAAGATGTCACTGAAGATGGGGGTTACACAGTGTAGGGTTGTAGCAGTATGTAAACCTCACCTAATGTGCTTCCCCTGGCTGCTCTGTGGTTGGTAGAACACCATGGTAGCAGGAACAGGTAGCATGGAAGATTATACAGTTCGTTGATGGAGTTGGGGTAATGGAGAGAGAAGGAGATAATGAGAATAGGAGAATGACCAATGTCCTTCAACGTCATGTCCCCAATACCCTGCTTTCTTTCACTGGCTTCTACCTCCTAAAGTTTCTACAACCTTCCCACATAGTACCACCTTCTGGAGACCATGCCTTCAACGCATAAACCTATGGGAGATATTTTACATGAAAGCCACGACTTTAAGACAGTATTGTAACATGAGGGCCTGCTCGTTGGGGTATCTGTCCCACCTGGTACCTCACAGCTGGCAAACCCCAAAGAAAATCACACAGATATCTCCATAAGATTATAAACTGATTGACCCATAAGCTCAGGCTACTTATTAGCTCTTGTAGCTTATATTAACCCATTATTCTGATCTATGTCAGCCATGTGGCTCAGTACTTTTCACAGCGGGGCAGAATACAGTTTTGAGTGAAAAGGAATGAAGTCACTCTCAATTACAGTTTCAATAAGATTTGATGATATTGTTCATACTTTCTAGGGCTCTTAATAAGCAGTTATGTCATGGATGATATGTGGGATTCTTTCACTGATCTCTTTCCCTCTCACTTGTGAGAGATACAGGAAAGGGAGACTTAACATGGCGTACTAAAGCCGTCTGTTTGTATTTTCCTACCTATATTCCTTACTTCTGTATTTACTATATATGTATATATGCATATTTTATGCATATATGCATCAATAATTAGTCACTGTCCAACAATACTTAAAGATTGTTAATATTAAATATCGGCAATATTCAACATTGATATTAAACATCAAACAGAACTGAAACAGTACAATAATCTGTAGTATTTGAATGTAAATGCACACTATGTATTCTCCTTTCCAATCAACCTTGAAATTAGATCTTTGATTTGTGAAGATGGGAGAGTTCTTTTCCTGCTTTTTACTTCTTAATTGGCATACAATGTTAATACTTCTTTGTAGAATATAGTTACAATTCAGTTACGTGTATATAACATGTAAAAGTCAAACCAATGTAATTAACAACTGTTTTTTCTCAAACATTATCTTTTCTCCTGTTTTCACTTTTTTTGCCTATTCCTGACTTCTTGTGTGTGTGCAAACCTATGTGTAAAGGTGTGTGTGTGTGTGTGCGCGCGCGCACGTGTGTGCATGTATGTGCACATGTGTGCGCGTGTGCGTGCGTGTAGTGTGTGTTTGTGCATGTGTGTGCGTGTGTGTGCGTGTGTGTGCGTGTGTATGTGTGTGTGCCTGTGTGTTTATATGAGGAAGCCAACGTCCAGTTTCATTCTTCATTATCTGTATACATTTGTTTTTTGAGACTGATTCTCACTGGAACCTGAGCTCATCAGTTAGCCCAGGCTAGCTAATGGATAAGCCTGAGGGAACCACCTATGTTAGTCCAGGCTAGCTAATGGATAAGCCTGAGGGAAACATGTATGTTAGTCCAGGCTAGCTAAGGGATAAGTTTGAGGGAACTACCTATGTTAGTCCAGGCTAGCCAATGACTAAGCCTGAGGGAACCACCTATGTTAGTCCAGGCTAGCTAAGGGATAAGCCTGAGGGAACTACCTATGTTAGTCCAGGCTAGCCAATGAATAAGCCTGAGGGAACCACCTATGTTAGTCTAGGCTAGCTAAGGGATAAGCCTGAGGGAACCACCTATGTTAGTCTAGGCTAGCTAAGGGATAAGCCTGAGGGAACCACCTGTGTTTGCCTTCCCAGTGCTGGGATTACAAACAGCATAACCTTGCAACTTTACAGGGGTGTTAGGGCACCAAGCATAGGTCCTTGGGATTGTGTGCTAAGCACTTCACCAGCTGAGCAGCATCCTAGGCCCCAGTTCTGAATTCCTTTAAATGCGTTTTTATTAGTCAACTACATATCCTTGCTATAAAAGTTTGAGGGTTTTAAAGATATATTTTAATTTTAAAATTGCATTTACTTTCTTTTTGCAGGAGTAGTAGGGGCATGCGCATGATCCCACATGTGAGATCAGAGAATAATTTGTAAGTGCTTCACTCTCCTTCCACTGTGTGGGTTATGAGGTTGACACTTAGATCATCACCCTTGGTGGCAAGCACCTTCACTCAGTCATCCTGCCAGCCCTAAATACAGCTTTAGATATTTAAAGCCATAGGCTCCCATTCTGCTTTCTTTCTTTTGTGATTTTAATGTATTACTTCATGTCTTAAGACACATGGAATGCTAGCTGTGAAGACATTCAGTGACTGGTATCTAACTTACTGTGTGCACGGTCTTCGTAAGGCTGATGGAGCTGATAGTACACTCCAATTTTAACCTCAGCACAGCCAATCTCTGGTGAAATTTTCATAGTTTTAAACCAAGTCACTGGCTTTGAAACATTTAAAAAAAATTTTTTGCACCAAGAAATTAAATACATTTGAACTGAAATCCAAGACAATTCTATAATGTGTCGTGTACCTTTCCAGTAAATAATATAAGCCGGGCGGTGGTGGTGCACGCCTTTTTTTTTTTTTTTTGGTTTTTCGAGACAGGGTTTCTCTGTAGCTTTGGAGCCTGTCCTGGAACTCCCTTTGTAGACCAGGCTGGCCTCGAACTCACAGAGATCCGCCTGCCTCTGCCTCCCGAGTACTGGGATTACAGGAGTGCGCCACCACCGCCTGGCTCTGGTGCATGCCTTTAATCCCAGCACTCGGGAGGCAGAGGCAGGTGGATCTCTGTGAGTTCAAGACCAGCGTGGTCTACAGAGCTAGTTCCAGGACAGGCTCCAAAGCCACAGGGAAACCCTGTCTCGAAAAACCAAAAAAAAAAAAAAAAGAGAGAGAGAGAGAAATAATATAGGCCGTGTGAAGGGCCAACTGCAGCACGTGGGCTGCGCTTACAGTCCTTCTTGTTTAAAAATAGTCAAGCGGGAGACAGAGGTGAGGCACGCCAGGATGAGGGAGAGGATGAAGGATCAGCTGTACTGGTCCGTACAGACAAGGGTGACCACGGGCTTAGCATCGCTGTTTCTCACCTATTGATGATTCTGTCTAGCTGGTGTTGTCTCATTTCCTCACATTCGTGGCTTATTGCTGTCCTGCTTATCTCAGACTAATAAACCTCGAGTAGAAAAGGGGGTGTAAGAGAGGAGAGAGAGTGAACACAGGCAGGGACAGGAAGGAAGGATTCAAGGATAAAGCAGGACCGCGAAGGAGGGACAGAAGAGGAGAGAAGAACCCTTCACGCCTTTTAACCTTAGAAACGATTGAAAAAGACATCAGGGAAATAACAATGTTTAATTTGCCTTATGCACACCGTTCACCTAATTTAATCTAATAATTCTCCTAACAATGGAGCCCACTTCAGAGAATTATTCTCACTTTATAGATGAGGGCATTGAAGTACAGAAATGTTGAATAACGAGTCTTAAGTAAGTGTGAGCAAAACAGCCTGAGATAAAAGTGATATTTTTCCCACTGCTCTTACATTTAAAGTGATCACTTTTCTATTTTATTAAAGAGAATAATTATACCCATGCCATTTAAGTCACATAGAATCTTCAGTGCAGCATAGGAACCTTTCCCACATGTCTGCAAGTGTGTCCCACTGTTAGAAATCTGCACAGAGTTACCCAGCTCAGCCAGGTCCCCAGACGAGCAAGCACCCAGACGAGCATCACAGATGAGCAGCACAGTTTCCCAGCTCATGCAGACACCCAGACAAGCAGCTCAGTCTCCCAGCTCATCCAGGTACCCAGACCAGTAGCTCAGTTTCCCAGCTCATCCAGATACCCAGACCAGTAGCTCAGTTTCCCAGCTCATCCAGATACCAAGAGGCACAAAAACTGAAAACAAAATGAACTGAGATATTTTCTATCTAAGATAAACTTGGATCAGCAAAGAGGGACCTGGGAGGGACCATACTTGATACTCCCAAGGAAATAACTTATAGGGTGGTCGTTTTTAAAAAAAACTCTAAACAAGAAGCAAAAAGATCATTTGAAGAATTTGAAGACACTAGCAGTTTCTGAATGCCTGTCAGGCTTGAGATAGAATTGATACAGAGTCCTGAAGCACTGTCTTGAGTGTAGCCCGGATGCTTTTAACTTTTGATGGAAGCCATTCCAGCCTGCCAGGAGAATCCCTTGAGAAAAAAAAAAATGGTAGTTGGTTGTCCATTTATTTCCATCCATCCAAAGGAAATCCCACAATTATATCTGCTTTGTTACTTAAACACCTGAAATAAGACAGTGACCCCACATCCCTGTCTGCTGGGAGTTCATTTGTGCCGCAAACGAGGGTGTTGGCAGTTGATACATACAGATTCTGCTTGACTACATGCAGTTTGCTACAGAGAATAAATTATCTCTCCCGTAAGTCTGAAATGATGCATCCCGACCGTGAGGTCAACTAGCTACACTGTTTTCTGAATAAGGAATTTCGTCTGTAAATCTCAATTCTCTTTTTTTCCCCTGACGGTCTGATTTTCTTTTTTATACACATCCTCCAGTTTGAGACAATTATTTTCATGCTGCTCAGAAATGTACCCGTGAATGACAGGATAAGAAAGTATATTATTCATCTGTAGAGGGAAATGTGGGGAGCCTGGCTGTGGTTCTCACCTCCCACCGGCCCTTGCTTTTTATCAGAGTTACACAGCCAATTAGGCTGCACAAGGTGACAGTCTAGTGTGTGCTCTCCGAGATCAGCACCTTGACAAATGAGGTCAGGGCGCTTCTTGTGGATTTAATTTTCAATTGAGTGGAATGTGGTTGAGATAAAATATATACATCAAACTCCAAGAAGGGTCGGAGAAACCAATTGTCATATTAATAGTGGGACATATTTTAAAAGTTTAGCAAATACTGGAAAGTAAAAACAACCATCTTCGTGTTTCTTTTCTTTCTTCTTCTTCCTCCAAAAGTCCACAAGGTAAGGCTCCTGGATTCTATTAGGATAATCTCCTAGGGTCTGCTCAGGACCCCCTTCTTTGTATCAGTCATAAGTCTGCCAGAGGAGTAGGGATGCCTCTCAGTGCTGGAGATGGATATTTTGTAGCAGAATTCCACCCCAGGATAAACAGCTATGCTAGAGAATTTGCTCCTTCCTGAAGAAACTCGCTTTCCAGACAGTTGGGAAAAGTCTGTGGCAAAGTACCGTCTTCCCCTTGCATGGCTTCAGTTTATGGGGTGAGGATGTTGAGAGTGTTAAGAAGGGCCTGGGGTTTGGAGGCAGAGCAGCCCTTCTCGGCCGGACCTTGTAGCTGAGGTGGGACACCGGAACCTGGCGCATCTGACTCAGAACCTCATGGAATGTTTGTGAAAGCAGATGATCAACGTCTACCAGCTTCCCGTGATACAGTGAGAAATGCCTCTGAATCCAACCTTACGTGATATTTGTGGGGAGGTTTAAGCTATTTCTCCATTTTTAGAATTTATTTAGCCAGTTTTAGAAGCCCCTAGTGAATTTTCATCCCAAAGTTGAACACATTTAAAATTATCAATGGCAGTGACTTTGGAGAAACAGGTAAATACATTTTTCCCATGGCAGCGGACGCACGATGATTTGCCAATGTCTGAACACTTGGGTAATAGAGGCAATCACTGGTGTTATTTTTGAACTTTACTTCTAGTCCAAAATCAGAATATTAAATCATGGGTGCAAATGGCAAATAAAATTTTTAATCTTTTCACATAAAAATTGAAACAGCTAATTTTGTCCTATATAACTTACCTGGGTACAGCCATGTGCACATACAAATATTCTAAGACTTATTTTGAATTGTACTTTGTAGCACAGTAACTACAAGCCACGTACAACTGTTTGAACTAGATTAACTAAAATTAAATAAAATTTGAAATGCGATTTTTCAGCTCACTCACGTCATGTGACTAGTGGCTGTTGTCACTGCTGCTGACTAGCACAGATACACACCATTTTATCCCTTCCAGAAAGTTCCCTTGTACGTGACAGGTTTAGAGAATCTGCTGGACCATCTTCTCCTCTGGCATTACTTGGACGTTTGTAGAAAGTAACCACACATTTCGAAGTACAGTAGGTGTGCGGCACAGTCTGTTCTTACTCGGTGTTCTCACCCGTGGAAGCTTACTCTCGTGTGCCTATTATTTAAGTGATGTCATCTGGAGGGCTAATCATTATTAATATAAGAGCAATAATAGGACTTAACATGTCACTTGATGGTGGCGGTGGTGGTGAGAGCAGTAGTGTTGTATTAACAGCAAACACCACCTTCCGTGTGCTGGCGTGTGCTGGCGTGTGCTCGCGTGTGCTGGCATGTACCTGCCATGCCTTCTAAGCCAGGGGTTCCTAAAAGGATCGAACAATAAATTGGACTCGAAGTTTGACCTTTTACCTCCTATCTTAAACTACTATCCTGTGGCACATTGGGAATGGGATTCCTGAAGACAACATAGGGGCTGGGAGATGCTTGGGATGGGGTGAAGAAAGAAAGCCTAGAGGAATGTGTTGCCGTGCTCAACTCTACAGATTACAGCTGTGTTTGTAGAGGACGTCTGGCATCAGGGAAGACTAAGCTGATCCAGCAGGTGTTTCCCTGCTAAAATCATATAGAAATTGGGGGCTAAGGCCGTAAACGTTGAGATCTGCGAGAAGGAGGCCCCACCAGACTCCAGGAGAAAGGAGAAAGGGCTAGGTTGGCTGAAGAGGCAGAGCTGAAGCTGTCATGTCCTACGGATATTTAAACCCAGACTTAGGATTCCAAACTTGTGTAGACAGAGAACGTGAGAGCCCCTTTAAAAACAGTAGAAGGCAAGAAAGGAGGGGCCGCTGAAAAGGGGTGTGCTAAATGAAGCATCCATTTTCTGGAAACACAGAGAAAAAAGTTTGCTATCTTCCTGAAGTCAACCTTAAAGATAAGTTACGTATGAGATACTAACCCCTCAACGTGTGCAGAGTTGCTCTGGTGGTTAATTCTACCTGCCTGACAGGATCTACTAACACCTAGGAGGCAAGTTTCGGGCCTTGCATGGCGGGGATTATCTCAGTGAGGTGGAGAAGCCCATCCTCAAAGCAGGTGATGCCGTTCCCTGGTCTGCATAAAAAGGAGAAAGTCAGCTAAACACCAACATCCACTGCTCTCTTCCTCCTGACCGCAGTTGTGCAGCGATCAAATGCTCCACAGTCCTGCACTGACTTCCCTGCCGCAATAGGTTATACCTTCAGCTATGAACCAAAACTAAGCCCCTTCTCCTCTGAGTTGCTTCCTTCAGGGTTGTTCTCTTTTGTTCTTTTTGCGTATGGGTATTTTATCTGTCATGTATGACTGAGCAGCCAGAACAGGATGGCGGATCCCCTGGAGTTGGAGTTACAGAATCAAACCTGGGTCTTCTGGAAGAGCAGCCAGTTCTTAACTCCTGAGTAAAGCAGACAGTGGTTTTACATCAATTCCTTGATATAAAACTCCATGTTAAGAATTAACATCTAATATAAATGTTAGAAGGAGATAAAACAAGGAATGAAATTGAGCAACCTTAAGGAGATAGTGGAGGAGAATTTTAGCTAAGGAAACGGTAAACATCTTTTCTACCTATGATAAAGTAAATTAGCAATGATACAACTGATAATTAACCTTCAGAATATTACAACCCAAAATACCCAAGCCACCTAGAGAAAAAGTGTGTCACCTAAAACTTAGCAGGACAATAATATTCTCATCTGAAAACACAGAAAAACTACCTTCAAAGTCATAAAGGAAAACAACCATTATCCTGGGGTTCTGTGCCTCAAGTGTGGCCAGTATGAAAGCAAAGTGATTTTCAAAGCTATAGTTTAAAGATTTTTTTTACTACGCAAACCATTTTGAAGCAAGATCTTTAAAGAACCCGCTTTAGTAAAAAAAGATAAATCCAGGGGAAAAAGAAGGTGGAAATGTAAGACCTCAAGGCATGAGGCACTCGTGAGGAGCAAGGCCATTTGGGGAGCATCTAGAATTTTAAGAATCAAATGTGGAAATAATTGAGGAAATACACGCTGACAATTACTTTAATTGATGTATTCGGGCGTTTTCATCAGGACCATCTCCTCCCTGAGATAGAGATGGAGAGTTATTGTTAGTTATAAAAGCTCAGCGAATAGCTTAGGCTAGCTAGCTAGCTCTTATAACATATCAGCTCATACATTTTCATCTGTGTTGTCCTATGGCTCATGGCTTTTACCTCTCCTTCCCCATGTCTGTCCTCCTGAGTCAAGCTGGCAATTCTGCCTTTCTTCTTCCCAGCATCCTCCGTGCCTGGAAATCCTGCCTAGCAATTGGCCATTCAGCTTTTTATTAAACCAATCAGAGTGAAACATCTTCACAGTGTACAAAAGGGTTATTCCATATCGGTTTGCTTTAATTTTAAACCAACGGATAATCAAACTACAGTGCAATATCGTGTTGGAGTTTAAAGACGGAAGAAAATAAATTATTAAATACCTTCAAATTAACTTGAAAGATTTTAACCTTAAAGGTATAAAGTTAAAAGTGGATATGAAACTAGAACTTTCAAAGGGAGAAGGAGATTAGGAAAGGATTACATATCATTTAAAAATTATGGAGGTATAAAATGTAGCAGACCTTTAAACAAGTCTAAGTCTGCAAATAGCTACAATGACCACAAACAGGTGAAAATTTCCATTTGAAAATAACTTTCAGAATGTCCTTTCAAAATTGCAGCAGTATGTTGCTTCTGAAAGTCAAACCTAAACACAAAGCTACAAAAAGAGAGATAAAAGAAGCTAACAGGCAAGTGTTATACAAAATCAATTAAGCTTTGTTACATTAACCAAAAAAGTGTAAAAATCTATTATTAAGGCTAAAGATAACTTCTTAAGAGCAAGATAGTTTCCATGTAAACAGAGCTGAAGCAAACATTTAAAACTGTAAAATACCTTTTATATGGCTGAGTGCTGAGTTCATATTCCCAACATTTAAATTGCAAATAGCATTATCAAATCCTTTAAAACATGCTTGTTGAAAAGACGAAGAATAAAAAGTGTTGGAGAAGACACAGACAAGGGGAATCCATCTTTTGGAGAGTCCTAAAAACAGTCTGAGTAGAGCTACCATATGACCCAACAGTGTTCTTATGTTTGCACACACACAGGTAATAAAATCGACACTCTGAAGAAGTGTTTGCATCCTCGTGTTTATTATATAGTCTTCGCAATATGTAAGATGTGGAAATAACTGATATCCACCAACAGGTAAAGGCCACGTGATCTACATGCACATTGGAATGCTATTCATTATTACGGGGGGCAGTCTGTCGTTTGTAACACGGTGGCTACGGAGGAAAACATACGGCAGTAAGGCAGGCTCAGACACCAACGGCACACGATCCCACTTACATGTAGATTCTTTACAGTGTTGGACTCTGAATTGCTGAGTGTGTCAGGATCACTATCAGAAGGTGGAGGAGGGCTTGGACGTGTAGAGGAGAGAGGGTTTGGTCAAATGA
The DNA here is from genome assembly GCA_025134845.1 of Neodon shergylaensis. NCBI lineage: Eukaryota > Metazoa > Chordata > Mammalia > Rodentia > Cricetidae > Neodon > Neodon shergylaensis. Next base: position 1,228,059 of record JABTXL010001700.1, read on the forward strand.
CCCAAAATTTCAGATGAAAGGGCGTTTGTGATCTATTGTACAGCAAACACCACCAATAAAAATATTACACATTTTAGAATAACTGGATTTCCAGTGTTTCACCATAGAACATAAGCAATGATTGATCCACTTGCTTAAATCATGCACCATCATCTGTATACATCAAGACACCACACTATGCCACATAAGTAAATATAATCTAGTTTATCAATCCGATGTAGTGTTAATTGGGGATTAACAAATATTCGTTGAGTGGGTGTGTGAATGCATGGTATATGACAAAGAATTAGAATCTCATCATTTTCCCTCCAGGCATACACTGGTAGCAGCAGGCTTTCTAATATGTCAATTGTGTGGGGAAATATCAACTTGGGCATTTGAAAATAATCTCTCAGAAGTTCAAATTTCCTGATCTATAGTTTTTCTTTAACAATTCCAGGGACATTACATAAATTATTCTAAGTATTAATTCTGATATTTGAACATTCTAGTACATGACTGTATTGAATTGAACTCCCACTTTTGAATGCTAAATTTGAAGGGTAATTTTATTGACTGTGTTTTTAACTTGGATGGTTCAAGTCCACGGAAAGGATTGTTACAGAATTTTATTGTTTTTTTGCTTTATTTGGGATTTATCCTTTAAATTTTTGAGAAACTACACATGCAAAACACAATTTTTAATTCAAGCAATTAAGTCAGTGAATGCTTAAAGTTCTTTTGTTTATGAAATAAACATCAAACAAAAACACCTTACAGCACTAACATAGGTTTCAGTCACTGACGCTGCAAAGTCCTAGCTGGAGTCCAGTGTGAGGGAGACCCTTCCCCTTCGTGTTTATGGATGGGATTATGAAGAATGCTTTCTTTATCTGAGCTGTATGTTTTAAAGAGCAACATTCCGAGCTCTGTAGGAAAGACAGACAGTGAAAATGCTTCTGATTAAAACATAGACTATAGCTGCAAGGTAGCTAAAATGGCTAGACCCCTATTTAGTTAAAATAGTATGTTGGAAGTGTCTGTAAAGCTCAACCACATAAGCCCTTCTAAATCCGCCTGCAGGCCTTAATGCTCAGATTGGAGATGGCACCCTTATTTGCTAAGTGCAGAGACGGTTACAAAAGCCCTTTCCTCACTCTGAGGCTAAAAGCCGGAATATACTTTCATTTTGGCGACTGCCTGGCTCCTCTCACCGCCATAATTCTGATTTGGCTCAAACCCAAAAAGTAGCGAGTCAGTACTTACATGTCTATGGATCAAAATTAGATGAAAAATTGCTGTTCCTCATCTCCAAACCTATTTGCCGCGCGTTTTATAACCCTCAAGATGCCTTTTGTAATATGTGATAACGGAGCATCTGCCTAGAACGAGATTACTTTAATTATGGACTCAATGTCCTATTTTCTGCAAGTGATCCCCGGAGATGGGCTTCCCGCGGAAGGAGAAGTACAAGGATACACATTAAAGCCCGACGTCAACCCCGAAGACATGGTTAACGTGTGGCAAGGGCGCCCATAAACTCCTTCATTTCCTAGTCTGCGCTGTGAGGGCGGAGTCCAGAGTGATAGGTTTTTAATTATTCTCGCATCTGCTGTTGTGGCTCGGCATGGTAAGGGCAAGGTGGGCTTACCAGGTAACAAAATCTCAGAGGAGTCTGCACGGGAAACACACGCTATTAAACAGAGTTGGCATCGTCCAAAAATTGCTCTGTTTTTTATATTTATGTGTGAATTTTCTCAACGAAGAAACAAGGTGCTTTAATTTCTAATAATTCTTAAATTAAAATGTTGGATAGAACATACTTTCATGTTTGCTTTCAAGTCTGAAAAATATTTGTGTTTTGTTAGTTAAGTGGTTTGCCTGTCAGTCCAGTTCTGGTTAACATATTGACTGCCTTATTATTATTTGTTTTTTTCGAGGCAGGGTTTCTCTGTAGCTTTTGGAGCCTGTCCTGGAACTAGCTCTTGTAGACCAGGCTGGCCTCGAACTCCCAGAGATCCGCCTGCCTCTGCCTCCCGAGTGCTGGGATTAAAGGCGTGCGCCTCCTTTGCCAACCAGAATAATAAATTTCACTTAGAATCAACATGGATAAGTTGCGTGTGTCCACGAAAAATCTTAATACCATTCCACCAACTCAACATTAATAAAATAAAAAAATAGAGGAAAATGTTACCTTTCCTTATTCGTCATGAGAATGAGGCTCACGGGAGTCTCGGGAGCATAGCCACACCCACATCCGGGTCGCACGGAATCCGTCTGGCTTCTCAAAAAGGATCTCTGAAAAAATATTTATAGTTGACGTTTTTTGGAAGGTCTTTGATCCGTTTGGACTTGAGTTTTGTGCATGGTGATAGATATGGGTCTATTTTCATTCTTCTACATGTTGATATCCAGTTATGCCAGCACCATTTGTTGAATATGCTTTTTTATTTTATATTTTTTGCTTCTTTGTCAAAAATCAGGTGTTCGCAGGTGTGTGGATTAATATTTGGGTCCTCAATTTGGTTCCATTGGTCCTTTTGTCTGTTTTTATGCCAATACCAGGCTGTTTTCAGTACAATATAAGGGATCTTAAATGTAGTCTACAGCATTGAAATAAGTATTTATACTTTCTTATCTGTGATATATGCCACATACACTGGAAAAAAGGTTAAAATATGTTGATACAGATAGATAGAAATTTTCATACTGCATAAATTTTGTAGATAGACAGTTGAATCTGCAATATCTACATGTCAATGTTTCTAAAAAGAAAAAAGTCAGCATTAGTTTCTGTTTAGCTCCTGTGTGTTAGGAATGAAAGCAGTTCACATCTCTTGCAAACAACCACAGAATGTCACCAGCCACAGGAAAATAATCCAGAATTCTTTCATATTATTACAGTTTTGAAAGTGCACATTTCTCTACTTTATGCCATAGACCCAGATTGCTGTGCAGTTAAATACCCCTTTCTGAATTGAGTCAAAGGAAGAGTGGAAGGGGAGGGAGGTATAGATGGAAAGCAGCAGGGGACAGAAAGGATGGGGGCATAGCTTGGAGGAAAGGATGGGGGAAACTTCATGGTTGGTATGTAAAATAAATGAAAAAATGTTATTTAAATAAAATAAAACAAAAATATTCTAAGTATTTTTCTGATTATGAAAACAATTCTTGTATATATTAAAATATTACTTAGTAAGACCCTTCATGTATATAGACTCACACGTTTCTTCTGTATCAGAAACTAGAACAGTGCCTCAGGGTGTATTTCTCCAGACATAGATATGTGCTCAATTGTAGTTTTAACGGATTTGGAGTTCTACCATCCACTTTATTTCCTAACCTAGCTTTTTTAAGAGAAAGAAACATTTACATTATGAATGTTTTCCCAATAGACAGCCATCCACATTACCATCCAGATAGCATCCTATTAGATATCTGTCCTGTGCTGTATTTACTCAGCCTGTCTTCTGCGGACATTGGGCTTCCCTCGGATGGGTTATTGTTATGTGATCTTATGATGGACAACCTCATAGCTGATGTGTTTTGCATATTTTTCATTGAAATTATATTATTCTCATATTGAAGTTAATTCTGAATTAATTCTAATAAAGCGAACGCTAAGACATGTATAAAACTGCATTGCACTGTTCGCAGAGGTGCACGGAGATAAATGTCAGTGTCCTAACTATTGTTCTCATGCTCCAGTCATTGCTTCAACTTTTATCATTCTGTAATGTCTGTTTATCATTCCGTAATGTCTGCTTCCTTCATTGAATCTCAATAAACACGTTAAAACGTTTGCTTTCAACTGAAGGTAAACGTTCTGTTTCCAAAGCCCCATGGAATTGACATTTTACCTGAGGGTCAGTAGAATGAGAAGCTTAATCACACACACACACACAACACACACACACACACAGTTTGTTGCTTTATTGTTTAATAAAATATCTTTTATATAATAAAATATAAGCCCATTAATAAATGGGTTTGGCTTTATTATACCATACAAATATTGACTTCTGGATAGCTCATTCCCACATGATTATAAGCGCCTGTTAAAACCTTTGAAATTATCACTCATTTATTAATACTCTTTTATGACAGCATTATTTTCATCTTTCTTTCCTTCCACATCCTATTTTGTCTTCTCTGTCAAAGTAAATTCTTTCTTTTCTTTTTCTTTTTTTCTTGAGACAGGGTTTCTGGGTATAACAACCCTGGCCATCCTGGAACTCACTCTGTAGACCAGGCTGGCCTTGAACTCACAGAGACTCTCCTGCCTCTACCTCCTCAGTGGTGGAATTAAAGGTATGCACCACTACATCTGGCTTCAAAGTAAATTCTTAATATCAGTATTTTTAAGCTTTTACCAACAAAAAAATCCTACAGCTGTATTCTAGAACGCTATAGTTATCATAAAAACAAATAGGACCATAGTTAATGCCAACCATTTTTTTCTATTTACAAGAATATTTACACTAAACTTCTTCATCTGTGCAGTAGCTGTTTTCATTTTCATCTCTGGTTTTGCTAAATTCAAGGCATAATATTCTACAAGATGAAAAAAACACATCCTTGGTTATCTGGCTGCCCTTACTCTCAGCTTACTGGTCCATCAGTCTCCCAGAGGCACAAATTCACGGTGCATCAGTGCCCTTCGGCTTCCCTGGGAGTCAAATGGGAACTTGCCGTGAATACAAGTAGGATCAACATCAGTGTCAATATGAAAGAAACCAGAGGATTGGAATAAATAAATATAAGCCAGGAGAATAATCTGAGCTCATGCAGTGATGGTCTCAGTTACTGCACCAACAGAGATCTCCAAGTGATGAGGGTTTGCGTCTCCAGGAAGACAGTGCGTTACCCAAGCTCCATTCTTAGCTCTTTAAAAACCACTGAACAGAGAATGTTGGCTTCATTGGCAGCTGTTGTGTAGTCAGGGATAATATTAGCTAAAATAAGTTCAGTGTAAGGTCTTTAGCCCATCATTCCTAAAGAAAACCTTTGAAATTGTATATGTGTGTGTATATGTGTGTGTATGCGTGTGTGTGTGTGTATGTGTGTGTGTTTGTGTGTGTGTGTGTGTATGTGTTTGTGTGTGTGTATGTGTTTGTGTATGTATGTGTGTGTGTATGTCTGTGTCCAGGGAAAGATAGCTACTGATATCCACTGTAAAGCATGACATTTTCTTTGGGGAGCTCGATTTCTGTACATTGAACTTTTTGCATTTTTATACAAATTGGTGATTTATATTTATTTGCTTCTTTATAAACGTAAGGAGCCTTAAAGCTACTACCTTTCTGCTGAGTCTACATTGAGAGAATGAAATTTCTGGAATACTCTCAAGTAAATTTTTACTCTTTTCAAGACCCACTTAACAGCTCAACTTGAGACTTCTGGAACTGAAAGTGTAGTTCTTTATGAACGAGTTGACCGGAGGGTTTAGATATCAGCTACCTTTGAAATTTGTTTTTGTTGTTTTGCGCCCATTTACGCAGAACTTTCTAGTACAGTGGTGGGGCAGAGGAGAACAGACTTGACCTTGGATGATTAGTGCAGTACCTGTGAGGAGTTGCTGAGCTGATAGCTCACACCTAAACTCCAGAAGCAGAGGACAGTTGCAAGTTCAAGGTTAGCCAAGAGACTAGCAAGACTTGTCTCAGAGAACAAAAGCAAAAGACTGGAAGGAACTTAAAAATGCTTTCCATGGTGATGCCCAAAGTCACACATTTGCAGGACGTGCCATTGTCAATATCTGAGCGGGAATATCTGACTTACAGAGTATTTTTTAGCTCTTTGGTGCACCTCTGCCAGTTCTCAGGGTTGTTGATCTTCCACAGCCCGCTTTGCTCCATTTTCAATGTCTGAGTATAAACACCTAACTTGCAGCGTATCATCTTAGCAGTCTGGCACACGTCTGCCAGGTCTCCGGATTGACTTTCCACAGCCCATTTTGCTCAATTCATATTTTAATTTTCAAAATAAGATTGTCACAATAGCCAATAATAGCATTTAAAGAAAAAGTAGTGTTGTGAATCATAAAAATCAAAGCTGAGGAGTTGACAATGCTGTAGGATACACAACACTGATAAACATTTAATATCTCATTGGTATCTTACTCTTTGTTTGATGCATCAAGTCAAATTTAGGAATCCACCTTAAATATGAGGAAACCGCACCCTAAAGTCTTTCACCCAACTGCCTGCCTTAGAAGTCACAACACATAGGTAAAGTTTAATTTTATTTTTCTAGAAAAGATAAAACTAATGTATGTCATTGTGTGTAAAATTTTACAAGGCCAAGTATTAGCTAGCATACACTTATATACTTGAGAACTGAGAATTTATCAACTATCTGAAAATGGAGAAAACTCATAGCCAAACTGACTCAAGAGATTGTTTTGTAATACAATAGTCATCTCCATTTCTGTAAGTTTGGTCACTTTTGTCAGCAAACACTCTCAGTTTATAAAGTTGTTCCAATGACAGCTTAAGAACGGGAAACTCACAGTGGACCTCATTCAGTAGAACATCCCATCGCCTCTGAGTCACCTTGAAGGTTGATTATGGGTGCAAAATAAAGACGTATAACTTGGAAGACTGGCTTAGGGTCATTGTCAAGTCAGTGTATTGATGAGAGCAAAGTTGGTCTATCGTGTTGTTGGGCTTATGTGGTGTCCAGAATGAGCTCACCTTACAATAATGGGGAAACTGGGTTCTAGAGAGGGGAGCACACCATGAACTCCATGGCAACTATCTGCAGTATAGCGCAGGCCTCTTTTCTGCTTACCACCTACCATGGACACTCACCTCTCTTCCTCAGGTCCTCACTATTTCAGGGTGGCAGGCAGAACAGAAATAACTAAAGAACCACACTGTTACAGACCGTTAGAAAAAACTCAAAGCTGCATCGTCACAGACTGATTGCGGATAACTGATTAAGATAGTGGTGCTTCGTTTAGCTATTTTAGCTCTACTTTTGACCTTATAATTCTGGGTGTTCTGCAACAAGTTCAGATTGAAGTCACTGCATCTTCCTGTTATGGTATCACTTGTTCACTATGTTTGGGATTTCTTTCTGTGCCCATGGGGTAAACCTGTTGGAGAGAGGTGAGCTGCTTGTTGGTTCCCAGCTACTCAGCTCTGAAATAATCACACAGAAACTGTATTAATTAAATCACTACTTGGCCCATTACCTCTAGCTTCTTATTGGCTAATTCTTACATATGAATTTAACCCATTTCTATTAATCTACGTATCACCATGTGGCAGTGGCTTACGGGCAAAGTTTCGGCATGCCTGACTCTGGCAGAGGCTCCATGGCTTCTCTCTGACTCTGCCCTTCTTTCTCCCAGCATACAGCCTAGCTTTCCAGCCTAGTTCTATTCTTCCCTGCCATAGTCTCAAAGCAGTTCTTTATTCATTAACTAATAAAAGCAACAAACAGACAGAACGACCTCCTACACCATAAACCTGTGGTTTTTCTGGACTCGTCTAAAAAAATTGGCTCATATAAAATATCCCATTAATGAAGCACATCATACATAACCATACTTACTTTAAAAATAGTTAAGTATCGTCCCCTCCAAGTAAGGTGACACAGAAATGTCCTCCCAGCTGGTTAACTCAATCTTCTTATCTTCCCATCTGAAGGAAAGCAAGGTTGCTTTTATTTAGCCTTTTCTTCTTCAAAATTTAGTTAAGAGAAAATCATCGTGAATTGCATAAACTATATTCCTGGATGTATTTTCCTCAATTCTCATTCAATTTATTGCAAGACTTCAAACTGACAAGATTGTTGGTATTATTAGCTAACAAAAGATTGCCTGAGGATCACAAGAGAAAATAGGCCCTGCATGTAGAAAGCATTTCCAATGGCCTTCCAGGAAAACCCCTGTCACGTACATTCATGTATTCATCGCTGACCCAAAGCAGAGGAAAAAACATCTTAATTAACTTCTCAGGTGACATTAAATGGAGAGATGTTCGTTACACAGTATTAATGAAGAATTACACAAAATTCAAAGGGTCCATGGGGATTCTTAGAAGGGATAGGAAATAAAACTATGAGCAAATGTGAGAGGAAGTAATTTGAAACATTGAGACTAGATTAGTGGGAATTAGAGAGCAATAACAGTAAACGAGGTCCAAGGTGGTAGTGAGTAGGAAATTAGATATAATCTTGAAATTAACATAGTTCAAACACTACTGTATGTAGGACCTTTGACTTCAGGTTCCATAAAAGAGATCGGATAAACAGCCTGCTGAAGAGAGCTCATTGGGAGTTTCTTGACTATGTATTGATTGAAACAGGGCAAACCCTAATAAAGCAAGTAGAAAGAAAAAGATCGGCCTTTGTCATATGTATGCAAACATGGCATGCCCCAGGGAATCAGGTACCAGTTATCTCCAGCCTGCCTTTAAGGCCAGTTCCCCTCATCTCCTCTCCCTGACCTTCCTGAGGCAGAGCATTTGACTTCTGCTTCTGAGCAGTAGCTGTTGTCAGTTAGGTTGGCTCCACTCTGCTTGTCCATTGGTCTTCCGGGAAGACAAAAGCAGGGGTCCGAGTCAAAAGACAGGGATAAGTGGCATGGGACCTAGGCATGTCAAAAGAGCCCACAGGGACAGATGATGACATGCCGGGCAACATTAAGGGCCTCTGTTTCCAAGTGACCCTACATGAAAATGGTTTGGGACTGCTGGGTGGAAGCTGCCTGGCTCTGAAGGGGAGTTAGTGAAAGTCACATGAAGGAAACAGTTCTCTTAGTCATGGAAGAAAGCAACTCAAATGTGATACCCGTTGCTGACTTTTTATAGATCCTGTGACTGCAACCAGGCAAAACCATTCGAATACCCAGTCTCACTTTTAACAGCTTATTATTCACAAAAGTGTCATTAGCCTTGCCAAGGGCTTTATGGCAGGCCTGTTACCTCACTTTTTGGCTGGATCCATAAGTTGGACGCTATAAAAAGTTCCACAGCATTTTTATACCTGGTATGTGTTTTACTCCAAAAGAAGTTGTGTGGGCCCATTAATCAAAGTCTACATTAGTTTATACTTGCTGAGGGAAATCCATAACAAATTAATTCAGCTCAATGAAATTTTGTCCTTATAGAGTGTTTCAAAACCAAATGTTGCCCGTTTCAAGTACGGTAGCAAGGATTTTATTTACAATCAGGTACATACGTAGTCTGAGCTTCTTAGCATAAGTTACGGGGAATTAATGACTTGTTATTTATTGCTCAGCCACTCAGCAGAAGTGATTTATAGGGCCGCGCCACGCACTGGTGGCTGCTCTGCATCTCGATGCAGGCTGTCTCATCAATATCGTTAAATGAATTCTCAGTGACACAGCTCTGCTACTGTAGTTTTTGATATGAGGGATAACTGAACATAAATCAGGACTTAATGTTTAATTCATGAGTTGTACCAATCTCTCGCGGAGGCGTGAGTTAGGTTGGGGATGTCACAGGCGTGTTTTACGGTGCCTCTACGTGTGACTTCGTACACCAGGTAAAAATAATAGGTCGCTTTGCGCTAGGCCACTTCCCAGATAAAATGCGTTTTATTTTTATTTATGGATGATTGGATCCTATTGTTGTCCCACAAAAAGGACGCGCTTTGGAAAGCACAGAAGTGAACTGCAAGTTCACAACATCTTTAAATAAATATGGCCAATAATGACTTTTAAAAAATTCTTATTTGCATATGATTTTTAAAATAGAACAATTGGTTACCAGCACAGATTCAAAAGAGTTGTCATTTTTCGAGCCTTCAAACTTCAGCAATAGGTTTTTTTTTAATGCCCCAATTAACTGTTGGAGCATGGATCTGGTTATTTCTCCTTGCCAGTCCAATCTGTGGAAAGAATACTACAGCTAAACATGCCAACAAAGTGGGTTTCTTGCTCGTTTGGAAGTAAACAACTACACAAGCTCAGGGATTAAGATACACTTCTGCACTAACTTCTCAAGGAAAAGGCAGAAAAATAAAACCTTCTGGCATGGAACTTCACTGGCATTGTTAGCCGTGCTGCAGTAACCGGCATTTGCTCTTTGAACCAAACACTGTCTCAGTACTCGGTAATCCATGCAGAAGAGGTGATTTTTCCTGGAGGGATGGATAATCTGCCTCCCGCAGAGCTGCAACAAGGGGCATTGGGATAATGGTGAGAGCGCCAGGTTGTCGGGGCTCATCACCAGTCCTGTGATCCACTCCACTGACTGTCACAGAAAGGACTGTGACATGCTCCTGCCGTAGAAAATAATTCCAGCATATGCAAGAAACTGACACAAATGTCTTTTCCTCCTTCCTCTGGTTCCGGTTGATTAGACCAAGCTTTGGGTGGTGATGATTTTAAGACCTAGTAATTTAGACCTTGCACGGAAAGGAAGATGGATGAGCTATTGCTTTCTAGGCTGGAGTGACAAGGAGATGAGAGGAAATGACATTACTTAGTGGCGTAATAAGTAATTGATTTCATAACGCTTGGGGCAGAGGGCACAGAGAATACGCGTGCGTGAGAGCAGAGGACCCCCAGGCATGTCAGCAGAAGGAAGGAGAGTGGGAAACGATTGTTGCTGGAATGGGATTGCCTTGAAGGGGAAAATTATGAAGAAGGGTGGTGGGCACAGCGTGACGGAGTCGTTCCTTTTTGTAAAATTGTGAGCTTAGCTGAAAGTAGATAATTCATGAAAGATAGAGATGTTCCATAAACTGATTGTTGAAAAATGTGCTTTCTGGAATTTGTATCTAGAAGATTCTACAACATGAAAGAGGAAAACCTGACTCTTAATGTCTTAGAAAAATAAACGCCTCTCTTTGTTCACCAGGGGTCATCAATGCTCGTGTTCTCCATTGTGTGTGTTTCTGATTCACCCAGACACAATAGGGCTCCTCTGTGAGCTCATCATGGCAGAATTTTCTTCAATACTCTAGAGTAAATGGTGACCTTGAAATTCTTTGAATTTCTAGTTTAGACATCATTGAATGTTGGACATGGAAACCAAAGACAATTAAAATGTCCTTCTGTAATTTTGGTTGGATCCAGGTTAATGGTGTATGGTGTTCATGATGTAAATACCTTTAGTTTTTTTTTTTTTATTTCCACCTCAAGATTTTGTTTCCCCTAGGGTTGTTGATTGCTTTTCCTTTCATTTGTTTCCATTTCATTTTTTTTTACAAAGTATTTCTCATTTCTCTCAACACATTCATGCCCATTGGGCTCTCAACAATTTAAGCCTCGAGGTGAACCCCACTAGTGGATTTGGTTGGGTTCTACTGTTTCTGCTGCTTTCCATGATGGCAGGAGATACCCTGCTTTGGCCATCCCGTTTCTGTGGTTTGACAGTTTTCTTTTTCCAGATGCACTTCCTACCCCTCCACGATTTGCCAGCACTGTTTGGAATAGAACATCCTACAGGACCTCTTGAGTAGACAGAAAAGCTCGGTGCTTCATGTGTATGCAGATACAATGCTTGGCCTTGAATGATCAGTTGGCGCGTGTAGAATTCAGAATTGTGGTCAGACCTGAATTTATATCCATACAGTAGCATTACACAGGATAAGCAAATTGTCATTATCTGTTCATTTAGTTCACATGAAGCAACAACTGAAAAAAAAGGCCATATCCATGAATTTGTGAGAGAGAAGTTCAGTGGAGGGGTGAAGGAAGGAAAAGGAATGGGAATATGATGTAATTATATTTTAATTCCAAAATATAAAATAGTGATAGAATTCAGAATTGAAAATGTCTTTCTCAGAACTTGAAAACATTGAACATTGAACATTAATGTTCTGTGTCATCATAGTCAATTTGGGAGCTAGAAGACAGTAGAAGTTTGTTTGCAACCATATAGAATCTTTTTTTCTGCTTTTTTAAAAAGATTTTATTTTTTATTTATTATGTATACAGTGTTCTGCCTGCATGTATGCCTGCAGGCCAGAAGAAGGCACCAGATCTCATCATAGATGGTTGTGAGCCACCATGTGGTTGCTGGGAACTGAACTCAGGACCTCTGGAAGAGCAGCCAGTGCTCTTAACCTCTGAGCCACCTCTCCAGCCCCCTGCTTGTTTGTTTTGAGTTGAGAAATCTCAATATTTCTGATGCTCTTCCTTGTTTTATTTCCATTTTTTTAATCCATATTGAAAGTCCAATGGCCCTTCTACCTGCAAACTTGTTTTCTTCAGACTTAAGAATGTTTATTGAATTCTGTCATTCAGGATTATTGCCTTTCCTGTCTTTGCTCATCCATTTATTTCACTATCTCTCTCCCCTTCTTCCTTTCGTCTGGAATATCTCTATCTAAATTCTAGATAGGACCTCTAGTTCTCTTTTTTTTAATATCCTCTTTTCCATCCTGTGTTTACTCTACTTTCTAAGCAATTGCTTTGACCACTCTTTCCCAATCTTCTTTTTGGGGATGGAGTACTAAAATATGATATTCTATATTTAGGATAGATTTTTTTTCTCCTGAATTTTTTTACCCTGTTCACATAATTTAATGTTTCCACTTTAAACTTTTCTTTTTAAAGTTTTATTACTTGTGGTGTGTGCTTGTGTGTGTGTGTGTGTGTGTACGCGCGCGTGCGCTTATGCGTGAAGCTCCGAGGTCAGCTTTTGTGGCGTCTGATATCTCCCTCCACAGTGAGAGCCAGGAAGAGAAGGAGAGCTGGGGTTTCCTTTCAGGTTGGAAATGCTCACTGACCTGCGTTTTCAGGACACAGCTATGTTCTTGATTGTTCCCGGTGTCTAGAGAGTAACCCCAGCACTCCCCTGCCCAGGGCTTCTGGTGGTGGGATGAGGGCCAGCAGATGGGTAGTGTGGGGTTGAGGAAAGGAAGGGAAAGTTTTGAAACAATGCTTAAACAGGCTTTCAAGCAGCGCCAGTGTTCTTAGTTTCATCCTAAGTTCAGAACCCATCCAGGGCCACTGACTCCAGGGCTTCTTCACTTGGCCTCACTGCTGGCTGAAGACTGTTATCGTGTGTACGTTAGAACTCGTCTAGCAGCTTTGTGGTTGTCATGTCTGCTGTCTTCTTGTCACTTGGTGTTGTTCAAGCCACCATCTATTAACCTAGCAAAGTCCCCGTTATCATCTGAGGCTCATCCAGGAGCTTCTTCTCAGCATTTACCACCGATGGTCACCATTGTCACTTGCTCTTTCTCTACATTAGGGTGTGAGTCCATTGCTTTGACATAGAGTGTGTAACACAGTACCAGGGGGACCTTGTTGACTCAATGGGTGTGAGCCCTCAGACACTTGAGAAGAGGGACCTTTCCTGGCTCGATCAGCCTTGAATACTTTATACTGACTCTTAAGGGTTCAGTTGTAATAGTACCTGATTTTAATGGCAAGAAGATAAACTGATTTTAAGGAGAGCTCACTTTGGCTACTCAATCTGATGTTTGTTTTTCTTCTTTTTAGATGGTAAAAGGTATGTACTGCATCTTACCAAGTTGTGTAAGGGGCTGGTCACTGTCTGAGTCGAGGGCTAGCCCACCTGCACATGGCCTCGTATTTATGAGTATATGCTATACTTACTTAGCCCCTGTTTCATATGAAACTCGGTGAGATGCTTGGTTCTTTCTTTTCTCTCAAATGCGTGCTATAATATTAATGTTTATCTGAAAGATTAGACAAGGCTTTATTTAGGCTTCTCCTATAGGATTAATGTTTATCTGAAAGATTAGACAAGGCTTTATTTAGGCTTCTCTCAAAGTATCTACTATAGTTTCCTCACCTCTTGTCAAAATGCTGTTTTCCATGATGGACAAAAGCTCATGATTTGAATCTTTGGTTTCCTCTTAGTTTAAAACCCACAGATGCTTCCTTAAACCGCAGCGAGTGAGTGCTCATTGCTAATGAATATCTCCTAAGGAAGTCCCCTTGAAGGCAGCCATGGTGCTCTCTAGCTTCCTGCTTCTTACCCAGCATTTCTCAAGACACCACTGTGGCCAAATTCCAAATGTGCCTTATGGGAAAACCAGCCTTTGGGCCATACATTTAGTTCTAGATCGACTGCGTGACCAATTACAGCACATTTCAACTTTTGCTTTGCTTTTCTTCAGATATAGCATCTCACCTTGTAACCCAAATGAGCCTTTTTTTATATATAATTTTTATTTTTATAGAAAGTGGGTTTTTTCCACACAGTATATTCTGATCAAGGTTTCCCCTCTATCAACTCTTACCAGATCTTCTCTACTTCTCTGCCCACCCAAATCCACACCCTTTCTTTCCTCTCTCATCAGAAAACAGACAACTAAAATCAAGCAATGAAACCGGAATAGGACAAAATAAACAAAAGAAAAAGAGTCACAGGAAAAGCCGAGAAACAACTAAGACTCAGAAACACACATTCACACATAGATAAGTTCTATTAAGAAATATAAAGCAGAAACAACTTTATGTATACATATATATTTATATGTGTATATATGTGTGTATACATGTATATGTGTATATGTATATGTGTATATGCATATATGCATGTGCATTGTGTATATATGTATATGCATGTATGCCTGTGTGCACATGCATATATGTGTATATATGTATGTATGTGTGTATGCGCATATATGTATGTCTGCATATATGTGTATATGTGTGCATATATATGTATATGTGTGTTGTGTGTATACATTTGTATATATGTGTGTGTATGTATATGTGTGTGCATGCATGTTTGTGTGCATTTGCATATATGTGTACATGTGTGTCTGCATGTATATATGTGTATATGTATGCATGTATATGTGTGTCTGCATATATGTGTGTATATGTGTGCATATATGTATATGTGTGTTGTGTGTATGTGTGTATACATTTGTATATATGTGTGTATGTATGTATGTGTGTATACACACACACATGTGAACAAAGGTTCTGTAAGATAAAAAGTAAATAAATAAATGACCCTGACAAAGCATTATGAAGCAAAGAACTCTCGAAATTCTATTTTCATTTTGTGTTGGCCATCTACTGATGGGCGTGGGGCCTGGCCTTAAGAGTGTTTTGTGTACCCAGTGAGACTCCATTGGAGAAAACTAAATTTTCCTTTTCGAGTGGGTCTCAATTGGAGATAACTTCTGGGTTAGGGATGCGGGCCTGCATCCACTCCCCGTCCCTTCTGGGACCCCATCTGGGTTAGACCTGTGTGTGCTATGCATGTTGCCATAGTCTCTGTGAGTTCATATGTTTGTCAACCCTGTTGTGTCTAGGAACCCTTTCTCCTCGGTGTCCTCCATGCTCCTGGCTCCATCCCACCATCTTTCCATCTCCTCTTCTCCATCGCTCCCCAGTCTCTGAGGGGATGCATTTGGTGAAGATGGAGAGTTCCCATTTGAGATTGAATGTTACAGGGTATCCGACTGCCTGAACACTATCCAGATGTGGGCTTCTATTTGCTTCCACCTACTGCTTATCCTATGGGAATGTATGTGTGCAATACCATGCCTGACACAGGGAAAACAATAGACATCTCCCATATCCCAGGTGAGGACTGGGCCAGTGGCTAATACAATAGAAAGACTCTCTGATTAAATTCCAGACAGCTGGAATTTGACTGGCCTACTCAGAAGTATTTTGGAACAAACTCATTCCTTTTTAAATACACACTCTAGCAAACTGTTTAAAATATTCAGACCAGAGGAATATAACATGGAACACTGGGGTGGGGTTCAAGCACTCCGTACTGTTGATTCTTCAGCTCTGGATTGGCAACACACAGCGTTGTCGATTGGGTGCTTTTAGATATGCACACTCACGTACAACCAGGTGCCTCAAGATGGTAAAGAGGGTCCCAGAGAAATTACATATTACATCTCTACACACTTTTTTCCTATTTATAAAGCATCTTCATATCTGTTGTCATATTTACTACTCTTCACAGAAACCTATGAAGTAGGAAAGACAGCTATTGTCTGACCTCATTTATTCCAGTTGTTGATGGAAGAAAAAAAAGATGGGTCTAATTTTCCTTCCACTTGATCCTGCCATGTTCATGCAAATTGTGGGGGGAAAATAGTTGTCTGTTCATATAATGTATCAAATTTAAGTCAGATATTTAAATACTTCACGGAAAGAAGTTCCTAATGGACCTCCTGATCAAAGTTAAACATCATTCATTCATGATTATTTGTCCGCCTTCCCTATTAGAAATACTTGTGTTATTGTGATGTTCAGCAAAAGAATATAGAGAAAAATACATCACAAAAGGCTAACTCAAACTTGATAACATAGACAAATTATTTCCTAACTCCCTTTTCGCAGTTCATCCTTAAGATTTAGGAGTTTAATTTGTTACTAGGAAATAACCTATTACTGCCTTCTGCTCTATTTCTTAGTGAAGACATGCATTAGTGCATTAGATCTGTCTAAAGGACCTTGCTTCCCAGTTCATAGAAATAATTTGTGGAAGCCTGCATGCTGCAGAAACAGGTTCAGTGTTGCCCACATTATTTATACCAACATTTGAAAGAACACATTCTAACCTGGAGGCCGTGTGTAGTTTTCACAGTTACATAGCTAATATATGCATCGTTGCCGGCATGTGGGATGAATTGCTTTCCTGACAGCCTGTGACCCGCGTAGTGTTACAGGCATTATTCCTAATTTGTCAGGCATTCAGAGCATAAATGATAGGTTTCTTTTCAGACCACTACTTAGTAGTGTCATCCTATTTAAAATAGAAAAAGCTTTCTAGCAACTTCAGACAAAACCTGAGATTTCTCCTCATTAATATTTTGGCTTTGTTATCAATCACCCAGACAAAGTTAGACATAATTCAGAGAATTCTTGTGTGTATCTCTTAACCTCAATCTGAGTCAACTTTTAAATTTCAGTCAACAAATACAACTCCAAAAGATAAAGATATGAATACATTAAGAAAAATACCAGTGGGTAGAGTGTTCCTTCTGCAAGATGAGGCAGAGAAAGGGTCTGATCGGGGCTACGTCTCTGTGCGATCATGAAAATTAAGCTGATTATGCAGAGGAGATCTTCCACTTACACAGCATTTGAGGACCTTAAACATAGAACTCAAAGGTTTCTGGGTGGTTTTCATAACCTTGAGATATTTTGGGGTGTAATTTTCACCCTTAATAAAATTTCCCACCTTTTAAGATAGCTGGCGAACCCCACTTTCTGAAGCTTTCCCCGTAATTGCTCCTGTTGCTAGGAGAGGAACGAATGGCAGCATCCCAAGATGGGTAACCCTGCTGATTCCTGTTGCTCAGGAAATGTTGTCGCCAGGGTTGTCACCGAGGCTCATAATGATCTTCACCCATTATAATTTGCAGGAGTGCCTGGAGAATTCTATCAGCCTTTAACTTTCCTGTAGCCTTTAGGATGCTGGACACCTTCTGCAGTCACTAAGCAATTCGATAACAGGGTTCAGGTACCTGTCCCCCACTGAGCTTAACATAAAGCCTCACACTTAGAAGGTGTCAAAGAGCGCATGTTGAATCAATCATGGGAGCAGTAGGTACAGTCAGGGAGTTAATGTCAGAATTTTCAATTATTGCTCCTGTCAGACGCCTTTGAACCAATATTATGTCAATCACCCCATTACTGGCTGCTATGAGTTTATTATATATGCAAAAGACCCTGAGTATATTGAAGACATCAAACATGTATAGAATGGTAGTGGTGAGCTAAGATGCATTAAACGCCCTAGATATATTAAGGCATTTTAATCATTTGCATTGTGATTATATTAACGTGGAAAGGGGAGTCTCGAAAGTGCCTTTGCGGGTGAAAAGTAATTATAAACAAGAATACGTTCATATGTTGAGCTTGAGTGGGATAGTGGGACGATTTCAGCACTGTAACTGCAAAGCTGGTGATGGCTTTTTTAAAAGAAGCGAGATTATTCTTGGCCACAAACAGAACCCATGATGGCTTCCATGTGTGTGTGATTCCATATGACCCAAGAAAGATGTGGGTGTGGGAGTTTGTGTCGGATACCCTTCACATTCTGCTTGAGTTTTTCAGCTGCCATCATGAGCCTATTCCTGAAGGCACTTTGAATGAAACTGGGCTTCTGACTGTGTAAAGAGACATCTTCCACTTTAGATGTCCAGTTTATTTTCTTGGGGGTTAAATACACAATGCTGATATTATCCTTTGCTACTGAATAAAATGCTTCGTAAATTTCCACACATAGGTGTCTTGAATGCATATGACTCCCGCAGCATTATCCTATTTAGAGCAATTTAATGTTCTTTGAGTGAATCCTGTGTATAAAAACACAAGTTTATAGGAAAAGATCAATTAGAGAATTGTAATTTTTTAATAGTCTTCCTTTTAATCACCAGCCACCTTTGTTTTTCTACTAGTACTCCCAGTGTATTTTAATTCCCTAATAGACTTTTTATGAATATGTGTACTACATTGAATTAGGCAAGTGTCTATTTTAATTAAAGGGTGTTAGGTGTCAAATTTCAGTTATATTTTGTTACTAAAAATAATTTTTAGGGCTTGATAATATTTGATCTTTTAAAGTTTTTCAAGAACCTGAAGCTAAATTTGGGGTACTTATCAAATTCTCTCACTTCCCCCGTGAAGTCATGAAAACTTTCCCTGTTTCATGTTGTTCTTGCCTTTGTTTTCGTCTCTCCGTGGGTGAAAGCATCTCTCCTATCTTAGTAGGAAACCTTACCTGGAAGGAACCCTGATTTTTATTTGTTTTCTTCACTAATTCAGGAAATACTTTTTGATCATGTGGCATTGGTAATGCCAACTGAGAAGTCCAAGGAGAGTTGGACATTCCTGTGTGAAATCATTGCCCTTATTGTGGCGGACAGTTACTGGGCAGTCTCCGTACACCAGGGTAAATAAATGCTCTCTGTGAAGTTATTTTAAGCCTTGACTACAACCCTCTAAGATGGGTATAGAGCTGGGGAGGATGGAGAAGTGCATCATTTATTCACACATCATTTATTCGCTTGCTTTGTCACAGCGCACACACCAGTCTCGGGAGTCTGTGCTAATGGCAGCTCAATTCAATCATTGCAATAGTGATAGACTTTCTCTTAGCTAGGGTGTCTATTGCTGGGAAGAAACACCATGACCACAGAAACTCTTACAAGGAAAACCATTTAATTAGGGCTGGCTTACAGTTCTGGAGTTTAGTTCATTATCGTTGTGACAGGGAGTATGGCAGCATGCAGGCAGACATGGTGCTAGAGAAAGAGCCAAGAATTCTACATCTGGATCTGCAGGCAGCTGGAAGAAGCAGCGACATATTGCGCATCTGAGACCTCAAAGCCTACCCGAAATGACACACTGCCACTCACCGTGGCCCCGGTCTGCGCTCTATGCACTAGACCCCAGTTCACGAGCTTCGGGCAAGGGGCTGGAGGTTGAGAATACACATGCAGAGACAGACCGACACGCAGACCTTCTAACACTGATACCAAAGCCCCTCTTTATTAGCACCATGTAGGCTTAAATACACTGCAGTCAATGGCCAACAGGTGAAAATCCCATCCTCTGATCCTCTAGCTAGGCACAGCTTCTTGTAACTTCAATTAGAAGGTTCTAAGAGGGAAAAGCAACTGAAGGCCAGGACTCATTAGTCCCAACATCTCTCCTTTAAATTTTTTATGAAACAGAAGACCTTCCTGTCTTAGGTCATCTCAGAAGAGTAAACCCTTACCGGTCTTTGGGAGGCCCCTTCCCTGTCTTAGGCGGGTTCTCTTTTGTAGAAGTTGCTCGTCTATGGAGGAGTCTTCATTGTTGGTGCAGTATTTGCAACCAAACTTGGAGTATGTTCAAGTTATTGGCCAACAGGCTCAGAAGGACTTGCTAAGTGACCATATGCTGCATTCTCGTGGGTTTTTTGATCTTACACAGAATTCAGAAATGAATGCCCATGGCAACAGGCGTTAAGATTGCCAGCAACAGGGTCCCCAATCACCACTGGACCCAGCCTCCCATTTGGGCTATGGTATTCAGCCATCCCTTTGGCTAAACAGTTACAATCTGGTGTGCTGATTGCAACATTTCAAGGGCTATTCAAGTAACCATTGAGTTGTTTCACCACATAAGAGGCATTAGCAATATTGACAGATGTCACACAAATGGAATGATAAAAGTGAACAAGACATTTATTGTACTAGTCATAAGTCCACCTGCTCCTACAATAGGGCAGTCTCTTGATTTAAATTCAAAAGTCCAGATTTAATGTGGACACTCAGGGCATTCTGAGTCTGGAGAGCATCGTTGATTTGTCTCGCCAGTTTATCCACGGTGTCCAACACCAACGATGTTTGTGCCATTGTCAGTCCTGTGACCATGGCTGCAGCAACAGACACCGCAATGACAGCAACCACTGTAGCTGTCTCTCCAGAATCTCGTTTTTCTCGATACAGGGTCATCTCAGTCTGCTTAGCCTTTTTGGTAATTGGCTGGTACCCGAACCAACAAGGCAGCAATGGAGTGCTCATCCCAGCAGTCGCTCAGGCCACAGTTTCTGAAAGAACAACCAAGAATATCCTTTCCCCCAAAGGTGCTATTCCATACTACAAAAAAGAAAGGCAACTAAAATAGTGCCTGGGCTCTCAGAGAAATATTCCAAAAAAGAAAGATAGGAACTACACTCACTTGTATAGGATTTCTTTAAAGTAATATTCATAGCCCAAAATATGTAATAAAGCATAAAGCATTCACAAAGGAAAAGGTTTGATTAATGGAAGCCTGTTCTATCGCCATATTGCTTAAAGCAGTTCCAGCTGTATAGTTTGAGGAATAGAAAGATGAATACAAAGAATTTGGCTCACTGGTCAGTACAAGGGGTTTCCTACCAGCCTTCACATGACTTCCCATGCACCATCTATGTGCTTCCCATGCACCATCACTGCACCACCTATGCGCTTCCCATGCACCACCACTGCACCACCTATGCGCTTCCCATGCACCACCACTGCACCACCTATGCGCTTCCCACTTACTCAAGGCTTGAAGCATGGTGTTTGGTGCCCAGAGTTCATGCACACTTGCTCAAAACTCCTCCGAAAGGCCCTTCAAGAAAGAGTCTATTTACAGCTTTTAATTCAGTTGAGAAGGGCGAGCAGAAGAATCCCAGACGTCTGTGCATCCAGACCCAGACGACCCCGGATGTGCTGTCCTCCGAAAGAGCACTTGAGTTGGCGCAATACCAAACAAAATGTGAAAACCGAAGTGGATTCATCCTACACCTCAAGCAGCTTCTTTCCTGCGGCAATACCAAGTTTGAAGCATTAACGGTTGTGATCCAGCACCTCCTGTCCGAGCTGGAGGAAGCTCTGAAGCAACACAAAACCCTCTCTCAAGAACTCGTCAGCCGGGCGGTGGTGGCGCACGCCTTTAATCCCAGCACTCAGGAGCCAGAGGCAGGCGGATCTCTGTGCGTTCGAGACCAGCCTGGTCTACAAGAGCTAGTTCCAGGACAGGCTCCAAAGCCACAGAGAAACCCTGTCTTGAAAAACCAAAAAAAAAAAAAAAACAAAAAAACTCGTCAACCGAGAGCTAGTCGCAGCTTCAAGCACCTGTGAGAAGCTAGAAAAGGCCAGGAACAATTTACAAACAGCATATGAAGGATTTGTCCAGAAATAAAACCAGCACTCTAGAGCCTGAGACAGACTGACACGCAGACCTTCTACCACTGATACCATAGCACCATGCAGGCTTAAATACACTGCAGTCAATGGCCAACAGGTGAAAATCCCATCCTCTGATCCTCTAAGCTAGGCACAGCTTCTAGTAACTTAAGTTAGAAGGTTCTAGGAGGGAAGAGCAGCTGAAGGCCAGGACTCATTAGTCCCAACAACACACTTCCTCCAACAATGCCACACCTGCTCCAGCTAGGCCGCATCTCCTAATAGTGCCATTCCCTATGGGCCTGTGGGGATCTATTTTTATTCAAGCCACCACAGAGTTCCTGAAGGAAAAGCCAAAAAATATTATCAATAATAAGGAATTGGATTTACTGTGGGTGAGAGAATGGGGCCTCTTTGGAAAGACAGAAGATGAACTCTAGAGGTTACCGGGAGTTAACCCAGAAGAAGGGTTGGAGTCACCCAAAGATAATGGCATAGTGCATGCCCGTGTCCTGAAGCAGGAAGTATTTAGGAGTTTAGGGAATCGGTAACACTGTGACTGTGAGGAGACAGAGGAGTAGGGAGAGGAGGCAGGGAATGCAGAGTGACTCACCTCTGCCCACAGAGGCACAGTTCATTGCACGATGTCACACTAGCACGATTGTAAGATTAAATGGAATTCTGTTTAACTACTCTCCATCTAGAAGAGCAGATTGCTTACTCCTTCTAGACAACAGATGCTTGAAACTAGCCAGACTATTTTTTTTTATGCAATGGAAAGTGCTGACACTGACTCTCAAAACCGACTAAAGGAAAGAATACATGTCTGTGGAGTGCTCAGCCACACATGGGACATCCGTGTCGATCCTTACTCCTCCACAAGGTTCAGGGACCATCATGGAAGAGGGGGCGCAAAGGCCTTAAGAGCCAGAGCTTGAGGGAGGAACAGAGCATAGCAGTTCCTTCTAACCATGACGGGACCGCTAGTCTTGTAGATGCACAACGGCCGTGGTTGCTTGCACAGGACTTGTACAAGCTCAACCCTTGATTTTTGGTCACGATCCCTACTAAAGGTAGGGTGATCATAAGCCCCCACCCCTAGCTGAGGAGCTATTGACAGTTGATGGGATGAGAGTCAGTTTTCTTTAAGGGTATGGCCCTAGTTGGTAGACCTCACTCCAGTGGATGGTTCCATACCCTGAACAGCACAGATTGGATTCAGTGTGTTAACTACATGTGAAAAATGAGGATATGAAAATTAGGAGCAGTGAGAGATGAGCGTGGATCTGGAAGAGTTGTGGGGGAGGGCATGGCTAGATTGGAAATACACTGTATACAGACGTGAAATTCTCAAAGAATTGATGAATATGTCTTTTAAATATAACTATATTAGAAAGCCAAAGATTCACGGACATAAAATACTTGATCCCACAAGCTCTCTCTTTCTTCGGATGCTTCTTTTGAAACAGAAAGTCTCAGTGTAATCCAGGTTGCTCTGGAGTTTGCCGTCTTCCTTCTTCAGCTCCAGGTGTGTGCAGGGTTTTAGGTGTGTGTTCCTGTGCTAAACTGGTTAGTTAATGAGTCGATTATGGCCACATTTCAGCTTCTTATTAACATGAAGGCTGGGTCTTCATGAATATTTTTATGGTGGGTGCAAATTTTAGTACTTCTATTAAATACTGACAATCATGGGAAACCTAAAGACGGCCCTCTAGATCCCACACTGGAGAAGGCTCGTTTGTTTCCTGGCCACCGAGACCTGAATAATAACACCGAAACTATATTAATTACAGCACTGTTTGGCCAATAACTTAGGCATATTTCTAGCTAACTCTTACATCTTAAGTTAACCCATTTCTATTCATCTGGGTATCGGCATGAGACTGTGGCTTACTGGGAAGGGTCTGGCAGGCGTCTTTCTCCTTCAGCAGCTACATGGTGTCTCTCTGACTCTGCTTTCGTTTCTCCTCTATCTCTGCTTGAAATTCCTCCTTGTTCTATTCTGCCCTGTCATAGGCCCAAAGCAGCTTCTTTATTCATTGACTAATAAAAGCAGCACATATACAGAAGGACCTCCCACACCAGGCTGGTAAAGGATGAACCCTCTCCAATGTCAAGGCCAAAGAACTGCTGTTCCTCTTTGTATTTGGGGTGGTTTGTATTGACCTTTCTGGTGCCATTCATGACTCCATCAAGCATGCTCTCACAAGAATCCACTCATCTAGCCCTCACATTAATAAGTCAACCCCTTCTACATGGGAACAAACTGTTAAGTTTAAAGGCATCGCTTACTCCAGTTCTAGGGGATCTAATGCCCTCTTCTGACCTCGGAGGGCACCAGATACACACGCCATATATATGTAGACATATAGGCAAAGCACCCATGCACATATACATACATATAGGCACAACACTCATGCATATAAATAAGTGTAAACAAACAAACAGTACTGCCCTCTAGTTGCTCTCAGAGCAAGAGCAGCTAAGGAAGAGCAGAAGGCAGAACTGTTAGAGATTTGTGGGATTTGTTGAGCAGGGGCTGAACATTGCTGTACGAAGCTGCGCAGTCAGAGATGCTGTCACAGGGCGGTACCCTCACCCATGAGCTGAGAAGGCTGAAGAGCCAAACCCTGGCTGACCAAGGGCAAGAATCACAGTGCGAGTAGAACCCCCAGACAAAGACTTCAATCTGCGACTTATTAGCATAATTAATGATTGGTTGTTTTCTCTCTCAAATGAAAATGAGTTTGCGAGATCGAGTAATTGAGGGCACTAATTACACAAAGCTTTGCAGGCCTGCCCCAGGCAGAACTGGGTGTCTTTCCACTTTGATTTGTAGCCTCCTTGCTTGGCAGCATTGCTGTCTCTTTATAACCACCATCTAGACCCCCAGATGCCCAGATTTTCATGCTACCCTTATCATTCCCTTGCAGAAGAAAAGGGTCAGGGTAATGAATGAGTTCACAGCAGGGTTGGGTGATAATTTAATAAAATTCATGGCCTGGAAATTTTTGTATTTACAAAGGAGATTTCGCTAAATATGGTGTGATATCCTGGACTGGAAACCGATGTGGAGGGCCATTATCAGAAAAGCTGGCAATGTTGGAGTGATGATTTTTTTGTATGTTAAATGAACCATTGTTATGCTTGTGTTAATATTATCATCTGAATGAGTCGTATATGAGACTCCTTGTATGGTCTTGGTAACTTCTACACATCTGAAAGCATCTAAAAATAAAACATTTAATGCACAGATTGGATCTTATAAAGATGCCAAATGATGTTCAGAAACAATTATGAAATTTGAAACATAGAAAACATACTACAGAAGGTAAGGCCATTTCTCCAGCTTTTCAGCCATTTACTTGCTAAACACTCTTGGTTAGTAAATCATTAGCTACCTCATTCTTGAGCTATAACACTCTTTGCATATTAGGAAGTATGTCTAAATTAAAGACATTACATCTATTCTTTCTATTGTAGTAGTGGGGGAAGAAATCTTTGAATTAAAGTTGTAAAGTAAGAAACACAACCATTTTCAAGGTGCTTGAGTCTGAAATTCTGAATTAAGCAAACACTCACTGATAAGCTGGGAAGTGAGGGAGAAAAACCAGGGTCACTAACTTGCCACTATTTGAAACATCAAAAGAATAAAACTTACCTTGGTTTTAAATACTCTTCTAGGCTTTGTTCTTTATGTAATAGCAATGTGGTGGGCCATCAATATTCTTTCTGTGGCATAATTTAAAGCAATAAGTGCTTGAATACATCTATTTAGACCAGTATCCATAAGAATTTACTGTGTGTAACTCTAAGGGTGTTAAAATTAGGTGAGCATTGAGAGAAGTCACGATTTTCCTCTTTGAATAGATTGGCTAGTTGGCATCTTGTCAGATGAGATGTAACAGAAGCTTGTTCTATTATTGATATAAATTGGTTGACTTGGCAGTTGCTACAGCAATAAGCCATAATGAACTACAGAAAATGAATGTGATTCTTTTAAGATTATACCAAAAAATAAAATATTTACAGGAAGGCAGAGGGTGACCTGACAAGAGCTCAAGATGTATCTTCTCTGTAGAAAGTAGTGGAAACAGTGTCTTCATTGGTATGCAGTGTGATGGGCTTATTCATGTGTGCCTGGATGTATTGGCATGTGCATGTATGAAGGTGCACCAGTGTGTGTGTAGAGGCCAGTTTTAGCATCTTCCTCCATCGTACTCCTCATTATCTCCATCATCATCATCATAATTTTTGTGGCTTTCATTTGAGACGGGGTCTCTCAGTGCGTCTGGAATTCAGCTATTTAGACTAGCTGGCCAGTGAGTTCCAGGGACCTGTTTGCCTCTGCTGAGATTGCAGGCATGCATCGACATTCCTTACTTTTTACATGTGTGCTGGGCATCTGAACTCAGGCCGTCTTACTTGCACAGCCTTTTGAGCCGTCTTCCAGCTCCCGGGACATTACTTAGGACCATACCGGCACCTTCTTTTGCTTATGGTGAAGGATTGGTTTTGACTAAGTAGAAAAACCCCTAACAGGAGATAAACAGGTGTTTTTGTCAGAACAGGGTCCAGAAATGGAAACCATGTGAGGGGATTCTGAGTGGGGTGAGAAAACAAGAGTCTTTTGGTCCTTAGCATCAGGAATTTGACGTTGTCTGTGAACAGTTTCTATTAGCATACCTGATATCTTGTATTAAAAAACTTTAGAAATCACTTAATGCCCTAGGGTGAGCAGGGACAGCTCTCTACAGCAAGGGGTTTGCTGGGTCTCTATTGGTAAGGCTAATTTTGACAAGTTGCTTTTATAACAGCCTGTAAACAATACCTCTCCCCAAAACACTATAAAATACAAATTGGGGAGAAAAAGATTTATTTGTCTTATACTTTCTTTGTTGAAGGACGTCAGGACAGGAACTCAAACAGGGCAGGATCCTGGAGACAGGAGCTGATGCAGAGGCCACAGAGGGGAGCTGCTTACTGGCTTACCTCACATGGCTTGTGCAGCCTGATTTCTTATAGAACCCAGGTCCACCAGCCCAGAGGTGGCACCACCCACCATAGGCAGTGCCTTCTCCCATTGATCACTAAGGCCTTACAGCTGGATCTCATGGAAGCATTTCCTCAACTGAGGCTTCCCTCCTCTCTGATGACTCCATAGTCTCACGTTGACACAAACCAACCAGTACAGTCACTAACCGATCTTACCAGACTTGTACTAAGACTCGGTCTGTTCCAAAATCAGGCTCGCCAGGGACAGAGCCTGCGATGTCCTCCCCAGCCTACCAACATGGCAGCCCTGCAGCTTGCTTGACACAGTGAGAAGCCTGACTTTATTCTGCTTCTATGTAGTTCTAAGTAAGTGTATTTGTGAAAGAGAAACAGACAAAAAAAAATCGGCCTTCATCCAGAAAAACATCTTAAGCATCTCTTGGTTAATTCAGTGTTACAATGTATCAAAACAATACATCAGCCTGCTGTGGGTTGTTCTTGGAAGAGTTGTGGTCTTGCCTGAGCAGGGATAAAGTTCTTCTCTTCTTATGCCGACTATATTAAGGGGACTTTCAATTCATCATTGCATCAATAATTTAAGATGTTTTCTTTCATCTAAATGTGTCCTGAGGCAGGTACGAGACAACTCACATATTGTAAAAAGAGGGAGTTCTTTATTCCAGTACTCAAAGTTCCTTATGATCTGCAGAAATTAAACTTTGGTTTAATTGAAATTTGGTTGTAATTTGAGATTTTATAACTTCCTTGGGCCACCTGCTGCAAATTTTAATGAACCCTTGAAGGATTGCAGCATTTGCAAATACCAATTTAGCTCTGTTCTCCGGTGTTACAGACATGAAAACACTTCTTTTTGTTTAATGTTGACCTCACAAAGTTGCAGAGGAGGCCGCTTGTAGGTTCCCAGCTGCTCAGCCCTGAAATAGTCACACAGAAACAATATTACTTAAATCACTGCTTGGCCCATTAGCTCTAGCTTCTTATTGGCTAACCCTTACATATTAATTTAACCCATTTCTATTAATCTGTGTATCGCCACGTGGCTGTGGCTTACTGGCTAAAGTTCTGGCATCTGTCTCCAGCGGGGCTACATGGCTTCTCCCTAACTCCTCCCTTCTTTCTCCCAGCATTCAGCCTAGCTTTCCCCGCCTACCTCTATTCCCTGCACAGGCCCAAGACAGTTTCTTTATTAACCAATGGTATTCACAACATCCAGAGAGGAATCCCACATCAATCCCCCGAAATACCTGTCCATCTTGCAGAATGTTTGTGTTTTGATTTTTTTTATTCATTAGTGTGTCTATCACGTACACACCGGAGGGGCATGGTGCACTTGGTAGCTCCTGAGCACAAACAGCAGGAGGAGGACTGAGCCTGAAGTTGGGGGCCATCAATCCCTAGTGATCCTCCTGTTGCCACCGTCCCCTCCTGAGGGCTGGTTTTAGGCATGTGTGCAGCCATACCTGGATAAGTATGCCCAGGTTCTCACACATGAACAGTAGATAGGCTTGTCTGCTGAGCTCTGGGTTTTGCTTTTAATAACAACTTCACTTAGATACAATTAACATATCACAATGTCAACTTTTTAAATGATTAAGTTGTTTTGACCATAACCACAGAACTATGTAGTCGCTCCGCGTTTGCTGGCGCCGCTAGCTGACCTCCTGTCTGTGCATGTACCTATGCTGGACATTTCATGTAAATGGAATCACACAGTATATAGCCTTTTATAACTAACGTTTTTCACTCAACACTATCCTGCAACATTATAAGATGAAAATCAAGTACTTCATTCCTAGTTATGGTTGAATGATATTCCATTTCATGGACATGCCGTATTTTATTTAACCATTCATCTGTTCGTGGACATTTGATTTTACTTTTGTCAACTATTTGTGATGCTTCTCAAAACATTTGTGTACACATATTTTGCCTGAACATAACAATTTTCAGTTGTTATGTGCATGTATATGTCCCTAAATGCATGTATATGTGCATGTGGAGGCCAGAGGTTAATGATGGGTACCACTCTTTATCACTGCCTGCCTTACATTTTAAGATAGACTCCACCTCTCAACTTGAAGTTTGCTCCTTAGGAAAGACTAGCTGGCCAGCAGCAAGCCCCTGGGATTCATGGGTCTCTATGACCCAACCTTCAGACTGTACATGTTACACAGCCGTGTTTGGCCTTTATGTGGGTACTGTGGACCCGCACTCAGGTTAAGAAGCAGGATTCATTTTGGTTTAGAGCTTGAGTATACTATCTTTTGTGGTAGAGAAGGCATGGTGGTAGAAAGGTCAGCCTGCTAGGTTTATCTTGACTTAGAGTTTGAGAGTATCATCCTCTGTGGTAGAGGAGGCATGGTGGCAGACCATGGACCAGTTGGTCACATTGCACATGGACAGGAAGCAGGGAGGATGGATTACGACCCCAGTTTGTCTTCTGTCTTCCTCCCTTTGTGTTCACTCCAGGACTCCAGTGTCTAAGACTGGTTTCGCAAAATGCACTGGAAAGAATTTATCCTTCTATTATCTAGCAGATGTCACTTAATGTGTAAAATTCGTTATTCATCCATAGTATTTTAGAATTCACCAGTGAAGTGATCTGGGCTTAAGATTTCCTTGTGAAAGTTTTGGGATTTTGCTGAGCATATGCACCTGTTTGGGTATGCATGTGCACTGTAGTACATGGAAAGACTGCTTACGTACAGAAGCACGTTTCTCTGCCATACAAACATTTTTATTAATTACTTGAGAATGCCATACATGCATATAATGTATTTGATCATATTCACCCCTGAGTCCTCCCCACAACTCCTCCAGAACTTCCTCTATTTGACTCCCTCAAAACTTCGTGACCACTTTTCCTCCTATTGGAGTAATTCCCTTAGTGAAAACTGATTTTCCTTCCCTTAACCTATCAACTACAGCTCATTAGCCCCACCCTTCAGTCCATGGTGGAATGTACATTGAATTGACCTGCAGTTTCGATTGGACAGTTGTGAGATCATGAGTCAGCTGTGCTTTCAAGTCCAGAAGACACTGACACTGAGTTTGGATGTGTGGATGGAAGCCCAGAAGATACTAATGTTGAACGTGTGTGTATGTACACACAGACATTGAGTGTGTGTATGTAGAGACTGACACTGAGCGTGTGTATGTACACACAGACATTGAGTGCGTGTGTGTAGACATAGACATTGAGCATGTGTATGTAGACACAGATATTGAGTGTATGTGTGTGTAGACAGACATTGAGTGTGTGTATGTAGACATAGACATTGAGTGTGAGTATGTAGACACTGACATTGAGTGTGTGTATG
>JABTXL010001700.1:1257968-1279192 GCA_025134845.1 Neodon shergylaensis
ACTGACATTGAGTGTGTGTATGTAAACACTGACATTGAGTGTGTGTGTGGAGACACAGACATTGAGTATGTGTATGTCGACACAGACATTGAGTGTGTGTGTGGAGACACAGACATTGAGTGTGTATGTAGACACAGACATTGAGCATGTGTATATAGACACAGACATTGAGCGTGTGTATGTAGACACAGACATTGAGTGTGTATGTAGACACTGACATTGAGTGTGTATATATAGACACAGACATTGAGTGTGTGTATGTAGACACTAAAATTGAGTGTGTGTATGTAGACACTAAAATTGAGCGTGTGTATATAGACACAGACATTGAGTGTGTGTTGTACAGAGGCTGGAACTTGACCTTGGTGTCTTCCTCAATCATTTTCTACTCTCGTTTTTGTGAGGGATCTCTTGATGAGCCTGAATCTCACTGATTAGCTGCCCATGGGGATCTACCTGTCTCTGTCCCCCATAGCTGGGGCTCAGACATTCACCACCATGCCCAGATTTTATGTGGGAGCTGGAGACACAAACCTAATTCCTCGTGTTTGCAAGCACTGTGCTGACTGAAACATCTTCCAAGCCCTCACTTATCATTTTAAAAGATTAAATTACAAAATCAATCTCTTTTACTTACAGAACTACTTACATTTTTAACGTCTTGGGTAAATTTAACTGCTGTACATCTTTCTAGGGAAGATATATACTCCATCATAGCAGTTTGATTTTCTGTAATGTGACTTTATGCTCTCTTGTATGCCTTATTTCTATAGAGTTAGTAATAATGCCCTAGTTCCTTTCTTCCTTGTAACTACCACACCATTCTGAGATACATAATAAATTCGAATTCACTGCAAAGTCAAGAGGTGTATTATTTGTATCTTCTTCCTTTTTGAACAAGGCTTCATTTTGTTGGCGTTGTTGAACCAGTGATGGCTTCACTGTCTCTACTCTGGGGTTGTTTTTCTTTGTGTACTTCTCTGTCACCTCCTGTGATAATGAACATTTGAGGTGTTTTGTTCCTTCCCTCCGGGTGACAGCTGTGTTAGGGCTACATTTTTAAATGAAAGTGCTATTTCCTGTGAAGTGCGCTGGCCTCGGGTGTGGCAGACGGCACACGTGAGAATGTTTCAGTTGATTTGGGAAGATGCTCTTTTCTTTTCCTGGAAGTTTTGGGATCTTCTGTTTGTCCCTGTTGGCTTTCAGCTTTTGATGATTTTGTAATGAACAGGTTGTGTCTGCCTTACTTTCCATGCTAGATTCTTCCTCAACATCTCCCTCCTCTTGGTCCCAGGTCTCAGTTCCAGCCTTCTTTTCTTAGTGTTTCTTGAAACTGTAGCTCAAGGTTGTCATAGTTTCCTAGCATTCATTTCATTCTGCTCATGCAAACTCTTCATTTATGTCTCTTCTTAGATTGTCATAATTACACCCTGACATACCTAGTCAGCCTGTATTTAACAACTAAAAATAAGTATGATACTCATATTTGAAAGTTTCACTGAGTATTTGCATACTTTTTTTTATAGGATCAAGTCAGAAACCATGAGAGAACAGTCTCCAATCCATGGTTATTCTATTCACATAACTGATTTTATGGGAAAAATCTGTCAATCCTTTATGGATACTTTAGAAAAGCAACATTACAGATACTAAGCAATAATATAGAATCCCATAAATAAATATTTAAAATAAATTCAAATTTCCACAAAGCACTCATACACCAAAATAAATTCCAAGTGGACCGAAAAAGCTTTCTACAATAAAATATTTGCAAATATGTATTTAACTGAGGTGAGAATGAGAAAGTACTTCTAAGCCCAAAAATCTCTTTATATATATATATTTGATTTTTTGAGATAGGGTTTCTCCATAGTTTTTGGTTCCTGTCCTGGAACTAGCTCTTGTAGACCAGGCTGGCCTCGAACTCACAGAGATCCGCCTGCCTCTGCCTCCCAAGTGCTGGGATTAAAGGCGTGCGCCACCACCGCCCGGCAATCTCTTGGTATATTAAGAGGGAATTGAAACATTTTATTACATGAAAACAAAACATTTTTCTTTTTCAGATTTTAAATTTATTTATATCCCATTGGTCATGTGTGTTTCTGTGTGCCATTTGTGGTATAGATACACTTATGCCATACTATACCTGTGGAGGTCAGAGGACGACATATCAGTTTATCCTCTCCCTCTCCCATGTGGGGTCCAGAGTTAAACTCAGGTCACCGGGCTTTGAGGAAAGTGTCTTTACTTGCTAAGTCATCTCCCCTATCCCTCAAACTTTTCTTTAAAAAAGAAATCAAAGTATAATGACAGCAAAAGACTAAGAATAAACTTGACTAGAAATATTAACTACAAATGTAACAGTGGGCTAATAAATTAAGCCCTTAAGGAATTCTTGTAAGTGTGGTAGGAAAGCAAGAGAATCTATGGTTTGAGTAAGGTCGTGGACAGTTTGCAAAGATGAACAATATCGCCAGAAGCTCACAAAATATCTCCACTAATAGCCAGGAGGGTAGAAATGAGAAGTAACAGTGCCACTTGACTGAAAAACAATGGATTGCTAATTGTTCTAGCTGGAGAGAAGGCTCGCTAATGAAGAGCACTTGCTGCTCCTCCAGAGGACCTGAGTTAGGATCCTGACACCCACGCTGGGCAGCTCACAATCACTTATTGCAGCTCCTAAGAATCCAGTGCCCCTCCTGGTCTTCATGGGCGCCTGCAGACACTCACATAGATACACACACATACCCTCAAATAAAAATAATCTGGTTTTTAAAATGAGAGAGAATGGTCTACTTTTCCTTGATAAAACAGGCTATTACATGAACTGTGACTCAGAGTTGAGTTGGCTTGGGCGACTGCGGTGAAATCCTTAAGTTGGATAGCGCATACAGATTTGGTTCCTAGAAAGACTTCTTGTAACGCTGCCTCTCTCCACGTATGCACCTATGATGCCTTGTGCCACCCAGAGCTTTGGTGTCTTTCACTCTCCTTTTTAACTGTCATGTTTAAATAATATTTGCATTTCACAATTGTACATATATGGGCTATAAACTGATTATATAGCCACTGCATAAACATGTGGAATAATTAAAGCAAGCAAGTTAAGAGATTTATCACTTTATCACCTAAATGCTAGCCCTTCTCTATGGTAAGCACATTTGAAACCTCTTCTCTTAGCAGTTTTGTAAAGCTGATTGACTCGCTCACTGTGCTAGGCGGTGGTTTTGTTTTTAGCATCATCCCCTTCCCTGAGCCTGGTTACGTCCGTTACCTCCAGCCTGGCGTCTGCATCTACCATCCTGATTTGTTCTTCGTGCATCTATATTGTTTTTACAAATGTGGTAACAGAAACTCTCTGTGCTTTCTTTATTTCACTTTCCAGAAACTTCTCCACTTCCATTCCTCTTATCACAAGTGGCAGGATGTCCCTCTATAAGGCTGAAGTGCATCCTGTCGTGTGTACGTGTGTATCACATGTTCTATATTCCATCTTTAGTCTCAGAAAATTTAAATTCTCCTTTGTAGTTAGGGCCTGTGAACATGAGGAAACAGGCATCTCTTCAACAAACTGATTTCAGGTTTTCTGAGTTAAACCGCAGCGGTGGGATAGCTGGATCACAGGATAGTTTATACTTACCTTTCAACCAGCTCCCTTCTGTTGTGTGTGAATGCTGTGAGTTATATCCCTATCCCTTCTGTGCTAACAGGCATGAAGTGCCATTTTATTGTGGGTTGTTTTGTCTTTGTTTTTGTTTTGATTTTTCAAGACAGGCTTTCTCTGTGTAGCTTTTGGAGCCTGTCCTGGAACTTGCTCTATAGACTACTCTGGCCTTGAACTCACAGAGATCCGCCTGCCTCTGCCTCCCAAATGCTGGGACAAAAGGTATGTGCCACCACTGCCCAGGTATTGTGGTTTTTATCTAACAGGCATGAAGTGGTTTTCATTTGCATTTCCCCAGTGATGGTTGATGGGATCCTATTGGAAAACAACTGCCTAGGATAATATCCATACAGATTCAGCTTCCAGGTACCAAAAGGCCAGTACAGCTATACTCCAGCATAGGAAGGCTGCATCTCAAGTGGGTAGCAGAACTTGCCAGCATCTTCTGTTCTATTACTTTAATGTTCATGAAAGAAACAAGGCTAAAGGGCCATAGGGGCTTGCATCAAAGTGTGGTGAGCCAATGACCCCAGACAATGTGTAGTGGGATTGAAGTCCCTGTCTCTAGTCCCTAAGAGGGCCCTGCTTGAGGCTTTGAGGTTGAAGCCTAAATTGTAATGGAAGCCTCAATATGTTGGAGATGGCAGACCATGGCACAGGGTGGACCCACTCCAGAAAGGGCTCTGTTTGCTACCAGAGGCAGCACCCAAAGAAACTGAAACTGTCTGCTCTGAGTCCATCACAAGTCCCCATGTCAGACATGTTATTGTAGGGTTGTTTTCCTTGCAGGGTCTCAGTTTTGCTTTGCTTTCTTCTTTATGCCTTTATTCCTTCCTTTGGGTAGGGATTGTTTATTGTAGGATCTTCTAGAGACTCACAGTTAAAGAGATTGTCTTGAGTCTCAGAATTGACTTTATACCTTTTGACATTGTCCAGGCTGGTAAAGACCAGAGGGGACATTCAAGATGGACTAATGAATTTTGCATTCTGGGTTGAAAATGAGGCCTGAGGGGAAGGGAGCGTGAGTGATGTCGTGATTTAAAATGATGGGCTGGAGTGTCAAGTTGAGTTGTAGTGTTTAATCTTTGTTGTTAACTTGCCTGGATTGGAAATCACCATGGGAACACGCCTCTTGGCATGTCTGTGAGAACATTTCCAAAATGTTTAACTGCAGAGGAAAGCCCATACGTTATGGCAGGATCTCTGTCCAGAATTCAGTGTTCTAATTCGCGATGACTAACAAGGGTAGAAATTGCTTCTTTATTAGAAATTTCATTGGCTTTGGCTTTGTCATAAAACATTTAACACATTTGACTCTTTTAATATCCAAAATGGATTTGTTGTGTTTAAATTCTCCTTCAACTTAGCACCTATATTTTCTAAAAATAACCAGTTAGAATATCATTACCATAATTCCTTATAGTTTTAGTGAAATTTTCACATGATTGATTCACCCTGAAAAAAAAAAGATATGTGGTTTTCAATGCTGCATCACAAAGCAAACATTTGGATAAGGTTAACATAACTCTTGGCCTGTGGTGCAAATCCATCGTCTCTCTACAAATCTGTGGTTTAAACTTTAGAAACTACCCAGCTAGGGCTGCAGGTACAGC
The DNA here is from genome assembly GCA_025134845.1 of Neodon shergylaensis. Classification (NCBI taxonomy): domain Eukaryota; kingdom Metazoa; phylum Chordata; class Mammalia; order Rodentia; family Cricetidae; genus Neodon; species Neodon shergylaensis. Next base: position 1,263,246 of record JABTXL010001700.1, read on the forward strand.
TCAGGTGTGGTGTAGATTCACCTAGTATTAACATAGCTCTGTACTCTGTCTCCAGCACAGCCTGACAGTTGCTTCTTATCTGAGCAGTTTCCAGGTGGAAGAGGACCAGGAGTTCAAGGCCATCCTCAGCTATGCAGCCAGTTTGCAGCCAGACTGGAATACAGGAGATACCGTCTGTTTATCTTGTAGATTAAGAAAAGGAGACTATCAGAGTTGTTTTGATTTGCATTTCTCTGATGACTAAGGATGTTGAACATTTCCTTAAGTGTCTTTCAGCCATTTTAGATTCCTCTGTTGAGAGTTCTCTGTTTAGGTCTGTACTCCATTTTTTATTGGATTTTTTCTTCTTTTGATGACCAATTTCTTGACTTTTTTTATATGTTTTAGAGATCAGTCCCCTGTCTGATGTGGATTTCATCTTACACCTGTAAGAATGGCCAAGATCAAAAACACTGATTACAACTTATGCTGGAGAGGATATGGGATAAAGGGAACACTCCTGTATTGCTGGTGGGAATGAAAGCTGGTATAGCCCCTTTGGATATCAGTATGGCAATTTCTCAGAAAATTAGGAAACAACCTTCCTCAAGATGAGTGGATATATACCACTTTTGGGTATATATCCAAAGGATACTCAATCATGCCACAAGGACATGTGCTCAACTATGCTCATAGCAGCATTGTTTGTCATAGCCAAAACTTGGAAACAACCTAAATGCCCTTAGACCAAAGAATGGATAAGGAAAATGTGGTACGTTTACACAATGGACTATTACACAGCAGAAAAAATAATGACATCTTGAATTATGCAGAAAAGTGGATGGAGCTAGAAAACATTTTGAGTGAGGTAACCCAGACACAGAAAGACAACTATCACATGTACTCACTCATAAGTGGTTTTTAAACATAAAGCAAAGAATACCAGCCCACAAATCACAATCCCAGAGAACCTAGACAACAATGAAGACTCTAAGAGAGACTTACATAGATCTAATCTAAATGGGAAATAGAGAAAGACAAGATCTCCTGAATAAATTGGGACCATGGGGACCTTGGGAGAGAGTAGAAGGGGTGGAAAGAGGAAGGAAGGGGAGTTGAAGAAAATATATAGCTCAATAAAAACATTTTTTAAAAAAAAGAGGGTAACTTTATATAGCTGATCAATGACTCTCCTTTCCAGCTGTGAAGGGACAGTCACTGTAGCTCCTCAGACCTCCTAGGTGTGACAGCAGAGAAAGGGGAGGAAGAAGCCACCATTGCCCTCAGGGTTGAGACAAAACAGCAGGTGTTGTTCTTCATGTTCATATGAGCAAGTTGGTTCATTCCATATATATAAACCCTACACAAATATGACTATTTCATAAATAAAAATTATCATATTAAACCTCTTTTCATTCCTTCTTTGGTAATTATTGTCTGTTAATAATACACATAGAGAGCAAACTTTGAACTGAAAAATATAGTTTTCTTCTATGTTCAAGTCTTTGTGACTGGCTTCTTGGGGGTGGGTACTTTTTGTAAATTAGTGATTCCCTCTCTCCAGAAGTTTGACCTCTTTTGAGAGACTTCAGCATCTGAAGAGTGACTATTATCTTTAAGTGACAGTAGTGATTTCAAGTTGTCTCTCTCCTCACGTGGGGAGTGTGAAAGCTGGATGCATAAAGCAGTTTGTCCAGTGTCTTATAGCACATCCTTGGCAGCGTGTGGTGTTGAAAGCTGGGCCTTCTCAGCGCAGCCAGAGCCTCAACTCTTGACCACAGCAAAGTGCACACATCCCATCCTCAAGTGCCTCGGCCAGCAGCTATTCTAGGAGTACAGTTGCTTGCACTTCTCAACAAACTGCATGAGCTATTTTTAAAATACTGAACGTGGTGATTACAATGAACCTCTTCATTTGGGGGGATCTATAGAATTTGTCAAAATGATAAAACTGAGCAGCCAAGCATGATTTTAAAATTACTTACTTAATGGGACTCTTGTTGGCGGGCTTGCTTTAGAGATCTATGTGTCTTCCCGGAATGTAAGTACTCATTACAAACATTTTGAGAAAATTGGTCTGTACTCCAGAACGCTGCACAATAAGGATATTTTCTGATCCCTTCTGAAAAAATTACCGCTAATTATAGAAAATTAAGTGCAAATAGTACCAACATAGTTATTAGCACCACAGATTTGATGAGCTTTCCTCCAAAAGGAACTATAAATTATATAAAATAGCAATTATGATACTGAATAAGGCTTGTCACTGTATCCCGTGGGTATCTACTCTTAAAAATATGGGAGATATATTCCTAAAAATATATTGTGGGTTAAAAATGGAAGGTCTGCCTCTCAGCGCTTCTTAATTCTTTTAACATTTCTTGAGTGTGTGTGTGCATGTATGTGCACATCCATATTATGATACATACATTTCCATGAATTATTTGAAATCAGATTATCATATCATGAATAATTTTATAGACCTAAGCATGTTCTGAGTAGACCTGATATCACTGACTCTAGTGGCGTGTGGAGGGCAGAGGAGCCATCTCCTGGAATGCAGCGATGAAACATGTGTTTGCCACCTGGTTTTTCGCTTATTACGGACTTTGGAATTCCTACTGTAGGGTGGAAATTTCTGTGGGAAAGTGTCTCCCCAGTGTCCTGAAGGTTTATGAGAAGGAAAGGTGCCCGTGATTATCATGAGTCTGCCTGTGGCTGAGAATGGAGAATAGGAAGTGTTAATGATAGCGTTGGTTTGTTTGTTGTATTTGAGGCAAGCTCCTACTGTGTAGCCCAGGTTAGCCTTCAACTCCCTGTGTAGCCCAGGTTAGCCTGAACCTTGTAGCCCTCATACGCTCTGGCTTTCTGAGTGCTGGGGGTAGAGGTTTAGGATGCCATGCACGGAACTGGTATTTTAAAAGACGAATTTCCTGTCGGTGCTGGGTGTGTCACCAAGATTCTAACTCAAACTAGAAAATCAGCCGGTTTATCCAGAAGATTAAATTAAAGGTCCTAAAGGATTGGAGTAGAGCCCAAGCCAGAGCGGATGTGAACCCTCAGCAAGAGACAGAAAACCTCCACATTGTCATCTGAGTCAAAAGAAGATTCACTGCTCAGACTGCCTGGGCTCAAACTCTGACATCATCTCCAGTTTTGTGACATTTGTAATCACTAGTTCCATGTCTCAGAAAAAAAGAGAAGAATTTTACAATCTTCACAGGGCTCTTGTCAGGATTGAGTTGCTTTATGGAGAGCCCAACAACAGTGCTTAGCGGGTCGCAAATCTTAATTCTTAGTGGATGTTACAATAATAGCCGTGGTATACCAGCCCACTTAACAGTGGCTGTGGCTTTCGCTTTTCGGAAGTAAAGAACTTGGGATAATTACACGGCATGCAGTGTTCCTCAAGGCGGTTTTTCATTTACTAAGCCATTTCTTAGACCACAGTAGCTAATGAGAACTTTAGTTCTAGAACTAACTAGTCCCGGGGCTCCAGTTGGAGGGATCAGTGCCCTGAGAACTCCCTGCTCCCTCCTGCCGCTCCCAGGGAGACTTCTGCAGGAACTCCAAAGGAACTGAAAACCACAGACCTGAAGTCAGGTCCCATCTGCCCAGGACAGACTGTGTGACCTGCAATAAGCCTTCTGGTTCCCTCTTAATGTACTGTTGAGAGCTAGACTATACCGGTGGCTTTCAGAATGCCTCAGGAAGATATAGGGAACACACTACGCAGGGTACGTCAAATGAAGGCTAGTTCTTCAAACACAGTTTGAAGTTCAAGCTTTCTGTCTTGGAATTCCATATGCATTTGCTGAACGGGAGTCACTACTAAATGAGTTTTGGCTTTGTTGGGGTAAACACCCAGGAGAGATACAGCCGACTCATAAGTTAGGTCTGCTTTAAGTTCTTTGAGAAATGTCTGCACTGACTGCCATAGAAACTGGACTGGTTAACATCCCCTCAAGTAGTGTCCACACCATAGCCTCCAGACCCACACTGTATTTACCCTCGTGTACTGGTGCCACACGGAGTCACCATGTAGTTTTCACTTGCATTTCTCTGCCCAAGTGGTACTGAATGGTTTTTCATCTTCATTAGCCCATTTGTTACCTGAGTTATTTAATTGGGGGGGGCGGTTGCGTGTGTGGTGTGTGTATTCTTTATATCACAGAGATCATCGCACATCAATATTTTATTCACATTTTGATCCATGAGGCATTATTCACAGTGGCTAATCTATGAAATCAACCCAGGTGTTCATCAACAGAAGAATAGCTAAGGAAAATACCATTCATAAACATAATGGAATTCTTGCCACACATAGAACAGAGTGAAGTTACAAGGTTTGCAGAAAAATAGGAACGATAGAAGATCCTCACTCTAAGTGAATTAAGTCAATCTCAGAAAATAACAAATACTTCATCTTTTTTTCTTAATTTTGGATCTCAGGAGCACTGGGTTCGATTGATTTGAAGAATGGGTGAGGGAAATAAAGTCACTACTTTCTCTCTGGACAGAAAACCTCTACTGATGAATAGGCCTATAGGATGCATTTATAACTTGGAATGCCCAAATGTTTAGGCCTCACTTCAACTTTCTGAAAGTAAAGAAAACATGTGTGTTTATGAACATATACACACAGAGATAAAGATGGCTTCTCCTTATAAATGGACCCTTCTTGTAAGCACCACACACGCCACGAGTTGGAGACTACCCCCAAGCCTTCTCGCCGGTTCTGTCTCCTGTCCACACCCATGACTGCCTCTATTGTGCCAGTGTGCGCATGTGTGTTAATTAAGGTTCACTTTTCATAGTTGCACCGCTGTGGTGTGCTAGCGTGGAACCGTATCACCTATTAACACTTCAGCATGGACTGTTCCATCTTGATTTCCAGATAGCTGAAGCTTGATTAGTGACATTAGGGCACAGGGACGATTCCATGGAGAGCAGAGATCAGGAAGCCCCACAGCGTGAAGTGAGAGGGTTCATCCACGTGGAGCCAGAGTCAGTGCTACTGGGGGGATGTCAGGAGCCTGGCGGTGCTATTGAATCCAGCACAGATTGAGATATTGACCAAAGGGTGTCCTACGGAGGAGTAATGAGAAGACCAAGTTTGCCCTCTCAGGAGTTACCCGGTGTGTTGTCTATAATCCACCTCAAGCAGATGTCGGCAGAATCACATTGTTTTTGTCCTGGGGTGATTTAGTGTGAATATGTTTTTAGACAATAAATACATTTGTATGGCTTCTTTTCTAAAATCCAGTTTCTTGAGGAATCGTGAGTTTTTGTTCTAATTTCATTTTAAACAATCTATTTTACCTCAAAACCATTCTTCCGAAGGAAAACAGCTCACATATAGAGAACAAGTAATTCTTCCTTTAATAAGACATTTCCAATTATAGCCTTGGGGAGGCAATTCTGCTGCAGGGTGCTGGGTTCTCTCGGTGTTCCATATGCTTATTTCTGATTAGAAGGAAGATGCGTGGCTCTTGTAAATGGGGAATTACATGCTGTGGGTGGGGGGAAGGTGGATTTTATTCTGATTTTTTTAATTATAAAAGCTAAAAAAAAAGCTGTGAAGAGTCCTCACTTATGGAAAATATTCCTTCAAAATATTTTTTTGCCTTAATTCTCCATGCTATGGTGACCATTATTTCAGAATTCTAAAAGTATTTGGAGAGGACCCGCCTCCCACACTGATAAGATACTCTACAAAACATTTTGTGTCGATGTATGGAGACGTTAATAAGAGTCCTTTTCATACTTCTTTCTATCCAGGCTCTGCCCACACTTGCTGTCTCCAAAATAAGCCTCAGATATTACAATGTCTTCATCAAGTCAGACCTGCAGATAACAGTTGGCCCAGGGGATTAAACCTTCCTTTAAGCCTTCATTGTTTTTCACTTGCGCTGTTGGTTTAAAAATGTCTCTGTAGATTTCAATTATTTTTAAGAATGTTTTAATATCAAGTTTATTACAGTATTAAAATTAACCTTCTCCTCCTCACTTTCAGGGCGACCGCGACACACAGGGGCCAGGTGATTTTCAAAGATGCGCTAGCCCAGCAGTTGTGTGAGCAAGGAGGTAAGAACATAGTGGCCCTGTTCCTGTTGGTTCCGTCTGAGTTACTCACGGCAGGTCCTACGTGTTATGACTGGGCTGCCGTTTCATTAATGTTCCTTTATCGCGATGCTTTAAAATTGAATTATTGACCACCTCATATCCCTACTCATTATTTATTCATTCGTTACTGATAAATATTGACTTCTGAACATATTTATTGTCAGCAAACAAACCAAAAGAAAATGTATCCTAGTTTCATAAACTTTTCTCCGGAATTGCTTTTAGTTGTTGCAGAAGTGATAAATTTGATAGTAGTTATAAAATTGTACAAAATTAATCCCCTTTGATTTGCCACTTAAGTTTCTAGTTAAATGTGTTTCTCATTATTACTTTACACTGTACTATCTATGGCCTTGATTCAATTAGTCTTATCATGAGTTGCTCATATAACTATATATTTAGATAGACATAATCAGTATGATTTTACTTAAGTGGCATTTGATAAGTTGTTGCTGTCAAACTTCTAATTATTTGCTTACAGATTCTTCACTCAAAAAAATTCCCCTCCATAATTTCCAAAGCCTATTGTCAGTATTGTTTGGTTAAATTGACTTTTCTTCTATGACTTTCAACAATGTAGATATTTAAAAATATGTCTTAATAGGCAAACTCAGGAACTCTATCATCATGTAAATATTTTCCAAATTATGAAAATATTTACTGAAAACAGAATACCATAAAAGCAGGGAGTATCAACATCATGCAAAATATATAATGTCAAAAAAAGCACTACATCCAATCACATTTGCCAGTCCCTAAAATTTTAAGTTTTTTTATTCTGTATGAAAGTGTAAGTCTATTATAATTGGGTTAGACTATTTAAAATTAAATGAAACACTAAGAATATTAATGGGAAGAGTTCCGAATGAATGAGGGCAAAACCTATCTTATATCATAGTATTGCGTGTGCACATAATTTATGTCTGGTCCCTACGGTGTTGTTAAAAACTGAGCCAGGACCCGAAGGACATCACTGAGCTCTGCAGCAGCACATAATCCACAGACATCGCATTGGTGCAACCAAGATAAGGTGGGAGAGCGACAGCTTCCTGCTGCCAGGGAGGTAGTAGGTACTGGAAACCCTGTGTTTATTTTGGTTCTTTCTACCTTTAATTAAAACATGATTTCTTCAAATAAAATAACATATTTTTGAATGTAATGGTTTTCTATGCATAACATAAAGAATATCTAATATGTTTATGAAAGGAAGATATACCCTTCCCTATATACCACAGTACAGGGCCTTCCATCTATAATATATCTTAATTTATTGATTCTAATTAAATTAAGCAATTAAAACAAAGCAGATTTTGTTTTGTGGAGCTTGTGAAAAGGAGAATTTAAGATTGCATTGGGAGCCAGAAATACCGAGAACGTAGAAGTATCTGGTGTCTGAGAACAGAATGCCGGCAGGTCATCAGCCTTGTTTCCTTTCCTCGGAAGGGAAGACTGTCCTGCAGATGCTGTCCCAGCAGCTGCCTGGGGGCTGCCTGGACTCACAATCCCTCCATTTTCATCCCCACCCCACTCACCCTCCTCTCAGTCCCGCCTTAAAACTGCGTGAGGGAGCCTTAGTCCAGAAGTCCAGTGCTCATGTACCCCAAACCATCCCTTTTTCCTTGACCAGATGCCCATCTATGTCTTCTGTTCTGACTGACTCAGTCTTCCAGATACTCATGCAAAAGGGGAGAGAGAGAGGGCGGGTGGGGGGGGGATTGCAATAATAAAGTTCTAGTGTTTCTGTCTCCATCGGTTGTGATCACACAGTGGCCTTGTCTGAAGCTGATGTCTGTAAGATTGTTTATGCCCCACAAGAGGACACCAAGGCCCAGCTGCAAGGGCTGAACCAGCTGCTAGAAGTCAGTATTCTCTCTCAAGGCTGAGGAGAGAGAGGAAGCCAGCAAGCCATCATTTACTCTCCGGTTTCAGACTTTACAAGTCCTTTGCAGTCAGGGAACTGTGGTTGGAACTATGGTGTGACCTTCTTGGTTAGAGGAGGCTCAGCAATCACCTGGGAAGGCTCCTGCTGAGCAGACTCCAGCAAGGTCAGCGGCTGAGATAACAAGTAGGAGTTCTTCAGTAAGGGGAGAGTGTGAAGGGTTCTTTTCTTCTTAAGCTTGCCTGTGTTTTCTAAAAGTTTACAATGAAATTATATTAATTGAGTGATAAGAAAAGAACACAAATTCTCCCTGCCCCTAAATTATAACTGTGAGGTTTACCTTTTGAAGATGGAGGGGCATGTCTTCTGAGCAGGTGGACTGAATTATTTCCCAGGAACTGAAGAGAAATGCAGAGTGCCTATGTCGCTCCTGTGCTTGACTGTCCTGACTCTTAACAAGGCCTGTCCCCGTGGGTCCTAATTACCTTCCGAGTGTCCATGTCTCCCACCTGGAAGCCTTTGGAAAGAGGAATCATGTCTCGGTTTCTTTTCCTTTAATACATAATATGCTCATCTTAACGCATGCACTCAATAGATGATGAAGGATCAGTGTATAGGATTTCCAATGGGGAACTCGCTACCTCTCCTGAGGAGCCTTTCCCATGGACCACTGGCTGCCTATCACATGACAGCACTCTGTATACTCTTGCAAACTGTACGTTCTGTTTACTAACAATTTGTTAGTTAGCACTGGGCTCAGTCACTAATGTGCCTGTCCTGTAAGCGTGAGGACCTCAGTTCAGATCTCAGCACTCACATACTAAACCAGGCATGGCACACATCCGCAACTCCAACCCTGCAGTGGTGGAGGACAGAGACAGGCAATCTCCAGAGATAGCTGATCAACCTAGTTGCATCGGTCAGCTCCAAGCTCAGAGAGAGACCCTGCCTCAAAAACCAGGAGAGAGTGATCAAAAAAGACACATGGCACTGACTTCTGGTCACTATGCCCATGTGAACACACGTGCATGCACACATGCATGCAACGTATGTTACATGCATGTATACATACGTGAACACACACACATCACATTCATCATACATGCAAATAAATGTGAAAATTGTTCACAGATCGCCGTTTCATCTCCAATGAGTTGCCTTAGATCACACCTTGGTATTTTTATTTTGTCTTATATTCAGAGGTTCTGGAAGTAACAGGAAACACTCTGCAGATGAGTTCTTCCAGTAGTCGTGGTCCAGACAACAGGCTGGAGTGTATCCTCATCTCTGCCCTGGAGAGGCTGCTGAGCTACCCCTGCTGTTGGGGGATGTATGTGTGTGTGTGGGGGGGCTATATACTCACCATTGTTTAGAGTAGAAGATGCCCATGTTCATTCACTGGCAATAAACAGAACATAAATGTCTACCAGTCCTCTCCAAAATTATCGAGTGCCTACCGTGGGTGCTGACTTTGCTAGGGTAGGTCATGAGGTATGTCAAGGAACAGAGGAACAGGCAGGGAAAAGGATGGTCCCAGATCAGGAGGGTCTCAGGAAAAGGTAATACTGGAGCAAAAACCCAAGGAGGAGCCAAGGAATTAGCATATGCCTGTCCAAGAGACTTCCCAAACTGTCACTAAGATTTTAAAGACAAAAATGGAAGTGAAATGCTGTTTGGAGTGCTTCCATAAAGATGAAAATTTGGAATGGGCTAAAAACTCCAAAGGAAGTGGAGTAGACCAGTTCTCCATAAGAATTATTATTGGACAATCAAGAAAGAGATGGGATCATAAAATAATATGAATTACATAAAATTCATACTTGCTACATAGCCCAGAATATCCTTAAGGTTGCCTGATCCCCCTGCCTCTACCACCCAAGTGTGTGATTGCATTCTTATGCCACCACATCCACTTCCAAGAAGACTTTTATTTTAAAAAAATTGAATTTTGAAAATTCACGTGAATTACATGAGCCTGAATAAAAACAGTCACCATTGCCAAAACCCTCTGAAAACTCAAGGAAAAAATTTATTCTTTATAGGATTATAAATCAAGTGTCCAGTGTGAAGCAGACGTGAGTAGGTCAGCATGGCCGCTGCTGGACCAGTTTTGCACACAAATCACGGCCAGGAATGGAGCAGGGAGAATCACGGTGTTATGTGTGCGTCCGCTGGCCTCTGGGATTTTGGCATACCTTCTTCAATCATGCACACTGATTATTTAGCAAGGCCAGCTGTCAGGCTCAGTCGTCTGACCACAGACATACCCTGTGGTGCCCCCAAAGGGTACATGCCATTTATAAACCGTGCAGGGATCCTCTGTGGTTGGCTTGGTGGCAGCGGTTAAAAAAGAGAATGCTTCATATCGGAAGGAGAGTTCAGACTTACATCTGATTCGGAGAAGCTCAAGCCGCTTTGCCTTCCGCTACCCTGGTAGGCTGTGAGGAAATGCTTGCTATGGGCACTGGGCTATGGTCATGGGCGCTATTGTTTCATCCAGACATCAAATCCTTTCATTTTTAAATCATTTGTGTTAAGGATTGTGAAAATGTCAACTGTGAGAGAGAAAGGATGCAAGAGTTGAATAATCAAACCCGTAAAGTAAGCAGGGTATCAAACTTAGATGTGTTCCTCAAAAACTTCAAATGTACCTGTAGCACAGGTTCTAATAGGTCCTCATAATTAAAGTCTGGAGTCAGATATCAGGGGAAATGCTGAGAGATCAGAGAGATGAAGGAGCAAAACCTTAGAACTTGTGTTCGTGTACAAGGTCAGGGTCAGGTGTATTTCAGTGGCCAAGCTAATAATGGTGATCAGCCCAATGCCCAGGGGTCAGTTCAGGCAATGCAATCAGTCAGTCAATCAGTGATATTTTAAGCATCATTTGTAGGTCAGATCTACCAGAGTCTCCCTTGGCTATACCCTTGTTATTCAGTAGCTTAAATCAATGAGTATTTTTCCAAAAACCTAAAATGCAAAATCTTTATTAAACCAGTCTTCTTTCGCAGTATGAGTCAGAACTGTGGGTCACCTTACCTACTTTCGTTGCTGAGGGGGAAAGTAATTCACTGGAATGTTCCCCGAGTTAAAGATTTGCTTGTCAAAGACATCTGTTTCCCCGTGGCTGTTTTGTAGCTTGATTTTCACTTTAGCAGCTACAACTTCTGTTGCTGGCATCCCCGGGCTTGTGATTTACACACAAAGAGGGCTGGATTGGAGGCTAGGGAAGCCATCCAGTAGCGTGTCCTGCTTCAAGGTCTGAGAAAATACCTAGTAGAGGGAAGAACTGAGGCCCTCCTGGGGCTCTGACAGATACAGTGTCCCTGAGTGATCCAAGACTGGCAAGATTAAGGGGAATGACAGAACTTGCTCATATGGTCACAGTAAAACTTCTTGCTAGTGTCCCTGGGTGGGTCCGGCTACTTTTTATGTTCCCTGGAAAGGGGTGTTTTAGATAGATGCTATTTCTTTCAAGGTGATTGAACAAGGGTGTAAACAGCCTTCTCTGCAGTTCTGGGGGCTGTATACATTCCCACTTGACAGCTTTATCTGGTCTAAAAGTCAAAACACCAAGATTTATGCCAGAAAGGAACTTGACATTGGCTGCCTCTGAATGCCCGTAGAGCCAGCTTTCCACTCAAACTGCTATATAATCTGCTTGACTCCCTCATATTTTAAAGGACAGAGCCTAGATTTGAGTATATATAATTACTTAGGAGAGAAATTGCTGTCAACATACATCAATCACATTTTCGTTTTTCCTTGTGAAGTATTATTTCGTACGACTTGTTAATTCATTTTTATTTTGATGTATGTATAAAAATACACTTGAGCCTATAACAAATGAATATAGTTTTTTGTAAGTTTTTAGACATTGTAACGTATTCATATCAATTAGCATAAATTGTGCTCTGTCTTCGGTAGGCGTGTGTGGTGCTGTAACCAGACCAGAGGGAATTGTGTGACAATATGAGAGAATCACACCCTGTCCTAAGATGGTTTGTAGTAGATAGATACTACTCCAAACCCACAAGTGAAAAATCAAAACATGTATATAGAAAAAAACAGTCACTGGAAGGCTGTCTTCCAATCTCCTCGGAGGCCCTTGCTCAGCCTTTCTTTCTCTTACTTTTCAAAAGTTCCCTCCTTGGTGATGTTTAAAATGCCGAGGCCATCGTTCTTTGGGACAGGGATTTCACTCTTGCATGAATCCCTCTGAGAGGGTTTCTCCTTCACACTCCAGCTTCTGTAAAGAACACCATGTGTCCTCCGGATCCACTCCTAACCCTGCTGCCTTGACCTGTAAGGATTCCACTAACGTACTAGGAACCGGCCAGTCCAGGGACCTCCTTCTCTTCTCCTCTCTCTAGTTTATTCATGGTTCCTCCCCACCACAGCGTTCGCGCAGGCGCTGCAGGAGATTCCATTCCTAAACTTCTTATGGTTCTTGGTGTCCTCCTCCCCTCTGGTTTTCTTCTCTGATCTCTGTCTGTTTTTTAGTGCTGACTCAGAGCCAATAAGACAAAGTGGTTGAGAACATGGAACGTGACTCTCTTCTGCATTTGAGTTCCTGTTCCGCTACTGTGTAGCTACGAAGCTTTTCTGAGTCTCCATGCCCTTGTTAGTTACATGGGAAGAATTACAGTGTTTGTTTTCTGAGTCATCTTACTGTCTAAGGGCTTGGTCCAAAAGGAACAGAATGAAGGGATTAAATGCCATCAAGGTCTGGCATGGGGGCTGGCGTCTTGGTGACTGCTAGTTGTCGCTCTTACTTGTAAGCATGTTTTAGTCACTTTTCTTGTGACTGTGACAAAGTAGCTGATAGCAGCATCTTAAGAATCTTTTCAGTTCTGCTCACAGTTTGGGGTTGCAAACCATCATGTTGGGGAAAGGATGGAGGCTCACGGTATATCCACAACCACAATGCCCAGTGCCCAGCTCACTTTTTCATTTCTGTATAGTCTAGGGAGCCCAGCCCATGGAGCGGTGCCACCTGCCTTAACGTTAGGTCTTCCCACTTAAGTTTACCCAATCAGGAAGATCCTTCACAGACATGCCGTGCCCAGAAACAAGATGCCCACGGGTTCCGCGTCTTCTCTGATTGACAATCGTGATGAGCCACCATAGGCGATGTACATTTAGATGCTATTTTAGTACCTTCAACTTGGTTCTACACTGGACTTTACTTTTTTTGAATGCTACATCTTTTTATTGCAGGTCTGTTTTAGTAATCACCCCAAACACTAAGCAGGAGCCCACGGAACATCTTTTGCTCATTCATGTCTGTCTTCCATGCTTATTCCAGTGTGTTTGAGATCACCTTATTTAATCTCCTTAGTATCTCTTAAAGCAGCCTTTGTTTTGTTCATAACTACAGCCACGGTTTGGGTTCAGTCATTTCCACCAGTTCATTTATCTCTTGACACAAATTGGATTTGTCATGTAAGTGACCCCAGTCTCCCAGCTCCATCTGCCTTTCAAGGTCTTCTCCAGACCACCCCTGCTTCTCTTTCCCTCTGCTCCCCTTCTTCCTCTTACTGCCCCCCACTTCCTCTCCACTTCCTTCCATCCTCCCTTGCCTTTCTCCTGGTTGTTCCAATCTCAGAATGTTATTTAAATATTGATCACATGTTCTTGACCTTCAGGCTAACTTACTACTGACTTTCCTCTATTCTGTGAACAAGAACTATATTTTTTTAGTTCTCAAAGGTCTCGAAATTTTTAAATTACACAGCAACATTTTAAAATAATGTATCAGCAACTCCTATGGTATATTACTTTATAGTCTTATTTTTTTTACTCAAAAAATGTTGTTCATATCATGAGCAATTTTTTAAAAACTGTGTGACTGTTTCTCCAAAAATATGTGTGCACGAGCTTGGCAGGACAATGAGTCTCAAGGTTTAGACATTAGGATCCTGTTATTGACAGCTCATAAAAGAACCAGTCTTACCTGAAAGAGTTCTCTAAGTCATAAGGATATATTTTTGGTCTGGTCCTTTTAAATTTAGTTTATATATGAAAGAGGATAAGCTTCTGTAAAACACAAATCAAATTGAAGTGAGGGATGAGAGGGGCAGGGAAGAGAAAAATAATTGCTAATACTGTAGGATTCTGTGTATAATTTAGCTGCTTTAAATATTAAGTAATCTTTTATATTGATCATAACTATTTCCTGAATACAGGGAGAACTATTTTCACTCTAAATTTATAACATTTTTGGAAGTTTAATTATCATACTTGAAGGTCAAATGGTGCTTTATTGCAATAAAATACAAAAAGTAATAAAGAAATTATTCCTGGGGAGATGAAAGTCTCAGATCATAGCTCATTAAATACTAACTTCACAGACCATGTCTAATTTGTCATATTTAGCTTTGGAAATTTAATACATTAGAATTTCAAATTAGGGGAAAAGATACATGAGACCAAACTACCTAGGGCCTTTGAATTCCAAAATGATTTAGGAGGTTAAGCTCTGGTAGCCTAGTGCCTGTATTTGTGTGAATTGCCGTGTGTGTGTGTGTGCAAGTGTATATTATCTACCGGATTCAAAGACGGTCTTAAGCACTCAGTGACATGAACAGACAGCTCAGTTTCAGATATTATTTTTCTTCTCGAAGAACTGAAGTCTTCATTGAACTGAATACTACACCCAGGAAGTCAGCTGAAATTTGTTAGAGCTACATTGTTTCTGAGTGAATACTACACCCAGGAAGTCAGCTGAAATTTGTTAGAGCTACATTGTTTCTGAGTGAATACTACACCCAGGAAGTCAGCTGAAATTTGTTAGAGCTACAAGTGTTTCTGAGTCACGTGTTGACCTTAAAGCTTCCTTCTGAAACAAGCCATTGACAGGAAATACGGTTTTCTGGAGGAGAGCACGTACAATCTCATTTTCCCTAGTAAGCCTAGATACTCTGGATTGTGTGAGGTCCTGGGAGGCCCAAGCTTTAAAGGACTAGGAACAAATTTCAATCCTTGATTTTCATTCCGCAGTGAGTGGCTCAGTTTCTTTCCCAACTATGAGTGGCAGTAGTCTCTAATGGATACCCAGTATAGAGTTTCTTCCTAACCCTTATTCAGCCTTGTCCAATGGAAATAGAATGTAAGTCCTGTGTGTAGTTTTAAATCTACAGTGGCCACATGCAAGAAACAAAAATAAAATAGTTAATTTAGTTAACACAGCATATGTAAAATATTAAACATTTCAATATATTATAAACAATATAAAATTATTAGTAAGACGTTTTATGTTTTTTTCTGTGCTAACACTCAAAAAACTGGCATATATTTTATATGCAGAGTGCACTTAAGTATTAGAATATCTGGCTTCTTTAAGGTTTTCTAAATTTGCTGTTAGAAGTAGTATCCCATGTAAGACTGCCTATCTGTCCAGTCTTAAAAGTCTTCAAAATTAGAGTGAGTATCCAAAAAGCTCCTTTTCCTTTATATTCACATATTGACAAAATTTGTTCATTCTTAAGAGAGTTTATCTACCTTTGATACAAAGTGTGTGTATACGTCAATACTATGTGCAAATAAATTATTTTTATCAACCCAGTATTGTTAATATGAAATTTGTAGGGATACAACATGAGACGAAAGGCAGCTGTAGTATTATTTAATGTAACGGAAGACGCTATGACTGATATCTAAGGTTTCATAGACCGTTTAGATAACATTGGGACTTACAAGTTAGCATCTAACATCGATTCTCATGAGGAACCGTATAACAGCAATACGTTTCTACTTTATGTTTGTGCACGAGCGTGTGCCTTGTGCGTGGGTGTGGAGGCCAGAGACCCACGGAGGTTGTCTTACTTCCTCGTTCTTCACCTTTCCTTTTAAGATCAAGTCTCTCACTGAGCCTGGAGCACACCGTTTAAGCTGCACTGGTGGTGCAGTGGGTACCGGGCTCTGCCTGTCTCTTCCCTCTGGTGCATGCTGTTTCAGCTGCACT
>JABTXL010001700.1:1279202-1297718 GCA_025134845.1 Neodon shergylaensis
TGGTGCTGAGATTACAAATGTCCACCACCACCTTTGGCTTCTCATAGGGCTGCTGGGGAGCCTAACTCAGATCCCACACTCGTTCAGCAAGCACTTGACACACCGAGCCTTTTTCCTAGCCCTATACATTTCTAGTTTTGAAGTGTCTAAGTCAAGCCTATTATCATAACAGACACTGGTAATTCCAACATTTGATTGCTCTTAAATTTGAGACCTTAGTGGGCTACGTAGTGAGCTCCAGGCCGCCTTGGACTATAGAATGAGACCTTGCCTCAAGACCAGCAGGAACAAATTCAGTTCAACACAGATCCTTTAGCTCCTCTTCCCTGAAGCTCCCCGTTCAGCCTGTTCATATGCACTGTGATATGGGAGAACATGCGTCAGATGCCATAGTCTCTCTGATTTTCGGATATTGGGCAAACATTTCTTTCGTGTGGAGAAAACCTTCAATCAGAGTTAGTAATTCAGGCAGCCTTTGTGGATCCCCTACAATTTGATCGATAAGAATCAATACAAAGCACAAAATCTTTAAATGTATTTATCTTTCATTTTGTAAGAGTTCCACAAATGCCTCTAATAAATTTAATCATGGCGCTCTCCATAGAATCTTCTGTGTGTGTGTATGTGTGTGTGTGTGTTCATGCGTGTGTGTGTGTGCTCATGCACACGTGTGTGTGCTCACGTGCATGCAAGTGCACGCACAATCGTTAGCACACTCACATGCATGCAGTTTTTCAAGAGGGGTTTTCTCTGTGTATCCCTGGCTGTCCTGGAACTCACTCTGTAGACCAGGCTGGCTTCGAACTCAGAGATTCACCTGCCTCTACCTCCCAATTGCTGGGATTAAAGGCAAGCATGCCTATCTTAAAATCTACTTTCTAAAAACCCACACAAATATCTTCAGTATGTATTACATATGTGAAGCTGAAGCCACATGACAGAACCGGTCTCATTTTAAAATACTGTTAATTCTGGATTCTTAGTCTGGCGTAGCTGATCTACTGCCCCTTGTAGGAGAAGTTGATTTTTCATGTCTAGTTGACAGGTTTTTTTGAAAATTAGAAAAGACTTTTGAGTGTGTGTGTGTGTGTGTGTGTGTCATGAACTCTTACATTTAGGTAGTGAATTGACATCTCCTCAAATTTGGAAATCATTATGGGGCAGGGCAATAACGACTGTCAGCAGTGTGACCTGGGCAGAGTCCTATGAGACAGGGTTTCTATGCAGCCCTGGCTGTCCTGAAACTCACTCTGTAGACCAGGCTGCCCCCAAACTCACAGAGATCCACCTGCCTCTGCCTCCCGAGTGCCAGGATTAAAGACGTGCACCATCATAACTGACTTAGCATGTTTTTTTTTTTGAACCCTGCAGGGTAAAAAGCCCCTAGCTGTGTGGTGTGATGTGTTTCATGTGAACTAAGTTCTGTAGCTGCTTTTGTGACTGCTTGTCACTGGGTTTTGCCTTTATGATGAATCAATCATTCTCTGTTCTTCTTTCGTTCCAGCTCCCACGGAAGCCAGTGCTCAGTTTCACCTCGGTAAGTGTGTAAGGATCTGACGCCATCAGCTTTGCACTTGGTCACCCACACCCTTTCTGGCACTTGCTGTGGAGTGAAAACTCCCAGCTCCCTGGCTCTCTGACCTTCACAGGGGTCACCTAGACTCAGGTTCAGAAGACGCTGGAGCTAATGGCCTCCCAGGGAAGGGAGCTAATGGCCTCCCGGCCACTGCCCTGCCCCTCAAGGACTTCCTTATGCCAATGCCCTCACTCTTAGAGTTCAGTGCCACCCTATGGCTGAGGGTCCAAAAGCTAAGTTTCTCCAGAGCTCCCGCCCATCACATCAGAGTGCAGAGGCAGGAGCCATGGGTGCGGACACACTGGGTCATTTTAAATTTAAGATTTCTGCTTGAATTCTTAGGTTGAAAGCAGCAATCATTCAGTTATTTCTTCTAACATTAGAGGAAGCTGTTAAGTGATTACCTACTTTAAAAAAAAGGAAGCCATGATTTCCTAACAGTACCGTGTACTCGGTGACCCCAACTCTTCAAGGCAAGGCAGTGCGATGGTTCAAAGCACAGATTCTGGAGCCAAGCTAGCTATTTTTATCTTATTGCCACCACTTGCTAGAAGTTATGACATTGATCAAGTAATTTGTCTAAGCCCACATGTAAAATAGAATCAGTAACAATATCTACCTCACTGGGTTGGTATTTCAAATTATATAGTAAAAGGTATCATATTATCTGGTGATGAATACCAAATGTGTTTTTGTGTTCACTGAAGCTAACCTGGGGTGGGGATTGTCTCTAGAAAACAATTAACCATTAAGAGTTAAATTAGTCACGTTGTGCCAGTGAAGACTTATTTTAAAAAGCAGTTTCCTACTCTCTGTAGTTTGATATGAGTGAAAGGAATCGCCTTCGCCGGTCCTGGCCTTTCCTGGTGTCTCTTACCGTGGGGTCTCAGTTAGGTCCATTACTTGCCTCTTGGGCTTTTCCTTTCAACCTACAAACCCAATTAATTTGTTTTTCTCTTTGGAAAATCTGCCTTGAGAAGCTCTGCTTTTATGTAATGCTACAGCTTGGGGCTCCTCTCTGGCGGCTGAACATAGCTGCTTAGAAGTGTTCCTTCCGGCAGCCGCGACAGGCTGGTGGCCCACAGTGGTGCAGTGAAGTCTGGGCTAAGCTGTGACCTGAGAGATCTGTACCCTGTAGGCACGTCCCACACCGCATCCACATGCTTGGAGGGATCATTAACTCACCCCTGCTCAAAGCCTATCACTGGGCCCTCTTCTCCCTGTCCTCATGCCTCAGGCTCCAAAGAGGAGCTGTCCTAAGTACGTGCTGGTTTGCTGGTTTCCATGGCTTCATTATAGGCTTGCCTGCTGGCATACCTGGTATTCAGGGGGTGCAGACTGCCATAGGTAGGATGTCACCAAAGAGAATTTGAAATTATCTTCCCTGACATCTGGAAGAGATTTTAATTACCCGGTGAGTTCAGAGAATTGTGTGACTGAGCCCCTAAAAGCAGAAAATATCAACTTTGAAAACTATAAAAATCCTTAAAAAGTCTCTGTTGTCATGTGATATGATTTTAATTTTTCTGAAAAGAAGCTCAATCAAACAAAATGATAAGGAAAAGACACAGGGGATTTATATTACTCAAAACTTCCCATACAAGCTTCCCAAATCCAACGAGAATGTTGTTAGGGCAGTAATTATCTTCTCCCTTCTCACTGTGAGCACACTGACGTCGTAGCTGGCCATCAAATCATTTTGCCCCACCTTCTTTTCAAAGCGAGCAGGCACTCTACAGTTTATGAAGATGTTCTTTGGCATGCTCAAAATCCTAATGCTTAAAGATAGGCGTGGAATACAATTGCAAGGTGGTGCTACTAGATTTTTCTCCATGGCTGGCATTCCTGCATACTCCCTGATTTAAATTGGCTCTATAGTTGCACATATGCATTAGTTATATGTATAGATAGCATTTTTCTGTGCAATTCTGGTGGTTCAGCTAAGTTAGCCATTCAGAGCATACTAAATGAATAATGAATGAGAGGAATTCTAAGATCAAGTCAGGGCAACAGGGCCGACAGGAAGGACAAGAAGAAACGGGTCAGAAGAGTCCAGGGTAGCTGCTTGGGCTGCGGTAAACAGAGTACTCCATCCTATTCCTCCAGGCCTCAGTGAGCAGAGTAGTTCTGCCCAGGCTGTGGCTCGGTAGATGCGATGTGGATCAGGATGGAGTGACAAGCTCTGTGTAGTTGTTTTCCACACTGGCCCTCCTGAATGTGACCACTCGGTAGCTTCAAGGAGTCTAAACACTAAACAGCAAAGTCTTCACCCTCAGCATTTAGAAGCAGAGCAGTCACAACCACCTGCTTGTTTAGCTGCCAGTTTTAATGTAAAATACGACTGTTCTTCCTAGACGCAGCTTGTTGATACCCACAGGTAATCCCCTGCATCTTGTAACGCCTCTCTCAATGCTCTCTTCCCTCTCCTAGCCGAAACGCACAGTGACAGTGTGATCCTACGGGACGACTTTGACTCCTACCACCAACTGGAATTAAATCCCAACATATGGTAAGTTACCTTTTGTAACATACCAAAGGGAACGTGTTGCCTTTTGACCAGAGGAAGGATGCTGAGTTTGTTTCATGAAAACGTTTTCTCCCTGAATGATCAGTTACTGAAAATTCACCTGCTTTTGAGTACTAATGTATTGGTGAAAATGGTTAATGGTGGAATTAACTGTATACCAGCCACACGGCCGTTAGGGTCTTCTTTAAAATTGGACGGAGGTGTTCTTCAAATCTCTCGGTGCTTGGATGGATACTAAGTTTTGTAAGATTTTCATAGTTTATTCTAGTTTACTTTTCTGTTGCTTCAGTAAACAGCATGATCAGAAGTAGCCCAAGCAGCTACCATGGAGTCTTCTGACCCATTTTCTCTTGTCCTTCCGGTCAGCCCTGTTGCCCTGGCTTGATTTCTGAGGTTTATTTAAGGTTACCTTCCAGGTTCATCACTGAAGTGGGACCTGAAGCAGAGACCTTGGAGGAACACTGCTCACAGGCTTGCTGCCATGCTTGTGTTCAGATGCTTTATACAGTGAGGCCAGCTGACTAGGGATGGTGCTTCCCACAGTGGGCGGGGCTACACACATCAGTTCCTCATCAAAAATGCCCACAGGAGAGGCCAATATGCTGGAGGCAATTTTTCAACTAAGGTTCCCTCTTTCCACGTGTGTCAAGTTGACAAGATTAGCCATCTTAGCCCTATAGAACATCATGCTAGAATGTATTTAATAATTATTGCTGAGTGGAAGAAGGAAAATGTCTCATGTGTAATGACAAATGGCTTCATCATACATTGAAATAATCTCTCCTATTAGCTCTCCTCATTATCCTATTTTCTTTAGAAGGCTTTTAAGTATAAATTCCATGCAGTTTTGAGGACAACAAAGTAATATGTAACATGAAGGAGCCTACTTGGGGTTTTCTGTCCTGCCCGATACCCCACAGCTGGCAAACCCCAAAGAAAATCACACATAGGTCTCCATAAATTATAAGCTGGTTGGCCCATTAGGTCAGGCTACTTATTAGCTCTTGTAGCTTATATTAACCCATTATTCTCATCTATGTTAGCCATGTGGCTCAGTACCTTTTTCAGTGGAGCAGATCACATCCTGCTGCTTCTGTGGTCTGGGCAGGAGTGGGAGTAATCAACTTCTTCCTTCCCAGAATTCTCCTGTTCTCATTGCGTCATTTCTACTTCCCGTTTGGTTTTCCCACCTATACTTCCTGCCTGGCCAATCAGCGTTTATTTAAAACATGATTGACAGGTTACAAACAATTCTCCCTCACCAATAATGAACTCAGATTCAGTCTTTAGAAACCTTTGTATATAACTTTAAATCTAAATACGTTGGCCATAGATTAGTTTTGCTTATGTATAACAGTTTTGCTGACCTTAGAATAGGCCTGTGAATCAGACCTGTTGGGAAAATGATCTGAATTTTGGGCTTTTTGTAATATGTATATGATTGTGCAGGTAAAGAAGAGTTAAAAAAAATGCTAAACTTCAAACCTGGACTGAAAACCCAAGCAATAGCAATACTCAAGATTAGAAAGCAAATGATCCTGTTACCCTTGTCAGCATATGAGATCACTCTTTTCCTAATTTTTACTGTTTAAACAAATATTTTAGTGGCATAATCGGTTAGCATGTTGCACTCACACAAATATTTAGCAGGAATTGTTTAAGTGTGTGTGTGTGTTTTTTTTTGAAATCATATTTCTCTTGAGTAGTTAATAGCATGGGACCCAGCAGAGGAATGAAGCCCCAGCAGGATTCTCTTGGAGAAAGTGGTCCTCAGACTGAAAGCTGAAGATGACAGACAGACAGAGTGCTGGGGCTCTGGCAGTAGCAAGGGGTCCTTTACGTTTTCTCTAGAAAGATATATGAGTCTGGATGGTGTTAAATAGAATAAAATTTACTAACCCAGACAGGCCCATAGTGTCCCATAATTTACATATTTAAGAAAACAATGTATCACAGGACGATTCTTCTCTGGGAAAAATCCAAATATAAATGTCTTGAAATAAATAGAAATTTGTTTTAAGAAAAGGCAAAAACAACAACAAAATATTTAGGTGCCATGTCTGACCAGAAAAAGTTCTTCCTTCTCTCTTGATGTCCATCGCTTTGCATTCCATGAATATAGACGTTGACAGATGATTGCTTTATTTCAGGAAAGTTCATCTCTGTCAGGTTGACTCATCGTCTGCAGTTTTTCTCACAAATACAAAATGTGGCTTTTATGGGATTCAAAAATCTGTTGTTGTTTTTAAAAATCAATGAAGTATGATTGATTTTTACTTCAACTATTTCCATGATTGATTGGGTATGATCTTTCCTGGTCAAAATTATGGATTTTATGTCCCATTTGCTTATGCTATGCTTTTTTCCATTCTTTTGGACGCTTCCCCCTTTTAACCTTACAGCACCAGCACTGCTGCTAGACGTGCTTCTGAGTGCGCTTGCTGCCTGCTTGCTTATGACAACCCTTTCATGTCGTTCCTTTAAGACTTTCTCTCTCTCTCTCTCTCTCTCTCTCTCTCTCCTTCCTCCCTCCCTCCCTTCCTTCCTCCTTTCTTTCTTTTTTCTTTTTTAAAAGAAAATACAGGATGTGACTCTCCTAATTGAGAAGGCATTTTGTTAAATTAGAATTGACACAGCCTCCGAGACCAGGCCAGTATAGTTTAACTTCCAAACATGTAGCTTGCTAACTGAGCACCCTGAGAAAAGTAAAGAGCTCCCTTCTTCCTGTGACCCCCATTTCTTTCAGCAAAAACAAAAAAAAAAACAAAAAAACAAAAAAAAACAAAAAAAAAAACAAGGCCTTGAGAAGTGAGTGCTTCTACCACACCTAACCATGACAAGTGTTCATGAAAGTTCGTTCTTCTCCTAATTCCTATTCCTCCCTTTTCCCCCTCTTTCTCCCTCCTTTTCTTCTCCCCCTCCACTCCTTTTTGCCTTGCTTTCCTTCCTCTTTCCATCTGCCATATTCTCCCCACTCTCTCACCTTGCTTCCCTTCTTCCTGTGATGGGACTTATACAATGGGCTAGATTTCTTCTAAACCCAGACACGAGTCTTAAAAATGATCTTGATCCGTTTACCTGATGCTTCAGTCTCTGGATCACATTTGTATAAAAAAAAAAATCCGATTAAGTATGCCTGCATTGCATTCAGGAATGCCGATACGCAGACTCACAGGGAAGGGCAAAGAGCATCATCCGGTAGCCGGGACCCCTTAAACATAAACAAACTCCATCAGCTCAGAAGGAACACCTAATAAATTCAGATATTCTAGTGTGTGTCTGTGTCTGTGTCTATGTATGCATGTCATGAGAGTCTATACGTGTGTGAAGGTCAGGACAGCCTTGAACGTTGGTCCTCGCTTTCAATCTTGTTTGGGACAGGGTGTCTGTTGTTCTCCGAGGAGTGTATCAGTGTCTTACCTGTGAACTTCATCCTGTTTCCTCTTATCTTCCTGGAGAAATGCTGTAATTACAGGCATGCACCGCTGTGCCCTGCTTTAGATGGGTTCTGGGGATTCGACCTCAGATCCTCGTGTTTGCTGGACAAGTGCTGTATGCACTGAGCCATCTCATAATCAAAGGCCTGATCGAAACTGGGTGACCATAAGGAAAGGGTCGTCATCCACGCCACCTCTGTGTCTCTGCCTATGCCACATACCACCAGAGAGGGGCAGAGTGCTGGCTGTGGCATTTATGGCCACATTCCCACAACTAAACACCTCACCAAATAATCTTCCTGAAATGAAAGATGTGGTACTTATACCAGTGTGGTTCCCACATGGGTCTAGAACCTTCATGAGCTTCGTTTAGTTTATAATTCCTATGGACAACCACAGGAATCCAGGGGGGAAATCAGAAATAAACTACAGTTATAGCTGTGTAATTCGTATGGACATCAACAAAAGGAAAAATGGTCAGACACTGGTGGCACATGCCTTTAATCTCAGCATTCAGGAGGCAGAGGCAGGAGGATCTCTGTGAGTTCGAGAAATGAAAAAATCAGTTATAGCTGTTTAGTTTTAGTTTTAAAAGCTTGGTCATTCACTTATTCGTTCCTATTAATTTCTTCTAATGCTCATTTTTCATTCTACTTTATGCAGGTTTTTACTCTCTTGTTTGTTATCTTATTACAGATAACTAACACATGAAATACAAAAAAATAAAAAATGGTATTCCTATGAGCATGGATAAAGCAGTAGTGGCGTGTTTCCGCCAAGATTTGGAGGGCAAAGGTGTGGAATCAAGGAACATTTTGTACGTGGACGTAGTAGTGAATGAACTCTGTGCTGAGCGGTTTAAAGATTTGACTTCAAAAGTGATCATTTTGTTTAGTGAGAAGATCAATGAATGAAAGAACATAAACAATAATAAGACCTTTCCCTTTCTCTTAGACTTATATTCTCTTTCCCTGGAGCTGCTAGCTGTGGTGGTGGTTTCTCCGTCCTTTAGACATTATTTATGTAAACACAACTGTAGTGACGAATTTCATTCACAAGCTGGGATAGTAGGAAGTCACAGCTTCCTTTATTTTCCCGTAGCCCCCTTAATCGTTTTTCTTTTCACCCATTAAACCTTAATTTATTCAATTCTGATTTGCCCTCTTCCATTTGTCTAGAGTTTAGCTAAGTTTCAGGAGTCGTATTAGTGCAATGGTATATGGTAAGTCATCCCCCCGCCTCTGCAACCCCCTCCCGGTGCC
Source organism: Neodon shergylaensis (assembly GCA_025134845.1). Classification (NCBI taxonomy): domain Eukaryota; kingdom Metazoa; phylum Chordata; class Mammalia; order Rodentia; family Cricetidae; genus Neodon; species Neodon shergylaensis. Next base: position 1,288,005 of record JABTXL010001700.1, read on the forward strand.
CAGACGTGTTTCTGCAGACACCACTCAAGTCCTCCATGACCCATTTTAGTCCTTGATGACTCCAAGCCCACAGAGACCCTTTGTTGCTGTCTCATCGCCCTGCCAGGGCAGTTGCTGCTTCTGTTCCTGCTCCCTGCGTCTTGACTAGGCAAGAGGAGGCAGTAGTGCCTTCCTGCACTCAGCTATGCTGGCCAGACTTGTAGCTCTTGTCCTTCCTCCCCCTGGGATGCATTGCCTCTCTGTCCCTGACTTTCTTTTGACCTTTTATCTCTCCCCCCCCCCCCCGCACCCACTCTCTTTACTTCGTTTGAGAGTTAATTTAGGAACAAAGAAATCAAGCAGGCAGATCGAGTAGTTCTCTGACTTGAGAGAGACTCACCTTCCTTGGCCTGGATGGTGGACTGCACGCAGGCCTACTTCTGAAGGACAGCAACGTCCTCAACAATTCTCAGTGTCACTGAGGCTGCCTGGGTGTGAGGGAGTGTGGATGGAGCGACAGGAGCCCATTAATGCTGCTGATAGCTCAGTCAGCAACTGTGCACACTACAGCTGCGTCGCTGGTGATAGAGGATCCGCAATGCTCTCCCCATGCAGAAAAACCCTTTGAACCCTGTCCCCACAAAAGGGTGGCAATCTCATATGACTGCATTTAAATTTAGAGGCAGATTAGAAGCCACAAATCTGAAGGGCTGTGGATTAGCTCGGAGGTAAGGCATTTGCTTAGCACGCACAAGGTTTTAGATCTGAATCCCTGTATCTCCAGAAACCACAAGTACGCTTCATCTCGTTAACACGTCACGTGGGTGATTACGACTTCACATTGGTAGTGTAAGTTCTTTGTTATGAAGTGAACTAATGTGACATCATCGTTATGAAGCAATAATAATCTTGAGAAAGGATATGAGGCACAGATGTGCTTATTTGTCAAAATAGAGATATATGCATTTCAGCTCTATAAATGTATCCCAATTAAAAAAGTCATCAAGCCTTGGCAAAATGGCTCAGCAGGTAACAGTGATGGCCGTGCAAGCCTTGGGACCTGCATTTCCTCTCTGGAACCCACGTAGGGCAGAAGAAAGTGACTGCAGACTCATTTCTACACTTGCACTGTGGCATGCACACCTACACACGATAATAATAGAATAAGAACAGAAGAAAGCAAAAGAAAAGCAATAAAGTATATTTCTAACTTACAGTGGGAGAGAAAGGAGGGAGGAAGAGAGAAGGAGAAACAAGAATAAATGGATTTTTAAAAATGATTAAGTAGAGTTTGAAGTGTCTTTGTCCCCAGGCAATTTTAAGTCGAGGAGGAATCTTTGTTTTGCCGAAGGTATCTCTTTAATGCTGATTTTCTGAAGATTGCAGAAGGCATCTGGGGCTGTAACATCCCGTATGCTCTGGCAGGAAGTCCAGAGCGACTAAATATCATGATGATAGATGGTGGCCAGAGGACAGCAGATGCTTCCCCTCCTGCACAGGACAGGACAGCAATAACAGCAGAACGTGTCCTGCAGCCTGATAGGGTCAGGAGCTGCTTCTCCAAAGAAGCCTCTTCACTAAGTGTGTCGTGATAACCACAGGGATGCGAGGCATCTGGGAGAAAGACATCGGTTGTCTCAAACCCTACCAGGTGAGAAGGCCTCTGTCAGGTGTTACAGTTCAGAAAACTCCAAAATCTACAGCGAGAAGACCACAGATTTTGCGATGTCTGCCTTCTCTTGGAGTTGCTAATTTGTCAAAGTGATTAGTATCAGAACATAACAATGATGATTTGGTATAGTATTGTACTTTTCACTGAGAGAATCATTGAATAAAGAATCTGAAGCCCTGGTCTTAGTCTAGTGGAATCTGCATCGCTGGGCCCTTAGCTGGCACTCGGGAAAGGCCAGGCACGTGATTGTGCCACTTCGTAGCTCACCAGAGTGTAGGAGAGCCCGTCACTCCGTAAATAACAGGACAAGAGGTCTTTGCCACTCGGTGAGCAGGAGTGAGAACTACAATATAAGTGGGATTTCAAGATAATCAGAAAAGGAGGGGAGAAATTGGGTGAAATTATCTTATTTGGGTTTGCTTGAGTTTGTGGCAGCGAGGTCGGGGGACAGTGGAGCTTGTAGGGTAGAATAAACCTTATACATAGCTTTTACAGAGTTGGTCACTCAGAGAGATTGAGAACCGGTAAGAAAAGGGGTCAAGAGAGAGTGTTCTATGTTGACAAACGATTGTCAGAACCTCTGTTGTACTTTAGTGTTGAAGAATTAAATTTTATTTTTGGACACTTGCGGTATTCTGCTCTTATATGAATCTTTCGCAGTTTTTCCTACTATTTCCTCTCTGGTTTATTCTCCCTTGTTTTCATTGTACTATAAAATTTCACTGTCTCTTCTTTTACGTCTAATCCTTCCCCTTATAATTTTTACTGTGATGTAATTGCTTAGGGACAGTCTTTATCTTCAGTAGAAAGGTGAACCAGGAGGTACCCACTAATGCAAGGTTTCAATCTGAAACTATTACTTCCTCCTTTAATCTGTGTTTGAGATGACAGCCACACGAGCTCACTCGGTGGAATTAAATGTCAGGTACATTCGAAACAAGTGAGGAAGTGTTTCTTCAAGCAGTGTGCCGTAGAATTCGCCATAGGAGGAAATGGGAACACCGCGTGCAGTGGTAGTGTTTCAGAGGGTTATTTTTAACCTATTTGTCACTGTGCCTGTTAATGAAGAAGAGATCAGGTTTTCAACTCCCTAGTGAAATCGGAAGACGTCTCTTGCCTTCCACGGAGAGAAGTAACGAGAAAGAATGAGCTATAAATGGAGTTTGTCATTTTCACACTGAGGGGTGTTAGCTCCTTAGGAAGAAGGCATGACATGCTTGAAGGTGAGATTTTTCTTAGAGAGTGAAGATACCTTTCTGTTTTTCTAAAACCATTATATATTTAAGAAGAGAACTGAATTTTTTTGAAATTTAAAAAAACTTGATTATTAATTACTTCAGAATGGTTGCATAAATAACTCCCAAATATATGGTCATACTTTCTTTAGTACAAAACATCGCTTTGTTACAAAATAAAGTTGCATGGTGGCACATGACAGTAATTCTAGTACCTGGGAGGCTGAGGCAAGGGGATTGCCTTGGGTTCAAGGCCAGTCCAGCCTCGTGAGTACTAGACTCACTAGAGAGACATAGCAAGACCTTGTCTCAAAAAAAAATCAAATATGACAAAATAAAATATGGCCAAAGGCTGTGGAGGCCTAAGAAGGTCTAGGATGACTGTGGATCTGAGGAGCTCAACTGATTGCTCAGCAGCCCACGGCCTGAGGACTCTCATTCACTCTGGTTTGTCTAGGGGCCTTGATTTGTTTTTTCTTTTCCTTTGTTTTGTTTTAATTGGTTTTTATTCCAATTCCCATATAGATTAGATTTATGTATTTCTCTCTTAGGATCCTTTTTGTTGTCTAGGTTCTCTGGAATTAATTGTAGGCTGCTTTTTCCTTGCTTTATGTATAAAAGCCACGTATGAATAAGTACCTATTATATTTGTCTTTCTGGGTCTGGGTTTCCTCACTCAGTGTTTTCTAGATCCATCCATTTGCTGGCAAATTCCAAGACTTAATCATTTTTTTCTGTTGTGTAGTACTCCATAGTGTAAATGTACCACATTTTCTTTATCCATTCTTCGGTAGAGGGGCATTTAGGTTGCTTCCAGATTCTCGCTATAACAAACAATGCTAACATAATAGCAACATAGTTACTATTACATGTTACATAATATTAACATAGTAACATAGTTAATAGTAACATAGTTGAGCACATGTCCTTGTGGTATGATTGAGCATCCTTTGGGTATATACCCAAAAGTGGCATTGCTGGGTCTTGAGGAAGTTTGTTTCCTAATTTTCTGAGAAATCACCATGCTGATATCCAAAGGGGCTGTACCAGTTTGCACTCCCACCAGCAATGGAGGAGTGCTCCCTTTACCCCATATCCTCTCCAGCATAAGCTGTCACCAGTGTTTTTGATCTTGGAAGGGCCTTGATTTGTAAACCACACAACAGCTTCTCTCAGCACAGTGTAATCTACACTAGGGCAGAGACACACTATCTTTGGATCAAAGGGTTATAAAATGATTTTCTTTTCTTTTTCCAGTTCTAAAGAACTTTTTATGAACAAGACCAATATTAAAATTTTTTTAATATCTCTGTACAAAAATGCTGGTGAATAGACAATTCTGGCTCATTGAATAGCTCACTGCTTCTTTGGGGGCAGAGTGAGGATTGACCTCTTGAGAAGTAATAAATTATGGATGGATAATGCGATGTCCTAGGTCTTGGGGACAAAGGTCATGCACCCCAGATGAGAATCTGATGATAAGTGATTGTCGGTGACTTTCCAGGTGACTACCTCCTTTCAGAAGTGTTGCCTGGCTAAAGGCTTCTTGGTTTCGCTCTGATCTGATGGACGGATGAACCATGTCACCTGACAGCTCAAGGAAATAATATTCCAATTATTTATTTATTGTCGTCGGGATGATGTCACCACCGACCATTCATAAATCTTCAATTGTGAAAAGGAACTCAATTTCCTCATCAATCCTCCCCCTCTTTCCTGTGTCCCAAGGGCCTGCTGTTCACTGCAGTGTGTGGGTCACTGTCTCCGGAGCCACATGGTGCCCCTGATCCTCCTGGCTCTGTTGACCGGGTGGCTGAGTGTTTTGGCATGCCTAAAAATTTAAAAATCAGAATAAATGATGTAATGATATACTTTGAAGTGTACTCCCTACTCAAATGCACAGCATATAATATTCTTTGTCTCGAGATAAAAACATAAAAACCTAAGTAGTACATTTGTTTTAAAAAGATAGAAAATAGCAAGCTTAGATGCTACAGGGTTGATTTCAGTGATAGCAAAGCGCCAGTCTAAGAACTTCTTCATCTTTCATGATCATGGTTTGAGCCTACATAGTTTTGTTAAACAACCTTCATAAGATTGTTTTATATGTTTCACAGCAAATGAAAGAAGGGAGAGGGGGGAAAGAAGGAATTAAAAATAGAATATAAAATAGGTTTTGATTAGTTATCCAATCATAACTAAAGCAGCCAAAGAGATATTGAACTTAATTCTTACGTACACCAGCCCTGGCAATTCACTCATGAATTTTTTTCCGTGAAATCCATTTTGTTGTCTTATTTTTATTAGTGAAACCAAATCTTTAAAAAAAACTAACTTTGAGAATAGTCATTACAGAATTTCAAAGTAAGCTATGGCAGTAGAAATGGCAATCCTTTGCAGCACAGGGTCCTTTCACGGAAATGGAGTTCTTGTCTCTTCCTGCTGCGTTCAGGGTCGACCTGGATTCCGGTCCTGTTTATTCTGGCGCTGTTTATCAAATACAGGGGTAATGAGATGCAGTGAGGTCGCAAGTCCCCGCTAACCTGATGATCTGTGAACTCCAGTAATAGAGGATGCTCACGTGGAACCTAACCATGCAATAAATAGGCCCACAGAGGGCTTGATAAATGCCACTCACACATTGTCTTTGAAAATTACATGCGTTTCCATTAAAACGTGTTTTAATCATATTGTTCTTGATGGGTATATTTTGACGTGAACAGTTCATACAATGTGCTATGGTGTCTGTTGAATTCTTCTGTACAGCTTTTTCAAGCTGGGGAAATAGGAAGAAGGAGAAAGTTTCTTGAATCAGAGCAACATTCCATATTTTTGCCATTAGGTAGAGAGAGAATTCATTTCTAATCCTTAGCCCGGGAGGTCACATTCCTTTTTAAATTGAGAAACAAAAGCCTATTTAACTGGGATTATGTAAAACTTCCTCCTTCCCACACATCTGGAAGACTGTGCTGACGAACCCTACAAAGCCTGATTTTCCTCAGAAGGAGCTCAGAGGAAGAAGCCCAATTATGAGGCCATAGATTCAAATGTCACAGCAAACGGCACCTTCCATTCCCCTCTGAGAGCCCCAGTGAAGTTGGGATACTCATCACCAAATCTAACCCCAGTTCCTGGAAACATGCAATGTTCCACAAAAGAAGAATAAAATTCTAGGCATCTAGAAGTTTTTAGTTTTTGAGAAAGGAGGTTAGAAGGCGAGAACACTTGGGAATTGTTCTGAAATCTTTAGTTAGCTGGGAATGATTCTCAATTTTATGTGGTTATTTACATCTGCAGAATTTTAAGATCCATCTCGTCATTCAGACACTTCACAATTATCTTCTGAGAAACTTCTGAGGTTTCCTTTGTTAGTTTCTGTCTGGTTTCCCTCAGAATGGTTCTCTGGTCTTGAATAATGGCTTTTCTTGCCCTTTGTGGTAACAAACTTCTCATGTGGAGTGGTACATTGTTTATCTTCTTGATGGAGAAGAAATGTTAGAACGGTCATGTGATACATTCACGATTAGGAATTTCACACTGACCGGCTGCACAGGGTGGTTAAAACAGTTAGGGAAAGAGACCCCACTGCCGGTGAAACAAGGGGATTTTAAGGCCTTGGGGTTGAGGAAGTTATGCAGAAGGACCATGGCAATAGTCTGAGCTCAGAAACCAGTCTGGAGACACCTGAAATACCACTCAGGTGAAGCAGACTGCGTCAAGTCGGGGGAACGCGAATTAAATAATCCCACACCAGCTCCAAACAAGGTATACTAGGTTTTTCTTTATTAAAAGGGAGACTCGTGAAACAGGAATGGGATCCAACATCCAGGTGTGGAGCGTGGGAAGAGAGGGCCGAGCAGGCGGGACCGTGGCTTTTTGGTACCCAAAGCCACGCCTCAACCTGGTCCAGCCTCTCAAAGGCCATTGGCTGAGGGGGGGTTCTCCATCACCCAGGGATACAGTTTTGGACTTTTTCTTTGTGTGTATGCCCTTCTTAGTTCCCCTCTCCTTAAAAATATATACTATTATGATTTTAACCAGATCCTAAGCTGTAGTTTCTGGTGGTCTGGCTTGTCATCTCCAAACGTCCCTGCAGCCAGGGAACATGGTTTCCAGTGTAGTCATTGCCTCCGTTTGTGCTGCCCAATGAGACAGGCACGCATCACATAAGTCTGCTGAGCATTTGAAATACGACTAGTCTGAATTAAGAAATAAATTACAACTTGAGGGCTACTATAAAAAAGAGACTATCAAGGGCTGGAGAGATGGCTCAGAGGTTAAGAGCACTGACTGCTCTTCCAGAGGTCCTGAGTTCAATTCCCAGCAACCACATGGTGGCTCATAGCCATCTGTAATGAGATCTGGTGCCCTCTTCTGGCCTGCAGGCATACATGCAGACAAATACTGAGAATGCTGTATACATAATAAATAAATAAATCTTTAAAAAAAATAAAAAAATAAAAAAGAGACTATCAAATATGCCATTAATAATTTTTATGTTAATTACATGTGAAGATATAGTTTAAATATACTAAGACAAATAAAACATCTTGAAAATTAATTCATTTGTTTTTTTAAGTTGGGGACCTTGAACTTGCCAGGCAAATGCCCAAATTCCAAGCTACCGTCTCTGCCCGATTTCTTTAGTTTGTAATGTAGCTATTAGAAAGTTGAAAAGTATGTTCATTTATTTGCATATGAGGGTAGAGAAGCACACTGTAGCATACATGTGGAGAAAAAGGACAAGTTGCGTGAACAGGTCCTCTCCTTCCATCGTGTGGAGCCCCAGGGATCCACAGCCTTGGTGGCAGGAGCCTTTCCCTTCTGAGCCCTCTGGCCTGCAAACTGGAACTCAGTTGTATGGCTCCTGTGTCTTACTTGAGTTACATTAGTAGCCCTCATGTTTTGATCCTCCCGTCCATCATCCGCACAGTGATTTGCCTGAAAATTGGATTTGTCTCATGGCTTTAACTTTGTAAACAGAATAATGGGAGTCTAAACATAGCTCTGGAAATTACTAGTTATGTTCCCTTGGGCGATGGTGTCTCTAAATTCTAGTTTTAATATCTCTAAATAAAAATTAAAAAATTAGACAACAATCGTTTTATGTGAGTGAGGGTTGGTTTGTGGACTCCCTAACACGGTGCTTCTCAGCCACCCGGTCAGTGGTTTATGAAGTCCTCCACTGTCTAAGCCTGCAATGTGGCATCTTTCTGTGTGTGCCAGTATGATTCCCGTCACACTAACCCACTGAACCAACAGTTCAGTTTATGAATCATGAGTTCGGTGGATTCTATTCCCTACACACATTGGCATTTCTTCCTTGCTTAGTTTCTAGTAGAACCGGTTCAGAGGCTACCTTCTTCAGAAACTCTGACTTGCCCAGTTTTGAAGGGGTCCCGCTACAGTCAGTGTGCATTCCTATTGTAAGGACGGAGTCACAGTGGAAAATATTGCGATTGGTTGGTTCAGGTTGCAACTCTTCAATTTGATAGCTGTGTAACGCTGGAAGGATGCCCTTTCCTCTCTGAAGGTCATTATTCTTATTAGTAAAAATGAAGACAATATGAAGACAATAACCTGCAACCTCTGAGAAAGTGTCACTTGAAATGCACTTTAAAGCACCCTACCACATAAAACAGGCAACAAGGCACTACCATTGCATGGATACCTCTGTTGGAACTGTTTGTTTACCCTTCTGCCTTTCCTTATAGCGTGTTAACTGCTGGAAGAAGTAACATTGTATCAGTCTGCCATTGTATTGCTAAAGCTAAGCCCAGTGCGCTAAAGTCAAGACCTCTGAGTCCTGTATGTGGTGGTATTAAACAGAAGACGGCAGTGATAAATGATAAACGCATAAACACCACTTGCAGCTCAGAGAAAGGTTAGACCTGACCACCTAGAGGGATAGGCGTTCAGGGGAAATTAAAATAGATTGTGTTGACAAACGCAGTCGGATTGTGAGAAAATCAAGCAGAGGACATTTAAAAGACTTTGGCAGGAAGCCCACTGATTTAGCCCATCAATCCTTGGGGGAAGCCTTCGTTCCTCCAGGTCACAACCTTGTGAGTGACAGCTGGCACTTTTTAGCCCCTCCTCCCTGTTATTCTACGAAGTAGGACTGGTACTCCCAAAGCTTCTCATGGATTCTCTAACTCCAAGCTGTTAGACTATCTACATTGGCATTGCCTTTGAACAATATAGTAATACGCAGATTCTGCCCGTTACCTACTTAATCAAGACCATAGACAAGGAGGCCTCCAATGCTTGCTGTATCGATAGTATTTTCCTTATATGTGGCTGATTAGGAAGTCCTGGTGAACACGTAGAGCTAAAATGGTTACTACAGAAATCCAAGTGCCCAACCTCAGATTCATATTAATAATGATAATTTCAGAGATGGTCCTAGAGCAGTGGTTCTCAACCCTGTGGGGGTCAAATGCCCCTTTCAGGGGAGTCACCTAAGACCATTAGAAATATCTGATATTTACATTACAATTGATAACAGTAGCAAAATTACAGTTATGAAGTGGCAGCAAAGTAATTTTCTGGTTAAGGGTCACCACAACATGAAAAGATTAGGGTCCTCGAAAAGTCCCATAAAAGACTACCAATCACATATGCAATCAGCAAAAGTGTTTATTAATTTAAAAAAAAAACTGCCAGTACATTGGATGGCAAATGGCAATAGCTGGGGAGACTCAAAGGCCCCCTTTTAAGCAGTGTTAGGGGAATTCTAGGAAGGAAAGATTAGTCTGGGGGCTGATTGGTGCATGGGGGCGGGGAGATCAGTCTGGGGGCTGATTGGTGCAGAGGAGATCAGTCTGG
>JABTXL010001700.1:1297728-1309908 GCA_025134845.1 Neodon shergylaensis
CTGGGGGCTGATTGGTGCGGGGGAGATCAGTCTGGGGGCTGATTGGTAGGTGATTCTAGAAGTTAGGGACTTCCCAGCGGCAGGGTAGGGCAAGTTATCTTAGCTAGCAGGAGGCTGTGGTCCTCTGCTGAGCTAGCAGAAGGCTATGGGGTGCCTGCCGATTGGTTGCCCCGAGTTGTGATTTTCCTGAGAACTGCTTACTCAGCTCCAACCTGTTCCAGTAAACTGAAACTAAGGCCTGGTCTCTGAGAGAGCTACTAGCCCAGCTTGCCATGGCTCCGTGGTACTCTCAGAGGAACTGTGCTAAAGGGTCCCTGTTATTCTTTCGGTCCCTGCCCTAGCCACGCCCACTCCTTTTTTACCTCTGATCTCTGCCCACCATCTCTCTCTTTTGCTCTCTCCCGGTGTGGGCTTGGCCTCTCTCCTCCTCCTTCTCTCTCTCTCTCTCTAGCTCTCTCTCTCTCTCTCTCTCTCTCTCTCTCTCTCTCTCTCTCTCCCCTCTTTCTGTAATAAATATTTTAGGACTGATGGCAGATAGCTATTATGAGTTTTGAATATTCTCTTATTTTTTTTTCAGTCAAGTTTGATATTTCTCTCAAGCTATTTCATAATGACGAAGATTAAATAATCCTCATCTGTCACTAATATTAAAGAAGCCCATTAATTTTGTATCAATGAAAATATTTCAATATTTAAAAATTTTATATATATATGTATGTATATATGGATGTTTTGTCTGGATGTTGTCTGTGCACAACGTGTGTACCTGGTGATCATAGAAGTCAAAAGGCAGCATCAGATCCCCTGGGATTAGAGACTTCAAGCTGCCATGGGGTGCTCCTAACGGCTGCACTATCCCTCCAGCCCCTCCCCTTTCTAATTTTTATGCTATTTTTTAATTAGAAAAACAATAGGAAGAAATTCACATAGCTTGCTCTGTACCAGGGAGAACAGAGTCAGATATACCAGTTTTTTTAGCTACCAAAAAGAGTAGGAATTCACAATAAATTAATAGTGGTAATCATTTCACTAATAATAATAAGTTGCTACCTCATGCATAGTATGTGCCAAGCAGTAATATGAGATTCTTTTAGGACTTCTGACCTTAAGAATAATTCTACTTATGAAATTTTATTACATTCAGTTATTCATTTACCCAGTATTTATTAGTGCTACACAGAGAAAATGAACATGCCAAAAATGAATACACGTTTGGGTTCTTTGCCAAAGCCATTGTCTTCCTTCTAATGTCACAGACATTTTTATCAGACTCTTGTAGCGCAGGAATAAGAAACAATTCCAACTTCCCGCTAAGATGTATGATACAATGAACTACACCGGACGTAAATCCTTATTAGAAATTCTTCTTCTTTGAAAGAATAAAGACGATTGACGTTGCTGATGTTCTAGTAGGAGCACAGCTGGAAAGGCTGGTATAGCAGTGATTTGCTGATGGCAACGTGGGTCAGACGTACTTAGACTCGTTTGCCAAGTCTATACTTCCTGGGCTTCTGCCTCTTGCCCTCAGGGGCTGCACCAGCTCCCTTCACACTCTGTCCCCTCTCTGGATGGGAGGTGCTGCCCCCTCCCTGAAAGCATAAACAATAGAGAGTGCTAACACAGTGGTCGGCCAAGCAAAGGGCAGAGTGCCCTTTCCACAGAGTTTGGCAACTGGAATGTGGAGGTCTTTGAAACTATCCTTTTGGCATCGAATAAAGCATTCGTGCCGTTTGAGGACCAGATGGGGGAAATATCTTTCTTCCTGCATGTTAGATGTGTGATGACTGTCGGTGGCAATGGCCTAGGGAGGAGCATTAGAATGTTACTGAACATATATCGAATGCCGTCCGTTCTACTAGACATGAAAAAAATACACTTTGATCCTGTCTTACGTTTTTATCACCTCAGTGTACAGTAATAAAATAGAGGATTAGATTCTTTTCAAGGTTAACTTAAGTCAGCATTAACGTAAGTCCACAACTTACCGGTATTAGAACCTGTGTGTACTCTGTAGTCGTATGTAAATTACATTTGATTCCATCGTGTGTAGCACATTGGAATGTAAGATGTATGTTTTCCTGAGAATAGTGATTTAAAACAGTTCTACTGGCCATACCACGACCTGTGTATTTGTGAAGCACATTTCCATTTTAGAGATGTAGATTTTTAGCTTATTAGGTAAGTGGATGTTACTTTATTTTTACACTTCTATTGGGCCTATTGGGCTTCCATATCTTGTATGCAACTGTTGGTTCCGCCATATTCCAGTCATAAGGCCTGCTATTTTTCTGCAACTATTTCTGTCAGCTTCTAGACACTGTCGAGAAGTCTCTAGATGTCACACAGTCAATTGTCACGATGGCTAGTTGAGGCTTGGGTCAGTACTGTTATCTTCATTTTATTCATGAGGAAATTGAAAAGTTAAGGAATTTCCTGCCACAACAAGTTACTAAAAGACCTAAGATTTATTCCTAAACCTTTCTTGCTTGGTGTCTTCTGAACCTCGTCAGCATCTACTGTACTGTGACTGTCTACCACACAGGGATCATTTGAGCCAAGTAGCAGTAGGTATCATGTATTTCCTTATTGGAGCACGAAACCGACCTGTGCTGCTTAGTTCTCGGACTGAGGTTGCATTCTGTGTCCCTGCAGGGTTGAATGTAGCAACTGTGAGACTGGAGAGCAGTGTGGTACCATCATGCATGGCAATGCCGTGACCTTCTGTGAGCCGTATGGTCCTCGGGAGCTGGTGAGTATGTGCCGCTGAGATCCATCCTGTCATTACGGTGCTTGCTCTGCTTTTGTCAACACAAGTTTCTCTCATGCTCTAGGAGTTCAGACAAAAGTTTGAAGTAATATTTGTACTATTATTGATGTCTCAAAATTGAGAAGGGTGGTTTTATGATCATTGCTAAATAATAAACATGACGGTTCTGTGATAAAACTGGCAGCATCAGTTTGTCTCACTAAACGTGATTCGTCACTGTAATTACATGTGTTAAATACAGATGTGATCGTGTATATCACATGTACACAATACATGTCATATTTAAACGCATGTGACTAAGTTCTTATATGAAGCCTTGCTCTTATCCTTACTATTTTCTCTTTCCAAGATTCTTATGACTTTAAACTTTGGTTCCTAACAACAGATAAACTCCAACAGATTTCTTTTTTAAAGAATGTACTGAACAAGTAGGTTTGCTTTTAATGTAATTCATGCCAAGCGACCCTAGAGTCACTCTCATTTAATTACCGTGTTAGCCATTGCTTGATAAGGTCAATCGTGGGATTATATGTGCAATGAGCATGCTAAATTAATAACAGCGCAACCACTCCTGTGAGCATGCGGCTCGTGGGCCTTTTGTTTTTGTCTTCCTTTCTGACGTGATGACTGCGTTCATTTTACATCCCTGAAAAGGACATCGAAGCCTTGTGACGCTAGGTCCCGCTGGCTCAGCCCTCTGCCTCTGGCATGGTGGTTGTGCTGCCTGGTCACTGCCTGACTCCCCACAGCCCCTTCTCCTCTTCCTTACACCTCTTCCTCTTCACCCTGGGGCACACGCTGCCTTTCAAAGTCACTAACTTCAAAAGTGGCCGAAAAGATTAGCTTCCGTAGCAAGGAGGGGAGAAAGCCCTACATATATGAGCAACTAAAAGATTTAGTTATGGAGATGTGGAAGCCAGCTAACTTGCAGCATGTTCTTACTTCGTTCTGCTTGAATACCCTTTCTGTGGCAATGGATATATTCAACCTATTGAGGATGTGAGTTTCGGAACACTGGTGAATTGAGTTTTCACCTGAAACTAGACCACAAACAAAATTAATTAGATGCGGATTAAAATAATCGGTGCTTATAATTGAAGTCTCACAGGGTGTTATACCACTGCAGGCTCCGGTAGTGAAATGCTTTCTGAAAAAAGTAAGATCAATTTGCTAGTACTCTTTAAATAATATACCATGATTGAATTAATTATCTATAAACCCTAAAATAAAATTAATTTTATCATAGTTAATTGAGCTGAGAATAACTGCCTGTTTGAGGAGACACTCCATTCAGTAATATTTCTGAGAACGTTGTCAGTGGGAAATAAAAGTATGTTGTGATATAATGCCAGAAAATTCATATTTCCACAAATTCCCATAGTCGGTAAAAGCTACACAATCGTTTCTCTGTAGTCCAGTCTGTTTATTATTAGGTTCAGACCCCAGCTGGCTAGTGTTGAGGTGTAGATGTGAGACCATTTACTCAGTTATCACCCTGTCATCTCAGCACGAAGCAGAGCGGCAGAGGGATGGTTTCACCATGTATACATAATAATATTCTTGTAAGATATGAGAGTGGCCTGCAGTTTGTATTTCCATCATACGTATTTCCCAGAAAATGAGCATGTTCTGTAGATCCAAAGAGATAGAATTCGCAGGAATAATGTTCATTTAATTTTCAGTTTTATACTGCGTCAGTGCCCTAGCAGCCAAAGTATGTGTGGTATCCGTGCTGCCTTCAGAGAAAGCTGTCCAACTGAATGTAAAGTGAGAGATTCAGTTGCCAGTTAATATTGTATTTCCAAAGTCTCGAGCATTTTTATAAAACCCCAAAACTGAATCCAATCGAAGCTGTTGTACATATGGACTGATGAAAGATACGAGCCCTGAAACACCACTTATTAGACAATAGGCCTGCTTAGTTTTCATAATCCGGTTTCTATAAATTTGTGAAGCGAAGAACCACAAGCCAAGAGTCTTTGTCAGTTAAGGCATTCGCTTTGGATCTACTAAAAAAAGACACGTGTGTTCCTGGAGTCCTAGCCTGGGGTCTGGATCTGAGGTCCCAGGGCTGGGTCAGGCTGCCCTAACCAAACAGGACCGCGTCAGCGGAGACACAGGAGGTGGAAAATCAGTGATGGCATTTGATTCAATGCAACTAGCACAGGCGAGATGGCCAGTGTACTAAGAACTGCCTTCTGGGGCTGGCAACGGCACCAGGACCCTACAGGAGATTACAGCATGATGTAGCCAGCCGCCCTAGGAGACTGTAGTCTGGGTCATGTTGATCTCAGGTCTGGTGGTGTGGGCCCCACTGGCTCCGAAGGAGCTGTTAATGTCTTCCTGCTCACTCCAGCCTCTGGGCTACAGATAAGGCCCTTCATGCCAATGCTTTCAGACAGCTCCTGGGATTGAACTTGGGTCCTCATGCCTGCACCGCAAAGACTTTATTAGCCTCGCTTATCTCCAAGGCCCTCCTGTTATTTTTCGTAGCTGAGAATTTCACTAATCTTAGGGCCATAGCAATGAATTGAGCATCAGACATCACAGGAGTCCTCAGCCTCCCATGTGAAGGAAAAACAAATATAGAATCAATGACTAATCAAAAGCCATGGTCACCTCGTTAGCCCCTGAAACTTAGCAGTGTGTCGTGCATAACTTGCTACCCAGTAACAGAGGTCACAGCTGTGTGACTTGGCAGGACAAGTGACCCAGCACCATTTATTATGTGACCAGGAAAAGTACTGAGGATTCTCTAAGATGCTCTGTGTACTAGCAATAGCAATAACGATCGTGCTTCTAATTTATATTTCAAGGAATCAGTTTCATGATTCATCTGGGAATCTATTCAGTTCCATAAAATCATTCAATTTCTCTGTTGGTCCTGTGCCTCTTTAGATCTTAATATGAAATTATCTGGATGAAAACCCATGAGGGAAGATGGTTAAACTTACTTTAAAAGCTATGGGGGGAAAGCAGATTTCTTTGCAAAGTATTTGATTGTTGGCATTTCTCTGACATCTCTGCTGGGAAGGACACAGGAGCCTGAGGACTGGACATGACAGCTAGAATTCCCTTTGTCAAGCCACACCGCTGATTCGAGTTTGGTATACAGTAGGAGCTCGCACTGACTCTGGCTGAAGGAACTATAAAATGTCCCTGCCATCCTCTCTTACCTTGGCTGCCTGCTCACTGGAGTTCCACAGCCACATGGTTAAATGTGTCAGGTCATAAAGGAGCACGACTAAGACAGCATACTGTGCCTGCCGTACTGAGTGTGCATTCACACACTGGCCGTGTCAGAGAGAGGAGCCTCGTGAGGCAGCCATACCTCAGTGGATGGTGCTCAGGAGCTCAGGAAATGAGAATTTAGCTTTTATCTCATTAGAACTGTGTGCCTGCTCCAAAGAATAAATAACTTTATACATAATCATTTGTTTCTCTCCTCTTTCCAAAGAGGGGAAGTTTGTCAGTGAGTTTTTTGGGATGCTACAATTTCACAGAAGTGTGGGGAGGTTCTTCCTAGGCCCTTAATCTTAATATCTCCTCTCCCCTCCCTTCTCTTTCCTTTCTTTCTCATTTTAAGAAATAGTCATAGGTTCTTCAGTTCTTTTGCAAAGTTGTATAATCATTACCACAATCAGTTTGAGAATATCTTATTATCTCTCCTGCAAAGATTATAACATTTAAATTCGCTATTTTAGTTCTGTTGACTTAAAAAAAGCTTTTTGACTGCATGCATAGGGGTGGGGCACAGGGATGGCACAGCACACGTGTGAAGTCAGGGGACAACTTGCTAGAATCAATTCTCTTCCTGCCTTCCACCAGGTCCCTGGGCCTGAACTCAGTCTCGGGTTAACAATGTCTTTAACCAGTGAGGCATATCACTGCCCCTCTATTTACTTTTTATCTTCTTTTCCTCTTTTGTTTTATTTTAACTTTCTTTTATATAGTAGTTTTTATTTTTTGATTTATTTTAAAAAACTCTTTTTCTCATCTTACATGCCATTTCCGCTAACCACCCCTTCCCCTTCTCCTAGTCCCTCCACCCTCCCGCCTCCTACCCCTCATCCCACCCCCATCCACTCCGCAGAGAGGGTAAAGCTTCCCATGGGGAGTCAACAAAGTCCAGCACATTGCTTTGAGGCAGAACCAGGGCCTCCCTCCTACATCTAGGCTGAGCAAGGCATCCCTCCGGAGAGAATGGGTTCCAAAAAGGCAGAACAAGCAGCAGGGATAAATCCTGGTCTCACTGCCCAGCCACACAACTGTCACCCACATTCAGAGGGCCTAACTTAGTCCCATGCTGGTTCCCTCGCTATCAGGCCAGAGTTGGAAGGCTCCCATTAGCTCAGGTAAGCTGTTTCAGTGGGTATCCCCATCATGGTCTTGACCTCTTTGCTCATATTCTCACTCCTCCCTCTCTTCAACTGGACTTTGGGAGCTCAGCCCAGTGCTCCACTGCGGTTCTCTGCATCTGCTTCTATCAGATGCTGGATGAAGGTTCTGTGATGACATTTAAGATAGTCATCAATCTGACTACAGGGAAGGACAGTTCAGGCACCCTCTCCACTATTGCTTAGGGACGTAGCTTTTTAGTCTTCTTGTTTGTTTGCTTGCTTACTTGTTTTTTGTTTTTGATACAGGGTTTCTCTGTATAATAGTCCTAGCTGTCCTGGAACTCTGTAAACTGGCTGGTCTCAAACTCACAGAGATTCACCTGCCTCTGCCTCCCAAGCGCTGGGATTAAAGGCGTGCGCCACCACTGCCAGGCTTTTTTTTTCCACTCTTTTACTCTTACTTTATGTCCCAGTTTTTGTTTGGTAGCCTTTTTATATGAGACTCTCTTTGGCTCCCAGGCTGGTGATAACATAGAGGAAGATGATGGGCTGTATGTAGTCCTATCAAAAGCCCCTGCAGGGTGTCCAGAAAAGTTGTCTCAATGACTCTCTGAGAATCTTACCATCCAGGCTCAAGTTGGGGTCTCTCACAGTTTGCTCCCCAAAGGGGAATAAAAGAATCTGTCTGCTCCTGGCCCAATGGTGAGAATGGCGAGCAGTTGGGGGAGTGTAGCCTCCGTGGATGGAGCTTTCTCACTCCCTTGTTCCCAAAGCCCTTCTCCCCTCAAGTCTGTCTTCCTCTCATACCCCTTGTTTGCATTTTCTCTCTAGACCACCGCATGCCTGAACACGACAACAGCGTCTGTTCTCCAGTTTTCCATCGGTAAGTGTCTCTTAGCGATCGTAGCAATCTTTCTTAGAAACGCTCGTTTGAATCAGAGAACACAACCGTGCCCGATGCTTTCAGGATTGGGAATGAGGAAATCATTTAAAAAGTAAAATTAAATATTTTAAAATATTGCCAGCAGAGAGTGGTGTTAAAAGCGCTACAGATAATCTGTAACATTTTAAAGACTTTTTATTATGTTCCATTTATGTATGGTGTGTGTGTGTTTGTGTATGTGGTTTATGGCTTGCATATGGAGGTCAGAGGACAACTTGGTGGAGCTGCTTTTCTCTGTTCACCCTGTGGATCTTGGTGATCAAACTCAGTTTCCAGAGTTGGCAGCATCACCTTTGCTCCTGGCTTCACAGCCCTGAAATATTCGTTATCAAAGATTATTACATATGGATTTTGAATGTATTGGGTTATTCCATTGTGGCAGAAATGTCTTCCTAGTTATGTTTGCTCAGATTAAGACAGATATAATTTCAGTTTTCGGAACTCTGATGGGTAACAGAAGAGATAATTATGAGTGGTTGAAAGAAACTAAGATTTTATGTTTGACGTAAATAACCTATGTTTAATTTTGATTAATTAATTAATAATTAGTTAATAAAAAACTACTGTATCTGAAAAATATTTCTTCCAAGGGTTTCTGTATGAAAAGTTAAAGTCCCTACCCAAAGTATTCAGTAACAGTCTGCCTTTTAATGAAATGCTAGAGGTTTTGCTACCTATTCCAGTCTTTTTAAAATTTTATAAATATGTGTGTGTGTGTGTGTGTGTGTGTATATATATATATTTGTGTGTATATGAATCAATAAGAAACGTGTACACATTTCCAAAGAGAATATTCCAGAGAAAGAATGGGTGTCTTCTCCATGAGACGTAGGTCTATCTCTGAACTGCTGCAGAGTTTTCTGGCATCTGATAGCCACACCCTGGCCAGTGTTCTGTAGTCCCCCCCCATCTGGACTGCCCGTCTTTGAAGACCAACAACTGAGACCCTTTTCCTCAGCAGCTCCCATTACGTAGTGCAAGGCAGTTTTGGCGGCTGGGAGCCCACTGGGGTTGGCTATACCAAAGTGCGGTTTTCTAGGCGTGTGCTTGTTACTCCTCCTTCAGCAGGCCTCGTGTCAGCTTGTGCAGGTGTGTGAAACTGCCTGGTTACCGTTTGGGGGACTTCTCACATTCAGTATGCAAATCAAAAGTGCATATTCGTAAAAAAAATAAAATAAAATAAACTGCTAACAAAGATAAGAAATGGCGAGGTTTTTAAATTTTTTTTCAATCTGTTAGCTTGCCTATCCTAACTCTCATTATCAAGACGAAATACAGTTCTTTTTATGGTTGTAGTTTGACAATAACAAATTTTTAAAACTATAGCCTGATAGGCCTCTTCATGGATCTTAACTAGAATTAATGTGTTCTGTTTACTACACCACTGAAAAGTCAAGAGTAATTTATCTGTGCTGGGGGTGCATTCGTTGGGGTTCTGTAGAGTCACAGAATGTATAGAATGAAAATCTCTCTCCCTGATACACACACACACACACACACACACACACGGATTTTTTGGAATGACTCACAGACTGCAGTCCAGACAATCAAACAATAGCTGTGAACAGAAAGTCTGAGAATCCAGCAGTTGCTCAGTCCCACGAGGCAGGGTGTCTCAGACGGTCTTCTGTATGTACTGGAATCCTGAAGCAGTGGGCTCCGATGCCAGTGAAGGAACGGATGTGCTGATCAGGCAGGGCAGCTGGCGAAGAATGAACCCTTGCTTCTTCCACTGTCTGTATGTAGGCTTTAGCAGAAGTGTGACAGGTCCAGGGTGAACCTTTCCACCTCAAGATCTGGATTGAACACGTGCGTCTTTCAGATTAGGTTAGATTAGATTAGATTAGATTAGATTAGATTAGATTAGAGGCATATGTCTTCCCACCTCAGAGGTCCTGATTAGAAGTGGATTCACCCTCTTCAAACCAGTCAGAAAATCACAGGTGTTTCCTCCATTTCTGGCATGTAGTTCCTTCCAGATGGAGGCAACCAAGAATAGCCATCACATGGGGTGTTCTTTTTGTTAAAATAAACATTAATTCCAAATATTATATTCAGGCAATGAAGGACCACGAAGGAATCCATAATTCCACTAGATTTTTCATTTTGATCAAAAGAGATCTAGCATCAGTTAACGTGTTCTTTATTATAGAGAGGAAGAAAGTCTCATTTTGTGAGTAACAAAGATGACATCGATTCTCTATTTCCCAGCCCTTTCAGCCAGACAATTGCAGCGTCAGTTCAGTAGAACTCACAGAAAGGGAGCAAGCAGGGAGAGCTAGGGAGATGGTCGAGAATGTAAGGTTTATCACGTGACATTCAGGACACAGAATAACTCCAGGCCAAGGGTTAAGGTTAGGTGTAGCATCTGACTTAGCCTAAATTTTAATTTTCCTACCTGTTTATAAATGAGCTCATATAATTGAGAGCACAGATTTGATGCCTGGCTCCTATATTAAATGATATAAAGAGTAACAGAGCCGAGGAGAAATGGGCCCAGGGAGAAAGGAAGAGAGAGAGAGAGATTCAAGTTTATAACCTTCAAAGTACATTTTTAAAGTCTTTCTGGGTGATGGTTTTAAAATAAAAAAAAATGGAATTGTAATGTAGCATTGGTAACGAACCAATATATTTAGTTAGGGAAATTTTAGTTTATCAAACAGAAACTTCATTGGGAAATTTATTCACCACATTTAAGACTAGAAGTTTTAAGGTATAGAAAGGGTTAAGGCAACAGCAAACCGTTACCTACACTGTGTATGATGCTGCTGGGTAAATATGACATCACAGGTGGAATTGTTTTCAGGGTAGTTGTATGTATCTTATGATCACTCATTTCTATGGGTGATTATGAGGTAGAAGGCAGTGACACCCTCCTGTTGACAGAGATGCTTTGGGTGCTACATTTAAGCATGCACCTAAGTCCCAAGGGTGTCATAAATGTGTGGATTCATTTCCGACTTTACTGCCCGTAGTAATGAAATATTAAAATAGCAACTGCGGTTTAACAACTATTTAATCTATACCCACCTCAGAAGTTATGCAGAATCAGGTCTGTGTTGTGAGCTGGGCATTTGCATTTCTTTATGTGTCTTGGGATTCTCCAAATCCAAACAGTTAATGGGACTATAGCCAGGCAGCTTCACTACAGTGACACTATAGTGACACTCCAGTGACACTACTGGAGAAGACAGTAGAATGTGCAGTGTTTCTCGTAGAGACTCAGATAGTGCATAGATAATAGTTATTATCTATTATCTCATTTATGAATTATATTAGCTATATTTTCATATTGTCTTGTAAATATTTCCAGTTAAGTTACAAATATAATCCTCAGGATTTCCAAGTACCTCACAGACCTGTATACAAAAATTGCTTACATTACTAAGTTGTCATTTTAAGTTCCTTCAAATATGTGTAATGTGGATAAATGTTACCTGTATACATAAAATGCTATATGTATATTGTTCATGAGTCTACATGCACATAAATAAATAAATATGCAAACACTTTTAAGTAGATGACTTTGAACATTAAGAACGTTCTGAAAGCCAAGTTTTGCAAGCTAAAATTTATCAGGTTATCAATAGCTAAGCCATTTTTAAAAAGTGTCCTGAAATATTCTAGGAACTTTTCATTTTTCCATTCCAATGAAAGATCTGGTTTCCATTTCTGTGCCGAGGCATTGATTTCCTGCAGTCTTCCTTTGATTCATTGGATTCAACTTATGGAATTTACGGTTAGAGCCTTAGGGGCATTGGCCCATCTCCTTTAGATTTCCTCCGGGATAGGAGGAGAAATTTGAGCTGATGCCCCTTGCGAACCATTATCTTACAGATTTCTCCAAACTGTTTTCTCAGACAGAATTCTGCTTCCAAGGGAAATACCCAAGGCTCCTCGTATCTGTCATTCACTTAACAGAGTTTTACTGGGTATTTGCTTCTCATTGTCTTGAGATAACGTTAGCTGTAGTAAAAGAGAAGGTGAGGAGACAGCACTGTTACAGGTATCAGCTGGGCAGTAGGAGGCACCAAGTCTGCAACAAGAACACTCTAGGGCCAGGTTGTTGCAGTTAGGGTGACAATGTCAGGTTGTTGCAGTAGAGGGTGACAATGTCAGGTTGTTGCAGT
>JABTXL010001700.1:1309918-1390850 GCA_025134845.1 Neodon shergylaensis
GTGACACTGTCAGGCTGTTGCAGTAGAGGGTGACAATGGCAGGTTGTTGCAGTAGAGGGTGACAATGTCAGGTTGTTGCAGTTAGGGTGACAATGTCAGGTTGTTGCATTATTGGTCACATCACAATGCCAGGTTGTTGCAGTAGTCTATCTGTGCAGGTCTCAGGATGCCAGGGGCCCATTTGGTCCTGAGCATGGTACAATCCAAAGGCAGGGGTTGCAGGGAGCTTCCTAACTGGAAAACTCCTGTGAGCCAACAACCGGAGTCTCCTCCCAGGGCAGAAGAAGGCTTCAACATAGAGCAAGGGATTGAACACAATCAAGGGGAGAAACGAGGACTTTCCAGGACTGCCCTGGAAAGATGTGGACAATGGCAAGCAAGTTTGGGCATATCCAAAGAGCCAGTTCATACAGGCTGCAAATTTTAATATTTATTAGAGGGCTGAGTGAGAGTTTTTAGTCAGTTAATTGAATTTACTTAGAATGGCAAACGTCCAGCACTTGGGAGGCTAAGGCAGGAAGATTGAGAGTTCAGGGCAGCCTGGTACACAGAGCAACTTCAAGGCCAGCTCAATAAAAACAATTAATTTTTTAATGGCACAGTTTTAACAGAGGTCTACAAAAAGGCCTCTTAGACAATAAAATATAATTGTCCTGGTTAGTCCAACTGTCAGCTTGACACAGCCGGAGTTATCTAAGAGACTCTCAGTGTGGGAACTGCTCCAATAAAATTTGCCTCCGGCATTTCTGTGGGCCGTTTCCTTGGTGGCTGGCTCCTGTGAGAAAGCTTGTGGTACCGCGGGCACTACCATCCCCTGGTGGGTGGAGCAGGGCTGTGTGAGAATGCTATCTGAGCAGAACCCAGAGGACAAGTGGGTGGGTAGCAGACCAGCTTCTCCACGGCTTCTGCTTCTCCTGCCTGACTTCCTCAGTGATGCACTGAGACCCGGAAGTGGAAGCCAAATAAACCCTCACTTCCCGCCATGACGTTTATCACAACAAATCGAACTAGGACTATAATAAAGTGAGTTCTTTAAAAATCTTGTCTTTATAGTTAAAACGGAGCTTTTCTTTTGCTGGGTAGACACTTAGATTGAGCCACTCTGTAAGAACGTGCTTATTCACTTCTGCCCAGTTCTTTCTTTAGATGAACGGGAATCATTTGCCAAATAAGAATTAAAGATAAACAGACACCATAAAGAACAATCAGTGTGGTTGTGGAGAGAGTTGGCTGGCTCAGTGGTTAAAGCACTTGCCATCGAAGTGTAAGGACCGAACACATATTTAAAAAGCTGAGCAGGAATCTGGAAGGTGGCGGGGCACACCTTTAATCCCAGCACTCGGGAGGCAAAGGCAGGCAGATCTCTGTGAGTTCGAGACCAGCCTGGTCTACAAGAGCTAGTTCCAGGACAGGCTCCAAAGCCACAGAGAAACCCTGTCTCGAAAAATACAAGACAAACACAACAACCAAAAAAAAAAAAAGCTGAGCAGGTGCGGCAGCCACTCAGAGGGCAGATATAGGGGAGCCTCATGGCTAGCTGGCTACCTAGACTAGCAGGAATCGGCACACCATATTTATTTCCGCATAAATACAGTGGGAAGCAAACATGGAAGACTTTTGGCATCAACTCAAGCCTCCACATGCACATTCACTACATATGTGTGAACACACGCACATAGACACACTTGCGTGCACACACGCAAACAAACAGATCTGATGGGGGGACGTGGGTAAGTCTGCCGCAACATTGTAACATTCTTAGACCCAGAGCTGGGGACGCACAGATAGAGATTGACTACCAGAGTGATGAGCGGTCACTCCAGTGACATCGAGGGAAGTGTTAACTCGGTGGCATGCAGGCTTTCAAGACAAAAGCGGATTCAGAGAGATGATCTGGGGATGTCAGTCAGTAGAGGTGATCCTGAAAGGAATTAAGAATCACCGGTAAATTTTGCTTCTACTGACTGGCAGAAATACATACTCGTGTGCTCAGCAGAGTGGAGTTGTTGAGCGCTTTTAGAATATGTTGTTTGTTGATGATTCATAAAACTAATTACCTTTTTAAATTTGGCTTTGTTTACGGATGTCTGGGTTTTTGTCTTGTGTTTCTTCGGGATGCTTGTGTGTCTGTAAGTTACTGTTTTTATATTGGGGAGTTGTGTGTGTGTGTTTCTATTGGAGAGATGTGAGTCTCTGTGTTTTGTGTTGTTTTTTTGTTTGCTTTAATAGTGTCAAGACAGTGAAAGAGCATTAGATTATATACGCTTGATATTTAGATATTAAAATATGACAGAATTCTTGAGCCTGAATTTCTTTCTTTCCATACTGCACACACCAAAGGGTCTTTGCAATAAACAAGAGCTGCCTGCGTCGTATGAACATGCTCTGAAAAGTAAACTCTGGAATAATCCAAAGTTTAAGGTACTCTTAGCTGAATTGGAAATTAACAGAAAAAAATGCGGCTTCATTCTTTTATTAAATATAGAAATAAAATGTCGCTTGTGTGAGAGATTGTAGCTCGTGCGGCATAGAGAAACTGTTCACTTTTCCCTCGAGCCCAATTCATAAACTTCTTAATTACTCAGAACTTGATTCAGTAGATAAATTTTCTCAGTTCTTTTAGAGCAGGTAATTCAGAGGGAGGAGAAATTGAGCCCTCTGTAGCTCTATGTGAATCACTGCTCATTCCCTCTATGAATTTACTAAAATTATAGACTATATTTCAGACTAGAGTCTTGTGCTTTGCAAGAATTGCTATCCTTGCTAAGACCTTCAAGAAGTTATTATTAAATAGTGAAACCTCATCTGAAACATGCAAATCTGTGTTGTACCAATGACACTCAAAACAAATATAAATAAAATAGGGAATTTTAGAAAATTTTGATGGCAAAATTAATTTAGTGCTATCTCTAAATACTTCATGAAGTTCAATACATGTTTTGTTTGATTATAAAATTCTTAGCTACAAATTATATTAAAATTACGTGTTTAGGGCTTAATTTTCATGTTAATACACAAAACCTAAATATCTATATATAGAATACATCTATATATCTGAAATTAATAACTGTGTGGAGCAGATTTCGACTAAGGATATCCTGCCTTTCATCACAGGAGTGGCCTGCACCTCTGTAATGACACATGTCTTAAAAGACAAGTTTAAGTTAAAAACATACATGATTCATTTTAAGATATACTTATATTTTTCGAATCCTTTTCACACCAAAGAATCAAATGGTATTTTTAGAAGAGACTATTTTGTCAGCTTAAGTGCTACAGTAAAAAATACTCTAAGTATAAGCTTCTGGGAAAATTTTAGATTAATTTCTAATTTCTAAAACCAGTAACTAAATGAAAGATGACCTTCATATACATTAGAATACCTGTTGGAAAGTAAAGATATGTCCTTCTGCCCTTTCACTTGCAATATTCACTTTGCCACCCACCCAGTGGCACTTAAATATCAGTAATTAACTCATAACTGAATTCTGCTAACATTAATCGGGGTCTTTCTTCACAGAGGGAGTTCATTAGTAGATGCAGGACGAGAAGTTGATCGTTAGGATAGACAGTATCCTCCCCAGTACCCCTCTCTGAAAACTCATTCTGCTGCCCTAGCCTGATATCAGGCACTAGACCGTCAAGTCCTCTGGATTCCTTTGGTGGTATCTGCCTCACTCTGCTTTGACTGACCATTCTGCACATCTGCTTTTACCCTTCGTTGCTAGATAATCCTCCAGGACTGAGGAATGTGTATCTCTGTGTGGCTTTAGACACACGTGAACTAAGTTGAGTTTGATACACAGCTGTGGAAAGCGGCTATCACACTCATTTCTGACTTCTGTAGCAATGGAATAGGCTGAGGGAAATCTATGAACTATTCAGATGTCAGTGTGAACCAGTAACGTCCAGTTTCTTGTTGACTAATGAAGGGCACTTGATAAAGGGCCTTCTATCACAGAGGGGAGCTCTTCGGGAGCTTGCTGTCTACGATATACTGTGCCTGGAATTGCTGGTCTTACACCCAGAGTTTTATTTTCATCTTTACAGAGTTCTAGGAGCACTGGTTCATTTGTTTTTATACCAAACTAACCCACTGTTACTACAGGAGTAGTAACTTACTATGTCAAGTCTACAAGTATTAACCTACAAGCTGTAACTATACTATGACCCCAGTTTTAAACCTGAATTATTGTCATTTGCAGATCAGTTTAATATTTCTTAGTTTTCACGTTGTTTTGTTCCTCTCCTACTCTACAAAACCTACGCTATTATAATATTACATATTGATACAATTTACATCACTTACAAATGATATAAAATATAATTAACTTCTGTAGTGGCGATCTAGCTTCTTGTCTAATAACCCTCCAATGAATTGTTTTTATTATTCCTATTATCTTACTGCATATGAACTATCACAGGATATCATGGAATGGATGATGTGGGCAAATAGTCAAGTGGGCAAATAGACCGGGAAAGATGAGAGTTTTGTCTTAAGGACCGTTTTACGGGATTCTCAGACCGTGACTTATGTATATCTATAAAGGAACAGCTGCCGAAGGAAGATGGTCCTTGGCTGAGCTGACGGTCTACCTAGTTTCCAGCAGGCGTACTCTTAGTGGCGGACACGCGTCTGACGGTGTTGTACACCCTCCACTGCATGGCTGCTCCTGCATCTCATGAGGGGCACTTGATCTTTCCATGTATGCAAAGCTTATGCCTTGTAAAGCTCAGGGGTTGGGGTCAAAGAGGCCACACTTTGGTTCATGGGTGAAAAACTGAGCAGGGGGGAATGCGTACCCTATCCGATCATGTTTTGTGGCAGCCCAGGAAGGAAGTGTCCTGGGGCTTCTAGGTGCCAAATGACATAGACAGGAATTGCGACTGAAAAGACACCACAGATAATCACTTTAATTAAAAATTGTTCCATTCTATACAAAGGCACATCCCGGAATAACTCTTGGACCTGTCGAGAACAAATGAACTCAGTTTGGGTAAAGCAGAGCAACCAAAGTTAATGAATTTGATAAAACATTTTATTGATAGAAGTTGTCAATGCAGAGAAATGAATATGTCCATAATATTTGGTCAGCACTGAGTTATCAATTAATAACTATCAGGCATGGAAATCCAGGGTTTATGTCCACATTGAGATTTGCACACCAAAAACACCTCTGGGGGAAATGGTGTGTTTATAATTTGTAAGCACAGATATATTTATGACTTATATTTATAATTGAGGAAGCATTATAATATTGTAGACAGGATTAGTGCACACAAGAAGATTCTTTTAAAGCATTTACCCAAACAGATATTAAGGATTAAGAGAAAACAAAGTAGAATATTTAAATTAATGACACCTCAAAACTATTCTGCAGTTATTAAAAACATGCTTCTTTTAAATCTCTCAGATGTGGAAACACAATGTTTTCAGAGCAAGTATTTTCCATCTGCTGTTTTATATCTGTTTATTTTTTAAATGATGATACCATAGAGCAACGATTCCTGCTTGGTGTCGGATCTGTCAGCGAACAGGATCTGTGCAAAGAAAAGTGACAGCATGTGACTTCTTCATGTCTCGTCCCTTAGTCATCTTCCTGTCTGAACCCTCATTAGGGGACCTCTTCCAGTTCGCGGCAGATGGACAGTGACCACAGGAAATAAGATGAGCAGCTGTCCCCCCCTTTGGTGCCTGTCTCCCTGTTGGTCCTCTCCCTGTTTTCTTCATTGCAACCGCCACACCTATCGTAGAGACGCACTGATTCTCTTGCCTCAGCTTGTATTTGTGACAAACGCCAAGACCTCCCCCATTCTCTACACTGTTGTTATTAAAGGATCAGTGAAGATGCACAGCCGCCTCCAGCAAAAGAGCCGCACACACTCAAGCCACTATCGAAAGTGGGTCGTGACCTAGTGGTCGTCTTGGTTGGGCAGAATTGTTTTCTGGAAAAAAAAATCACAAAGTAACAGGAAGCTCTTACTATTTTCTTTAATGTCTTGCGGGTACCATGATGGTATTCCTTACCCCAGTGAATCATTTTAAGAAATCACTCATAGCTTTTAAAAAACCTAATTATTTTACCGATAGGCTCAGGTTGCCCTTCACCTCTTCCGATTTCAATTTAGAGTGAGACAAGTCTGTTCACTGATGACTGTGGCTTAGGGTAGTAGGGTTATTCCTGGGATGACGTTGTCCAGCCCTCTAAAGCTTTCCTTAAGAAGCTCCTCCATCACCCCATCTTGAAAGACAAAGGGGCATGTTGATCCTGCTAAGATTTGCTCCGATCTTAGCAAGGAGCCCTGAGCAGCCAGACTGCGTGCATTCTGTGACTTAATGATGTTTTTCTATCTAATGCGGTGATTTACACGCTGTACCAAGAGCCTGCTCATCTCAGAGGCTGAGGCGTGAGTGATGGCGGCGTGGCTCTTAGGCCACGAGAGTCCTCCAAGGGCCCTGTTCAGAGCCTCCTTGAGCCCGCAGTGTTTATGACCCCACTGCGTTATCTAGAGGCGTGATTTCTGCCGGTGTTCTTGGCCATCTATCACTCCTGTGAGATGGGTCCTCTCCTCCTTCTGGGGCCCTGGGCTGCATTTTAAAAGGCAGATTGTTTTTTAAAGCAGAACTTTGGCGGGGAGGAGGCTGCTGTCGGCTCTCGCTACCAGTCCCCAAGAGGACAATAGCTCCTTCTATTGTGTCCTGCCCTGATCTGATTTTCTTTGGAAAGTCCTGGGATTACTGGAAAAGGACATAACCCTGTAAAAAAGAAAAAAAGAAAAAGAAAAAAGAAAAAGAAAAAACTACCCAGGCCTTGAGAGACAAAATGCCAATTGATTTATCCTGTTGCTATAAAAGGGAAAAGAAATAGAGAGAGCTGCCAAAGATACAAGCTCACAATCCCTAATCTGCAATTTCATATTATGAAAAAAGAAAACTACAGAAAAAAATACGAGCCAGGTTTGTTTTTCAGTATATGTGTTGGCAAGCCTAGCGTGACCTGAATTCGTTTGCCAGCAAGACTTGACTTGAGTGACTTAAAGTTATTTATAGCTTTTGTTTCTGCTACTTAAGTGAATATGCACACATTTCGCTGTAGAGATGCTAATGTGCTTGATAAGGAGGTATTGAGCCAGCTCTGCTTAGGGTGTGGCATATCATATGGTATACGCACCGTATTTCCTTTCTGAGATCCGCAGATTTAATAAATAAACAATTTGAAATCTATTATCCACTAAACCTCTTGGGATTAAGAACCCATGTAGCTGTCCTTCCAGAAAAGGAGTAACTCATCAGTGTTCACGAGAGGTTACTAATATTCCTGTCTTTCGATGGCCTTGAGGGTAGGCCAAAGGCTTGAAAAAGTTGTTTATGTCAGCTGCCAAGACAGATAGAAAGAAATGGGAGGGGTTTTCATGAATCTTTAAAGGTCCTGGCTCCAGCAGACAGCTTCAGTCTTCCCCATGTGTGTACAGGAAGAGATGTATAAACTATTGCCCAGCGAGCAGTCCCGTGGCATCCTTCAGATGGGCTCTACTTGACTCACGCTTATAATTGCTATTTGTTCATGTGCTGGGGTATTCTTGAGAATGTCAGCTCTATAACAGCGCTGTGCAATCCCTGATGGACCAGATCAGCACAGAAGCACTCCAGTGAGCAGGTTCTGGGAACTGCTGGGTCTCTTCAGCTTGTATTGAACTTCTAGACCTCTTAAGATCATATTCAAGTTTGACTTCAAAACTGAGTATTTCTCATGTCAGCTGCTTAATAGTAGTTTATTTAATCCCAACCCCATGGTAATGTGATCCATTTCCTTATCAGAATATTTTAATTCAGTAATAAAGAAAAGAATTTTCTTTTTCGTCCTTCAGAACAGTTTTGTATACCTATTTATTTTAAATTGGCAGATAGAATTAGATGCATTTGCCATGCACAACATGTTGTTTTGAAGAATCTGCACAGCCAGGCATAGTGGTGCACACCTTTAATCCTAACACTTGGGAAGCAGAGGCAGGTGCATCTCAGTGAGTTCTAGGAGAACCAGAACAACATATGGAGATCCTGTCTCAAAATTAATCAATCAAACAAACAATCAATCAAAAAACTACAGTGCCGATTCTTCCACATTCCGGGGTAACTAGATCCAGCCACGCACACCCATTCTCTTCCAAGTGTTAAAACACATTTATCACCGGCTTGCGCGTGCTCGGAAAAGCAGAAGATAAAGTCAGGGATGTGGTTTAGTGTCCTCTGCTACTCGGGCTCTTGGACAGTCATGAAACCCAGGAAAAAATGCTGAGTTTGTTCTCAGCAGAAGGGATTCACCGTTTGTACGTTTAAATTGAAGTTTGGAGGGGCATGGCAAGAGTTTCTTTTAAGGAAAGAAATGTAAACCCGTAGAATTAAAATCAGGTGCAAGCATGATTGCTTATTTAGAATGAAAATTGCAACCGGTTTCGGATTTTTAGAAACTGACAGTTCTACAGATAATACAAAATCAAGAAGTAAAACCTCTTTGGTAACTTTTGGTGACCTTATAATGTTGATTCACGTCCATTGGCTGCATGCTCTGACATCTTATTATATAACAAACAATTTTGTAATGTTTTCTATCAAGAGCACAGAGAGGTGATTCTGTCTCTGGGGTTTGATGCTTAATGTCTTAACCATACCGACTGTTTTCTAATGATGTCATTTAAAGGTGGAGGACAGTTATTACGCAGGAAAAAAGTTCTCATTTAGATTTCAGGACATTTTGAACCTCCTCTGTGCAGTGACTCATCTTAAACTGATATTTGAATTGACATCATTCATTAACCAAT
This sequence comes from Neodon shergylaensis, assembly GCA_025134845.1. NCBI lineage: Eukaryota > Metazoa > Chordata > Mammalia > Rodentia > Cricetidae > Neodon > Neodon shergylaensis. The sequence continues at coordinate 1,318,739 of JABTXL010001700.1, forward strand.
GCTCATCGGTGTCTTTGAGTCATGGTGCCGTGTGTGTCAGCACAGTGAGCTGTAGGAATTCCTGGTGGTTCCTTTCAGACGGGAAAGAACTATGTTCTCAGATAGATGCAAACTACAGAAGAAAGTCAGAACAACCCACAATAAATGTATCCTCAAATCAGTTCCTTCTAACCTACATTCCCGATGCAGTCACGGTTGCCATCACCACTGACTGCCACGAGGCAGCCCCATGGGGTAGCAAGACTGGAGATAGCAGATATTTTAAAACACTACCATGCAGCACATTGCTAGAGCCCCCTGAAGGGCCTTGGGAGGGGTCAGTACATACAAGTCAGCTTAATGGTGAATGCATTTCTGTCCATGCTCACCACGTTAGAATTAAACACCGTAAGTACAGATGCTGCATTAACTCAGCTGTCTGTATTCACATTCTGATCAGCTGTTTTGCTTCCCTTGATTCTTCTGCTCGTTGCCTCTGTTTTTCCTTTGAAGTCTCCTTTGCATCTTTAAGACACTTGGTTTTGTTCACTGCTTTCGCCTGCATCACTGTTATCCGCAGGAACCACGAAAACCCCCGTACACTGCTGCATTTTGTGTTCTGGTTCCTAGGAAGTGCCGCACACTCACATAGGTTTGGAAGCCGAGCATCTTCTTTGACACTCAGAATATTTCACAGCATGAGACTTTCTAACACTTATGCAGAGACACACACATGCTGACGTTGGTATCAAAGCATGGGGAGGGGACATCCGTGCCAAATGGACCCTCTACCCACCCTTGTGTAAGTCTGCCCCTGGCAACACTTTGGAGAAGAAACGTGTTCGTCTTCTTGATTGCTTAAATCTTTTGCTGCTGTGTTTTAGCATCGTAGAACGGGGTGTGAAGAATGAACCAAAAGTTAGCATCTTGTCAGGAAATACTGTTATTATGTTGACTCTCTTAGTTACCGTGACCTACGCTAGGAATATGCAACTAGCTGCTGTATCTTTATTTTACCAGTTGTTGATGTGTGTCACCAAAGGACAATGTTAAAACAAGAACAGAGATGCAACATTGGCGATTCATGCGCCGTCATAAACAGATCGTCTCGGTATACGCTCACAAGACGTCAATGTGCTGCCCTGGTGCCCCCAAGAGTTCCTGGCTCCATTCTGGTAGACAGGCTGTGCAGCTCAGTTCCCTGGGCTGCAGAAAGAGGAGCTCCCTAGAGCCGATGGTGCTGTAGTGTGATGAGGAAATTAAATCTGGGGTCAGCAAGTGATGGGGAGAATCTCATCCGGGGTCAGTGAGTGTTGGGGGAGAATCTCATCCAGGGTCAGTGAGTGATGGGGGAGAATCTCATTGTCATCTGGGGTCAGTGAGAGATGGGGGAGAATCTCATCCAGGGTCAGTGAGTGATGGGGGAGAATCATATAAAGACCACATAAAGGCTCCTGAGAGTTCCTTCACAGAGGCTTGAAATGTGTGAGCAAACTCAGCAGGAGGTATGGCCAGGGTAGGAGCCATCCCTACAGATCTCTGGCTGTGACAGAACCTGTGTAAATGTGATTAGCAAAGACTGCTTAACCTCTTCAAGGAGAAAGGCTGGTCTGGGGTCTGCTTTGCCTGAATACAGCTGGAGTCAAAAGACACAAAACTGGAAAAGAATGTAGAATTCTGAATCCACACAGTACAGAGCCCTGACAGTGGTACTTACTTTTTCATAGTTTGCTGACTCACTGACTAAGTGATTGTGACCTGGCTTCCATTAACAGAGGCAGAAAGGCAGAGAATTACTTGTCCGTTTCTTCTCAATTATAAAGGGACGATACTGTTTACATAGGACCAGGGATAAAGGCCCACAGTTAATTTTAGATACAACTTTTAACTGAGTGAAGTGATTCAGACCAAGTTTACTATAAATACTTTTTTAGAATTACAGTGGCCCAGCAGTGGTGGCACACGTCTTTAAACCCAGCACTCGGGAAGCAGAGACAGCCGGATCTCTGTGAGTTTGAGGCCAGCCTGGTCTACAGAGGGAGTTCCAGGACAGACTTTGTACCTACAGAGAAACCCTATCTCAAAAAACCAAAATAGAAGAAAAAAAAGAAAAAGAGAGACAGAGAGAATGAGAGAGACAGAGACAGAGAGTTACAGTGATAAGGAGTTGGGATGTAGCTCGGTGGTAGATTTTCAAGTACAATTAGAAGTCATTTATTAGGGCTATAAGTGCAATTAACCTGAAACCCGACACTTAATTTTGATGTCAATATCATACCAGGTTAATATCTTTTTAAAGTTCTTTCTTTCATTTTTGATAATATATCATTTCGCCCTTCCCTTTTCCCAAACCCTTCCATTAACCCCGCACACCTGTTCTTTTTCAAATCCATGGCCTATTTTCCTATCAGTTGTTATATGCGGGGTGTTGCAGTATTCCTAAATGCATGAGGACAGCCTGCTCAGTCTGTAAGATGACACGTGTATGTTTTGAGGGCTGACCATTTGGTATTTGATAAATACTTGGTGAGCTCTCCCTGAGAAAGACTATTTCTCCTTCTCTTGGTGTTCATTCGTTGCCTGAAGTTCTTTGTGCAGCGTTAGGCATTATGGGCTTTTCCCCATCCACGTTAGCATGTCTATGGCTGTTGTCCTTGTCTGGCTCGCTTTTCTCATAATTAAAATGATCTGAGTTGGAAACCGGAGAGATGGCTCTGTCGATACAGTATTTGCCTTCCACACATGAGAAACTTAGGAGTTTCATTCCTCAGAATTCGTGTTAAGAACAAACCAAGAAGCAGACACGGTGGTGCCCATGTGCTTGTAATCCTAGCACTGGAGAGGTGGAAGCAGACAGATCCTTGGGACTCACTGGATAGCCAGCCTAGCCTACTTGGTGAGTTCCAGCTCAGCGAGAGACCTTGTCAGAATAACCAGATAGACAGTTCCTGAGGCTGACAGCTGAGATTATCCTCTGGGCATGTGCGCACACAGACATGCACACACATACACACGTTATCTGAGTTGGCGAATTTTTTGGTATGTTGCTTCTTTTTTTTATAGAATGTAGTAATTTATAAAGTTTTTTAAATAGCTTCTCAGTAGTTTTTAAAGCAAATGACTCATCAAGAAAACTTCTAGAAAGTTAACCTTTGTATTTGTTCTGAGGCCCAGTTAGGAGGCTATCATAGTGATCCGGAAGAGAGATCCTGTCCTCTAAGGAGGTGACGCTGAAGCAAAAGAAGGGCATAGAAAGAGTCTCCGGAATTGGGTGGCTATGAGAGCAGAAGGGAGAGAAATGGTCAGGTCATGTGACACCTCAGCGTCCTCCCCACAGCGTCTCTCTTCTAAAACAGATTACCATGCTCTGTCTAGATGTCTAGAGATGACTGAGATCATGACCATGATGGTGTTTAAGGAGCTGGAGCATTTGCGGTTTTCTCTCTTTATCAATAACGAAGCAGTAACAGTATTAAAGCATGACCCTAAATGGGAATAAAGGTGCAGAAACCAGTCCCAGCGTGCTCTGACCATGTGAAGCAGCTTCAGGCGATGTAAGATGCTGTGAAAGAAAAGCAAAGGGAACAGGAGTGGGCGCTTTGTGTACCGAGAATATTGTGAAGTGGGTTCTGATTCCCATGTATTGGATTAAAGTGGGGGTGCATAGCATAGTGCCTAGAAGTGGGGGAACATAGTGTAGTACCTAGAAATGGAGGTGCATAATGGAGTACCTAGAAGTGGGGAGTCACAGCATAGGGCCATGAAGTACGGGTCATAGCATAGTGCCTATAAATAGAGGTCATAGTGTATCCCTAGAAGTGAGGGTGCATAGCATATGCCTAGAAGTAGGGATGCATAGCGTATCCCTAGAAGCAGGGGTCATAGCATATACTTAGAAGTGGGGATGTATAGTGTACCCCTGGAAGCGGAGGTAATAGCATGTACTTAGAAATAGGAATGCATTGAGTATCCCTAGAAGCGGGGGTCATAGCATATACTTAGAAGTTAGGGATGTATAGTGTATCCCTAGAAGTTCACAGAAGCTCATTTCCTAGGGTGCAGATTTTTATTTCTTGGTGGGTACTGTGAAACTTTGGACAGAACAGATTTTATGTGATCTTGGCAGCTGAGGACTGTACAGTCTGAATTTTAACTCAATTCCAGAGCTGTATAGACTTTATGAACTCTTGTCTCTGTTCTGATTCGTCCTGGTGCCCTAATCTTAGCACGTCTCCCTTGCTGTTCTTCTTTTAAGTAGATTCAGTTGCTAATCTGTTTACCTGCCTTACTAACAAGCAGGCACATTCATGTCCTGGGACTGAGCAGCATTTTGTGTGTATGAACTTAAAGCATTTCCACTGAAGGGCGGGAAAAAACACATCAGTCAAGTGAAGCCTCACTAACTGTGGCTATGACCTCCCGTAATTGTTGCCCAACACATAGCTAAGCGGAATCTCTTTGTGCACCGAACTGTCTCTGCAAAAGTTAAGGAACACAGCTCTTGGCTGACAAGATTCAACGTTGAGCAGAGCCCCAAATCCCTCACTCCTAGGCCTGCCTATGAACAGAGCCTCTGAAACAACTTGAGTTGGAAGAAGACGCATGGCCTCCACCTACACTATAGCTAGCATTTTCTCTTACTTTATAGTTTCTGTTCAAATTTGTTCTTTGTAAGCATCACAGCCACCACAAAGCAAAGATTTCTATTAGCCTAACATAATATAAGCAAGAAATCAAAGCACCTTGCGGAGTAATTCACCCAACCACAGGAAGCGATACAAGCCAGAGACAGAATCTGTAGGGGGGGATGTAGTGTGATTTTTTGATAAATGGTAATTAAATTTAATTTTCTCTCAGGAACAGATATGATCAGGTATTTCTTTCTTTTCCTTTCCTAGGATAAAGGAATGTTTGAAAGGTTGACTAGTAGGCTAGGAAGTCACGTGGTCTGGACTGAGAATGACTCTGGATGCCAGGAGTCACCTCCTCAGCCTCCACAGCAGTTCTGTGATGTGGGTTGCCGTTGTTTCCCCCAGTTTTTAATAGTGGAAATCAGAGCACAGAAGTAGCAGTGTCTTGCCTGGGGTCACACAGTAAAGAGATGTGAACGTAAAGATCGTAAGATTGGCAGCCTGATTCAGCTACCTGCTCTCCTAACCCTACACATCGTACTTGGAGAAGATTCAGCAGAGGCAACTGCACTGTAAAAAGTGGGAGGAGACCAAGGCTTCTAATTTTGATTTACTAAATATTAAATGTCTACAGGGGATGGCTAGTAGCCTTTAGATCTCTTAAGTAGAAATCTCTTGGGAGATATAAACCTACCTATATCAGTTACTTTTCTCATCGCTATGAAAATAACACCCGGCAGGAGCAATTTAATGAAGAGTTTGTTCTGCCTCATGGTCTGAAGTACAGTTCATTACATCAGAGAGAGTGTGATAGCAGAGGCATGAGGTGGCTGGTTACGACACATCCGCGATCGGGAGCAAAGATGAACACCAGTGCGCCATCATTCACGTTATCCTTTTTCTGTCAGCAAGCTCAGCTCGTGAAATGGTGTCACCCACATTTGCTGTGGGTCCTCTCTCTTCCCTAAGCCCCGTGTAGAAATTCCCTCTCAGATACACCCAGAGGTGTGTTTCCTAGGCAATTCTAGATCCTGCTTGTCCACTTGGCAGAATATTGACCATCGCACTGGATCATTATGGTATGAATTCCATTAAAGGCCTGAAAAGGAGGTAATAGAACCAAAGGAGGTGAATGTCGAGGAAAGAAATAATTAATGCAGTTTGGCTCTACTAGGGATTAGAATGGTAGCTACCAAAACCGGAGGGTGAAGATGGTGGGCAAGGTAAGGAGAGATACGAGGCAAAGGGTACAGTTTCAGTTAGAAAAGAGTAGCACCCGATAGCCAGAGAAATGCAGAAAATATGAATTTATGAAGCAATGTGGCAAACGTAGACGTGTGTTTAAGAAAAGACATTGTTATCCACATGTTGTGTTTGTCTCGATATAAATCCTACACTATTATCAGCTGTGGTCTGGAACAGGACTTATTTAAATGCTGAGGAGTTGTGAAGACAACCCAGTGTTCTTGTGCATGACTTGACCATGCTAAGCAGTTTCTTTTAAATAGCATAGATTCAAAGACACAGTTTAGTGGCCCAGCTCAGGACATCTCAGTGAAGAGTAAAGAGCTGCTTCTTGATGGGCAGGTTCAAGGTGGTACCCAGCACCTCTAGCACAAAGGAAGAGATGACTTGTATCATAGTGCGGTGCAGATGTGTCCTGAATCAGACGTGATCTGTTGGTAAAACATCTGTCACTAGACACTACAGTGATAATGTTCGATAATGGTGTGTACAGCTGTTGCTGTCTGTCTGTCTGTCTTTATCTCTTATAATCTTATTAATTTAGAATTAAGAGCTGGCAACTGAGGCAGCTAGACAGAGGATTTATAAAATCCCTTTAAGTAAAATATACAGTCCTCTCTCAAACGCTGGGCTTGGTGACCATATGCAGCACTATGTGGTGGCCAAACTTCCTCAGCAAATTGGAGAAGTTCATTAATTTTGTTTATCGACACTAGGCTTCATCATTTTTTAATCTTCTGAATGAAAGTGGCAGACTTTTTCATAGTCTGGCAAGAACCAAAGGAAATGCTTGAAGGTTTTGTGGGTGTTTCTGAGACAAGGTCTCACTGTGTGACCTGGCGCTGTATCTCCTGGAAATCTCGATATAGACCAGGCTGGCCTCCAACTCAAAGAGACCCACCTGCCTCTGCTTTCTGGCTACTGGGAAAAAAAGGTGTGCGCCTGACCTTTGAACTTCAAACCCATCTTAAGCACAGCGTCTCTTAAACCATAGTTGTTACCATGGTTTCCAGTGATCATCCTTACGTTGCCCAATCGCTAAGTTCTTACACTGTTGTTGTTTTAGAGGGAGTGATTGCATTAAAGTGGTCTGGTGTAGGATCAATGGGTCTGCAAATGAGGATATTTTGCATTTGACACTTATCGTCTGGTCTTATATTTGAGACTTGTCTGTTGGATATCTTTGATGTGAGAGGGAGATAAGGAGGCACCCGTTTCAGGTACCCAAGCCTCACAAAAGCAATAACTCTGCATGTCACATCTGGGCACAGGAAGTCGAAAGTAGCTTTAGGCCCCAGAATATGCAAGAATGGATGAAGAGTCACCCACTCCTCCTCTCTCCCACCAAGAGAGTGTGGGAAAGAACAAACTTCACCACAGTGACAGAAATCTCTGTGGCAGGGTTTATGTGAAGAACTGTTTGTATCCAGTTAGCAGCTTCACTCTGAGTGGGTATGAGACATGAGTCCTCCGCCGGACCGGTGCCACTTATAAGGGCCACTCAGGAAAGCCTCTGAGTGAGGCAGATCTCCAAATATGAACACCTCTCCAGAAGATTCTCCTGCTAGTGGAAGTCCCCATCTCCGTCCCCTTAGCACTTGCCCTGAATCATGGCCTCCCAGTTGTCCCCCTTCCCCTGGAGCCCTTTATGATGGCCTGATGCAGTTACCGTCAGAGTACCGTTTGATTTCTTGGCACTGCTGAAGACATGCTGGAAAGGCTGGGGACTCATTGGGCCTTACACAGGAGGGTACAGGAGAGGTCATTCACTTATAGACAGAAAGTGAGCTCAGGTGAGGACAGGTGAGGCTGGAGCTGGAGGGTGAGCTAACACAGTACAGAAGTCTCGTGAGACCTGGTGAGGACCCCTTTACGGTGGTAACGCGGAGAGGGATTAAACGGCTCACTTTTTAAGCAGTAGAGAATTTTATGATCCAGTGACTGAAAAAAAAAAGTGAGTTGCCTGCCATGGTCAAGAGTCAAGTGTCTCTGTTTCATAGGCATGCCATAAGTTTAACCTCAAAACACTGAAATAGCAGCGTGAGGGACCTGATAGAAACAGTGATTGTATCGGGCTGCCTTAAGTATCTGTCTGGCCTTTGTCAACATTCTTTCTATGCTTGCTTTATAAACAGCTTGCAAGACTATGCATTCCGTGTGTAACTTTTGGGTTATTATTCTACCCTTTTCAAGAATTCACCACGCTCATTGACTTTTAAGCACTGGGGCACACAAAACATAAAAGGAGCAGGCAAATAGTATTTAAACCTTCAGGCTAGTCTGGACTTTCCCCGAAATACCGTTCTCTGCCAAACCTCATTCTTCTTCGTGCTGAAGTTTGTCCCATGAATCCTGGCAGCTTCCATTTCCCGCCACGCAATTTGTTGTTTATTTTAATCAGCTGCTCATGACAGGTAGAATTTAGCAGCAGCTACAGTGGCATTAGGTGGGTTTTCGAGTAGATCAGTGTAGCCAGTGGCCTTCATTAGATGCTCCTTTCTCTCGTCCTTTTTCCCATACATTTCGGCTTTGAGAATAAATCTAAGAAAACACCTGTTTGGCCTCTGAGCTCATTGCCAGCGTTGGCAATCCCGGACTAACTGGTTTTGTCCTAGACACCACTGAAATGAAATATAGTCCTACGAAAAAGCTTGGCAACCCTGACTGCTGCCAATATAAAACCACCGCCAGATGCTGTTTGCTGAGACGCGGTGCCTTCTAGCAGATGGGTGGAAGTTAAACACAAATTGTACTGCTTCTTTTCCTTTTGGTTCATTTGTTTTTATTGAAATATAGAAATTTTGCTGTTATTAGTTACAGTCAACCTGAAGCAAATGCTTCATTGCTGTTTTGGGGTTTTCTGAGATCTTTGAAATTACCATTCTTTATTATGTGAACTTATTAGAAATGGAGAATCAAATTCATCATCGGTTCTAGAACTCCAATACTGAAAATAATAATGAGAAGTAAGCACCAAATACTCACCATGGACTTTCTACCTCTGCCTCAGATATTAAGGGCTAGGCCGTAGTCAAGGAACACCTGCCCCATCTCCAACAGTAATCCTTTAGAACCAGTGTTCTTACAGTATTTTGTTTCCTTCTACGCTTCTGCACCATTGAGATAACCCATAGACCAAGAGAATGGTGACTTTGTTCCCCACTTCAACGACTCATACAGCATTTAAAGCAATCACTATCAATTACTATTTACTTTCAACAGCAATAATGGCATGATTAACCATTCAAAAAATTGACCTATCTCTTGCCACAGAACTGTGTGTTTTACTGTAACTTAAATAGTTCGTATTCTCTAGATAAATCTGAAATTTGTCTTTTGCACCTTCCTTCTTGTTCCAGATATGGCTTATTAAATCACATTTATGATAACAGAACACAAGAAATTTCAACATAGTGGGAATAGTGGACTAAACACGAATGTTTTTAAAGCATTGAAAATATTTATAGAGAAGAATCATCTGCAGTTGCAGTGTGTTTTGATCTTCAGGTTCATTCTTGTTCTTGCTTACAGGGTCAGGATCCTGCAGATTTAGTTATTCTGACCCCAGCATCACCGTGTCATATGCCAAGAATAACACTGCCGACTGGATACAGCTTGAGAAAATTAGGTGTGTTATCACTAAAGTATTTGCATCCAAGACTCTGTTCCTCTGTTTGCTTCACTCCACCCCTGGCCTTTCTTTTCGCGGTTAGAACACTTTGGTTATTCATTTCTCCAGTTGTGAGTATATCTATTACAGTCTGTCTTAGTTGAGGGAGATGTTGCGAGATATATCTTTCTCATTTATAACTTCCTACTGTTAATATGCCTTCTTGCAGCACATTTAAGATCATAACTTCTGAGGGAGCATCCTTTGCCACATAACCTCACCAGCTGTGGCAGGTCGGAGGTGCTCTGACCTTGGCCTGAGATACAGACCCGAGAGTATGACCAGCGACTGACTGCCCACGTCCATTCCTGTCCACGGTGACAGGGTCCATAGCTGCGAAACCTCTCGTGTCTCATCTGTAATTCCATCACTTAGCTTGAAATGTCCCTCAAGCCTCTCTTTATAGCCTGTATTTTCCTTATTTCAAGAGTTCTCCCATAAGGAAATGAAGTAGGATATCCAGATAGAAGGAACGCCATAATGCTGGAGAGATTTGATAAAGTTACAAAGTCCCGAATCATGTTTACCAATGATGCAGAGTTTAAACCCTGATATAACTTCAAAGCAGATGATTAATTAAAGGAATAAATATACAAAGGAAAGCATTGGCACGTTGCCTGCTGCGTTGATGGCCACAGCTCCACGCTTGTATTAAAGATTATAGTGACTATGTTAGTTCTTAAACTGGAAAAAAAATTAAGTAGAGTATTTTCCATCAGTTTTGATTTTTGTTTTCCATCAGCTCTTTCCTTTATATTAAAAGAACAATGATCTGTTTAGGGAAGCAGAAGAAATATTAGGCTGATAATCTTTAATACTAACCAATTCGTACAAGGCTTCTAGAAGTATATCAAAAAATAAAACCCACATATCTAAGCGCTAGTCTGATGAAACTAAGAAAGGTAATTCTAAGATTTTCATAAATTATCTCCCCTTTGACTGGATAAGATATAATTTAGGGGTGGTTACTGCATGCTGGGCTCCGTCATGCTGGGCCAACTTTATGATAATATTATCTATCCTCAGCTGTAGAATTTTGAAAATACATTCATATTGGATTCTTAGGCATCTAAATGAGTGTAAGCAAACTAACACATATATAGAAATTTTACCTATATCCCTATAGATTCTCTTTTACTATGTTATATCATAACTTAAATAAGTTATAGTGTGTGTTTGTAGATGGAAAAGAGCTATATCGTGATAAATAATGGAACTACACATTTGATTGCACATATAAAGATCACACTCAGCTGACTACATTAAATATTTCTCACGAAATGGCACTTTCAACTTTAGGCTGGGTAGCAAACCCCCGTACTCACGCATGCAAATCTCCCTTACCCTTGGTGATCAGCATGAACGGTTTTTCTGACCACCATCTGAAACTAAAGTATATTCTCTTCAGCATTTGAAATTCTTTTTGAAGATAAAAAAAACATGAAATACTGTAAAAGAAAAGGGAATTGATTACCCCCAAAGGTGAGATCCACCATATATAACCCCACTGACAAGCCTGAAGATATATATATGCTTCACTGGTGGGTGAAAAATACGGCTTTCTCTCCAGCCCTTCCAGCTGATTTATAGGGATCCCAGCCTACTGCTTTTTTGCATTTTAAAACCGTTTTTAATCTCAGCTAAAATGACCGTTTTTAGAGCAGCAGATATTTCTTTTTGGTAGAATGAAAAGATTAATAAAACTTGTATTATATATCAGAAAGAGATAAATCCTAATATATGCGATATAAAAAGCCTATTAAATTTTATCTTTTCCAAAGATTGACCTGGATACAATTGTGAATAATTATAAGTGAATACAATCATCAGATGTAAAAAATGTGTCTGGTGACTGAAAATAAATATTATATAAAGACTACTTTGTCATATATATGTATATATAAGTATATATATGTGTATATATATTTAATCAGGTCATTTGCAGTGACCTCTAATCAATGCATAATTTCAAACAATCAATATTAATTTCAATTTTTTACTTTTTTCTTATCAAGTGAGTGGTTTTTAAATAAATGATCTAGCATGTGCCAGAACTCGTCTAGATACAATTTGATTCTTTTCGTATAATCCTAACAGCCTGTGCCACTTTTCATTTCACTGTTCCTTTCCTGGCTTACTTGAACACACTTCCTATCCACTTCGTGTCAAATATAAAACCCTCAAAGGCCTTAAATATGTACGCTGTTTTCACTTAGTAGGAAAGCTGTAACAGGCAGTAGATACTTGTTGGGCCCTGTTTTGAATGTATAGTGAACACTGCATGTTCATAGTGAGGCTATGATCTTAGCTGTGTGCTTGACTTCCTCTCCTTGCCACGCTCCCCAGAGCTCCTTCCAACGTCAGCACAATCATCCACATCCTCTACCTTCCGGAAGAAGCCAAGGGGGAGAACGTGCAGTTCCAGTGGAAGCAGGAAAGCCTGCGGGTAGATGAGGTGTACGAAGCCTGCTGGGCCTTGGACAATATCCTAGTCATCAATGCCGCCCACCGACAAGTCATCCTGGAAGACAACCTCGACCCAGTGGACACGGGCAACTGGCTCTTCTTTCCCGGAGCAACGGTCAAGGTTTGAATGCTTTCATCCCTTCTTCCTTTAGAGACCCAAGGCTCACTGAGCCAGTCATTTCAAGATAACTTTTCCCCAATTCAACTCTGGGTATTAATTAACATTCTTCTGTCTCATATATTACCGTTTAAGGGTATGATGTCACTTTGTAAAAGACATTTCTTTTTTCATTCATTTTATAATTGTTTGAGGACTCAGATTGTGCTGAACCCTGAGAACATTGTAGTGTGGAGCGGCGGGCTGTGTTCCTGCTGCCCCAGCTCCCAGCCGCCCAGCTAGCTTTACCCGAAATAATTACACAGAAACTGTATTCTTTTAATCACTGCCTGGCCCACTAGTTCTAGCCTCTTATTGGCTAATTCTCACATCTTGCTTTAACACATATTTAATAATCTGTGTAGCACCACGAGGTGTGGCTTACCAGGAAAGATCTTAACCTGTGTCTGTGTCCGGTGGCAGAATCATGGCAACTGTCTGACTCGGCTTCTTTCTCCCAGTATTCTGTTCTGTTTACTCTACCTACCTAATTTTCTGTCCTATCAGGCCAAGCAGTTTTCTTTATTAATTAACCAATGAAACAACAGATAGAAAGATGACCTCCCTCCATCAGAACATCATCATGAAAAGGCAGATACATTTCTTCCCTTTTCGTGGCTATCAATTTCGTGGAAGCAGATAGACATGTAACTGCAAATACAGGACAGCCTCGTTGTCATTTTCTGGGGAAGCTTAGAGTTCTGAGATGGCATCAAATCCAGGTGTGGGACTTTGGGAAGGTTATCCAGAAAGTAGAGAAAGCAAGCAGATACTGCAGGATGGCTGGAAGGTAGCCAGGTAGGAAGAGGACCAGGATTCTAGGAATTGGGGATCACATACACAGAGGTTTGAACTGAGTGTTTGTGTCTTCCATACATTCGTGTGATGCAATACTACCATATTGAGCTAGAAGTAGAGCCCTTATGAGGTCATTCTCATCAGGATGAAGCTGTTGTGAATAAAAGATTAATATCCATATAAAAGAGACCTCTCTGGCACTTAGCATGTGAAACTGAAGAGGCTAAGGATGCCTAGACACTTACTAAGTCTTCTAGAATTCTGATCAAAGGCTCTGACGGCTTCCAAAAGTCTTAGAAAGAGGTGTTCCTAGTTCACTTTTCCAGGCCGTGATGTTCTCTTGCTGGAGCCCCACACTAAAGCAGATAGTCCAGATCCGTGGTTCTCAATCTGTAGGTCACAACCCCTTTGGGGGGGTCACATATTGGATATTTACATTACGATTCATAACAGTAGCCAAATCACAGTTATAAAGTAGCAACAAAATAATTTTCTGGTTGGGGGCACCACCCTGTGAGGAACTGCATTGACAGTTCACAGCACTAGGAAGGTCTAGAAGCAAAAGCCCTTAAATGGAGTTCAGAATAGTTCTCCAGTAGTTTTTGAGACTTTGTAAGTAATCCCAGTGGATGACAAACGAGAAGACCCTGAAGATATGCTGGCCCTGGAACTCTCTGTGAATATCATGTCCACTGGTGTCCTTTAAATCAGGGCCAATCCCATTTTGTACTTGAAATCGCTCTTCTAAGAGAGAACACCGAATGAAGGGTTGCATGGAAAGACCAAAGAGACTGCTTATAAGTCGTTCAGTGGGAGATCTTGTGAGGCAGGACTAGGGAGACAGGATGGAGAAGTGTGGACATAGTACAGATTTGGTAACAAGGGAATGGAGGAGTTGGGAACTGATGAAGAAGACAGAGGAATGGTGGCCGTGAAGGCAAGGTTCAGGTGCCGAGATGGACAAAGTGTCATTTGCTGAAACCACAAGTACAGGGAGGAACAGGCTCGCGGGAAGGTCAAAGGAGGCTTTAGTTTGGACACACAACTCTTGATGTGCAGCAGGTAGCTGGCAGGAGGTCAGAGGCATGGGCCAGAAGCTGGGAAGATGCCCTTTTGGCAGTCGTCACTGGCCAATGGTGATGGCAGTCATGAAGCTTGCCTGATGAGAGACTGTGATAAACAGTACGGAAAATGTTAGTCGGTCATCAACTGGACCTCTGCATGTCTCTAATTTGTGGAAATAAATTGAAATTTCAGGTTACAGCTGTTTTTGGTTTTTTTGTCTATGACTAACTGATGCAAAGCAATCCTGTGCTAGATAGGTGAAATCCCAAGAAAGGAAATTAAGAGAATATAAAGATTCCCTCTGCTCCAGGTGCTGAGGTGGCACCTGTGTCCTGGTCGTGGAAGCAGACATTCCCTCTGCTCATTCCAGAAAAGCATCCCACTAGACTGCTTTACTGAGAGTCCGTACAGTCCTGCTGCATAGAGAACCATTGTCACGATACTCTGCGTCATCTTGCCACTGTGATGAAGCGGGCTTCCTGCTGTCTTTAGCTATACTAGCAAGCAGGTACTGAACCCTTTTCAGAACCGTTTTTCATCTGACTCCCACACCCTCTACTAAACAGGTCTTCCTCGTGTTACGAGCTACTATACTAATCTAATTGGTAGCTTGGTTTCTTTTTTTTTTATTGAAAAAAAAAATCCCTGCTTCCTCCCAGCCTCCCATTTCCCTCTCCCTCCTCCCACCCCTCTCTCCCTTCCCCCCACTCCTCTCCCCCTCCCTCTCCAGTCTGAAGAGCAGTCAGGGTTCCCTGCCCTGTGGAAAGTCCAGGGTCTTCTCCCCTCCATCCAGGTCTAGGAAGGTGAACATCCAAGGTGGCTAGGCTCCCACAAAGCCAGAACATGAAGTAGGAACAAAACCCCATGCCATTGTCCTTGGCTTCTCATCAGCCCTCATTGTCTGCCATGTTCGGAGAGTCAGGTTTTATCCCATGCTTTTTCAGTCACAGTCCAGCTGGCCTTGGTGAGCTCCCAATAGATCAGCCCCACTGCCTCGGTGGATGGGCGCACCTCTCGTGGTACTGACTTCCATGCTCATGTTCTCCTTCTTTTCTGCTCCACATTGGGACTTTGGGAGCTTAGTCCGATGCTCCAGTGTGGTAGCTTGGTTTCTTAATGCATGTACTTTGGTTCCACTCATGATAGAAATGCATGAAGTCGGCTTTTGCTTCAGTACAAAATTTAATTAAATTAAAACTTTGGGTAGAAATGTTTTTTTTTTCTTTTTGGTCTTTTGTCCCACTCATAAGCTTACTGATCACACAACTGGGAATTGCCAAGGGACCTTGGTCTACTAAGAAAAAAATGTCACCATGGTAATAATTTCTTTCACTGTCTTTAAATCCCTTGCCAGATAGAAGTTCTTCTCTGATGTCTCTTTTAAAAACTTGAAGTAAATGCCACAGCCAAATCTAAGAATTTATCATTTTAACTTATTTGAATGGCTACTTTTTAAATTTTTGTTTGAAATATCTCAAAATGAAACTTTTTCTTTGACCAGATACTCCAGAATTCTAAAATAAATGTTGGTTTTTTTAACTACATGAAATTTATTTGTCAAATATTAACCTTTTCTTTAGTGACCTCTGAGATGAACGCAGAATACAACTACTTAGAAAACATTTCAGTCCTTGTGGATTATGAGAGGGGTGTAAATATTACTTTATTTTGAACTTTAATTGTAAGGATTACATGTGTTTGCTCCAACTACTTTGTGTTTTTTATGTTTATTAAATGTTTCCAAGGTAGTTACATTTTAACTGAGTCAAAAAGAAAAGTTGCCCATGATTAAGAGAGGGGGAAACACTGCATGTGTCTGTGTGTGTCTCTGTGTGTGTGCACAGGCATGTGCATATATTTGTGTGTGTGCTCATTGTGTGCATAGCTGTGTATGCTTGTGTGTGTGCGAGTACAAAAGTCTCTTAAATGCTAATGTTAATAAAGTCAAACAGTTGTGATTATAGGTAGTTATGACTAAATTGTCCAGCTGCTGATCTCCAAGATATTAAGGGTAGTGGGTCAAAAGGAAAGAGAAAAAAAAATGAGTCATTGCCACTCATAGAAGTATTTCTCTCATCCTCTCCAGATGTTTCAATATCTCTGGAAATACATATTATTTTATCTGAAATATTGTTTATCCCAAGTAGAGCAAAGTAACAGAAGACAGTAACCAGCTTAAGGAGCCACATGACCCAGGGAAGTATAGGTATAAACAGCAGCTGAAATCCCCTCAGGCAGGTGGAACACTGACATTCCGGGTCTTTGGCAATTAATGAATTAGTGAATCGTGTCTGTAAGAACACAGCTTTTCCTGGAGAGCCCCATCTCACGTTATTTGCGGTTTTCTATGTGTCGTGTGGTGCGAGGTTTGAACCTAGGACCTCCTTATATGAGGCAGCACTCCACTATTGAGTTGTACCCTCAGCTCTCAGCTGTAGTTTTTGATCTGGTAAACTGAAGTAGATGGTAACAGGTTCCATGGTAGCCACACGCGTTCCTCCTCCATCCTCTTGTGCCCACAGCCCTACCCGCCTCATCTTCCAGGCTTCTCCCAGGAGATGTCCCCACACAAAACGAATGGTGTAACCACGTTCTATTGTGCTTCTAATTACCATCGTTATTTTTCATTTCCCACAAATCCCGAAGCAGCCTTTGTTCACTACCAAGTGCATGAGGCTTTAAATGCCTGTAAATCCACTGGTGCCTCTGCTCCTCAGAGCACCGCCTTCCTAGCAACCGCGACACGGGAGCAGATCGTGTACTGAGCATGGGAAGAGCCTGAAAACCACTTGCTATTAAATCACCTGTTTCCTCTGCTGGCGGTGCTGATGCTGCCTTCTTTCACAGAACAAGATTTTAACTTCTGTATGTCTTTGTAGAAGCATAAAGAATTAGTGTCAGTTTCTACTGTTCTAAGGTGGGTTGTGGTTATCAGTTCATCAGTGCGGAGGTTAGGATGGGCCTCTGTCTGGCCACTGTGGGCATTCATGACTTGTGCACCGCCTTCACCCTGGTGAGGGAGAATACGTAATCTCAAGGTGACCCCTACACACCAGCTGTGAGTGACTTTGGTTTAATCAAGGAGTAAAGGATATGAACCAAGTATTTGGGTTCTTCCCTTTAAGACTATCAGATTCCAGCCGGGCGGTGGTGGCGCACGCCTTTAATCCCAGCACTCGGGAGGCAGAGGCAGGCGGATCTCTGTGAGTTCGAGACCAGCCTGGTCTACAAAAGCTAGTTCCAGGACAGGCTCCAAAACCACAGAGAAACCCTGTCTCGAAAAACCAAAAAAAAAAAGACTATCAGATTCCAGCATCTCCTGTTGGGTAAGGGTCTCACACTCAGGAATGATTCTTGCAGTGTTATGAAAACAGTATGGATCCTTGACAATAATGGATGCAAATAATAATAAGAGCACATCTGTAGCTCTGATAAATGATAATTGTAACCGCAGTTGTGTTGGTACCTGGCATGAAGGCTCATCGCTACAGGAAGACCTGTCTTCAGCTTTGCGGCAGTGCTGAGCAGCACCGGGAGACAGACGCACTGCCAGCTCAGGGTTTCAACCACCCACTCCTGAAACAGATTCGTCAGGGCCATCTATCCCCACCTTTTCAAATATGCCTCTTGCAGTGTGGAAGATTCTTGATTTTAGGCTCGAAGGAAAGTAGTTGCTGTAAGTCTGCAGGTCAGCGTGAGGCTGCCATAGTTACTTTGCCCAAGGAAGGTTGGCAGTGTGGGGGAATCACTCCCAGAAGAATCGGGGATAAGTAAGCTAGGAAGAGCTATGCTTGGATCAGAATTTTTTTCTCTTCTTCCCGTTCTTTTGTTTTTGTTTTTTTGTTTTTTCTTTCAAGACAGGGTTTCTCTGTATAACAGCCCTAGCTGTCCTGAAATTAGCTTTGTAGACCAGGCTGGCCTCAAACTCATAGAGATCCGCCAGCCCCTGCTTCCTGAATGCTGGGATTAGAGGCGTGCGCCACCACCTGCCCATTCTTTCATAGAACCCCTTGAGGTAGAAATTTTGAATGAATCTATATGCCATGGACATGTGTTGGTCAGACAGCTATTCATTTTGTTTGTTTACTCACAACTTGGATGGCAGACACAACTTTAATCTTGAAAGTATAAGTCGTGCGTGTGTGTCTGTGTGTGTGTGCGCACGCATGTACACAGGCGTGTGTGTGTGTGTGTGTGTGTGTGTGTGTGTGTGTGTGTGTGTGTGTAAAAAAGGTGAGCAGAAGGAAGTCGCATGCTTCCATCACTCTCCATTAGAAGTGATTCTCTGCTCGACAAGCTTGGCTCCCCTGAGTTTGCAAGGGCATAAATCACTGGTTTCTGTCAATGCTGCAGCTGACCTGCAGATTAAAAACAGGTCACCGTGACATAGGTGCTGTTCCCTGAGCCTCTCATTTTTAAGAAACCTGATTGCCCTCCTGCTGATCTTTGTCTGTATATTACCCGATTGCCTAGAGTTCTGGATCACCCCTCGTACGTGTTTATGCCAGGTGATATTGGGAAGTAAATCAATGCTAACTGCCACCAGCACTGTTAGAATGCCTGCCCTTGGGAATAGCTAAGATTTGAGCACATGCATTTAAAAAAGAAAGTCTTTTAAGAAGCAATTTATTGGAATTTGCAAGTTCACACCAAGGATTTGGAATCATTAAATTACACGTTTGGAAAGAGACCTGAGATTGTCTCTTCTCTCATCCGGCCTCCATTTGCTTCCTTGCCATATCTACTTTTGATAATAAGGTAGTGGCGACAGTTTTACTAGTAGAACAACCACCAAAGGGCCCTAATAAAGACAGCAGCCTTTAGGTAAGTCAACAGACAATTAAAGGGAGCCATTCAATCAGAAGAAGAGATTTTGTTAATTTTCTTATTGCTTTTTTTTTTTTTTAACAAACTTGCTGCTCCATTGGACAGAAGGCAAGTCTCCAGCCCCGAATCGGAATTGTAGCTTCTTTCTCAGTGTCTGGTGTCACCCCTCGAATACTGTCAATTGTCACAAATAGCTAGCTCATCAGTGGAGAAAAAAAAATCATCTTCAAATTAAGAAAAATGTAAATGAATTTGGCTGAAAAATTTTAAGCCTTAATAAAAGATGAGGCTCATAAGGAAAAATGAAGTCTTTGACAGCGGTGAAAGGGAAAACCAAAGAGGAGCAAAATCATTTTAAACCTGCCTTTAGGGAGCAAATTCCCTGGAGGGCAAGGCCCACCTGATGCAGACGCCCAGTTTGTCTCCTACTCAGTACCCTGGGAAAAGGCTCAACAGCTCACTTCACGACTCTGCTTTCTTACAAGGTAGAAGGGCAAATGGGAAGCGGTCAGGTTGGCTTGGCCCAAATACGCTTTGCACATCGCTGAACTTCAAACTGTGTAGCATGTGACTGTGGGACTTGTGTCCTGGGTCTCTAATGAGGATAAACCCGAGCCCAGTCAGACTCATGGCCAGCCCTGTTCCCATGTCTTCTTCTATTAGGCGTCTGAATGAAAACCCTGATTTCCTGGCTGGGTTCCAGCTTGGTTAATTGCACGCTGTCTACCCAGATTCCCTCTGCTTGGGGTACCCTTCTTCTGGATTGTGCTGCTCTTATTATTGTGCTTCCCCCAAGAGGTGGGGATGTATTATAAAATGCGCCAGAATATAATTTGTTAAGCTAATAAGAGCACTTTGGGGATGAAGGGTTAAATGTGGAAGTGTGCTTTTCACAATCTCCCCCCAGTGAGGTCTATTTGTTTAGCAATTAACATGGAATAGCATCAGTGAAATGTGGACAAGAGCCAGGTCAGCGTAACAAGAGTAGCAATAACCAAGGAACAGCTAATGTTGGTAAATTCTGCAGAAGGTAGCCATACAGATAAATCCCCAGCACCCTAGTGTGCCCTTTGGTTTGGTCTTGTTTCGTTTGAGATTGAAACTGATACTTAAAATCTCTGATTAAGTCAGCACAGTCTTCAATAAGTAAAGTTTGTTTATTTTTTCTGTACGGTAGCATTCCTATCATCTTTGTGTGTGTGTTACAGTTCCTAACAAAATAGCTTGCATGGTAGCATTCTTTGAAGTAAATTTTCTTAAGCAAAAAAAGTTACAGAACAGAAGCAAAGGGAGAGTAGTATTTGTGGATTCCTAATGTTGCTATCTTTAGACACATTCCTCATGGCCTCTCATCTGTCCTTCATCCCCATTTCAAAGACGAGAAAGCAAAGGCTCCAACATGTCCAAAGGCTTTGAGTTTTGAAGCCAAGTCTGTTTTATTGTGAAACTTGCCTCTTCCCTGCCAAGCTATGCTCTAGCCCTCCATTCGATGCCTAGCGTATCTGGACTTAATTTGAGGAGGCAAGTAAGAAAACCTAACCCTGCAGATGAAGCTGATCACCAAAGACAAGGCTAACAACTGCCCTAAGGTGTCACATTGTTACTTCTCCTCTTGCTGCTCCAGCTCCTGTCTGTCACTGTATCCATTTCAGAACTGATACTGCCACAAAGTAACTATACACTTGTCTCAAAACATACCATCAACTGGGATCTTTGTAAATCCTACTACAGCGTGGTTCAAATGTGAGTGTTTAATGGATCCCAGAAAATAGTAAGAAAAAAGCCCACTCTTTGGGCTCCCCAAAATCCACTCCCCCTGGCTGGACCTATTGTGCCCACTGAAGGAAACGCAGGGCAGCCCTCCTGCACCTGGACTGCATTCACGGCCAAGTTTCCAGGTTTGGAACTGGCATTAAATTACCTAGAAACTGAGCGTGCAAAAAATAACAGAAATCTATTCTGTCTCAAGAGAAAATGGCTCTCTTCCTATTAGGGGGTTTTCTTTTTTATTTTTATGGGGTGAAATCTGTAACTTTAAAGACCACTGAACCAGAATGGAGAAAATCTGTGATAAGAGGTATCACGTATACAAAAGGTTTCGGGACACAGTACGTAGGCTAACAGCCAGTCCACTTTCAGCCACCACACACCACATCCTCTTTTCACGGGGAAGTTCACATGCCAATATATTTTATTTCCAGCCAGACACTGGCTAATTTATGGCTCTGCCAACAATGCCATTTTAATTAATTTTATTCATCTTAATTCTCTTTCCTTCGCTCCTCATATCTCATCTGTTTGCATTGCCTAAATTTTAATTAAAAAATCTTCTCCTCTCTAAGGAGCAATCTGAAGTAGCAAAAATAATCACTTAAAATATTACAGTCATTAAAAAATTGGCTGTGGTGGAAGCCATGCATTTTCAATTTTGCTACAAATGATGTTTTAGCGTCCCTTTAAAAGTGCACTTTGTATCTGAATTGTCTGCCACCAGCCAGCTTGGCTATCAAAAGTGGTCTTCCAGCTGGGTGGGCTGAGTGACAGCTCCTTAATGGAGAGAATGGATGGCTCTCGGCTCATGTGGCGGGAACAGCACACCAGGCAGATAGCTTTCCATCTGCCGCTAGCCCTCCGCAAGCTGGCATTGCCCAAGTGCCCAGTGGACCTCTTTCAGCAAAAACGGAATCATCAAGAAGTAAATTGTGAGGCTGTAGATCCTAAAGGGATCATCAGGGTCCTTAGGCCCTAGAGAGGCGGTATTAAGAGTCGCCCCTGTGTTCCTTTTCTCTGAAAGCCTAATCAAACAATGGCAGAGGTGACTTAAGCGCTTTTTACCAGTAAGGAGGTGCAGTCATTAACATTTGCAGCAGAGTAGAGGGAGAAAGCTTCGAAAATGCTAACCTGAATTGTGGCCAAGGACGCGTTCTGTTCCATTGAGGAATTTTCACCGATGTTTCCTGTTGACGCCTTTTGCATGGCAACTTCTTGTCACTTAGTGACACTGTGTACTGCTTGTCGAATAAAGGAAATTCATTTTAGTGGCAAAGCAGAGAAATACTTTTTTGGGGGGGGCAGAGGAAAATATGAAGATATAGGGATATCAAAGTTATAGATTCATTGTTACTTAGGTATATATATATGAGTTGCCAATGCTAAAATAATGAAACAGGTATTAATGTAATGATTGATGGTACATAGGAAGGCCCAAAAACAGAAAAATAGAACTAGTTGAATTTTTGCCTTATTATCCCGAATAAATGGGCTAATTTATTAGTAGTTATTAAACATCAGCTCAACTGCCTGACCTTTTTTGCTGAAGTTGTTTAGTTTGTAATTGTTAATGCACACAGTGAAATGAGTTTGAGCTGAGCTGGATGTTAGAAGGGAGTGTGGATTCCTGAGACCTCACGGTTCCGGTACACATTTCTCTTGGATTGTTAGCACACTGGATTTTGATGTCATTCAGTGCAAGTTCATCTGTTAAGAAAAACGGTGTCGGTCATCCCACATCCTTGAGTGTTCGGCTGTTAGAAAAATATCTGATAATCTTCCAAAATATGGAGGCTTTTTAAATTCCTTTTTTTTAAAAAGATTTATTTATTTATTGTTTATACAACATTCTGCCTCCATGTGTGCCTGCAGGCCAGAGGAGGGCACCAGACCCCATTACAGATGGTTGTGAGCCACCATGTGGTTGCTGGGAATTGAACTCGGGACCTCTGGACTAGCAGCCAGTGCTCTTAACCTATGAGCCATCTCTCAAGCCCCCTGGCTTTTTAAGTTCTAATTGATGGTTTTTATCTGCTGTAATAATGTGTCAACATGTGCAGTACTTTTTTAAAAACTACATTGTATCATGGGGCCTATTTTTGTATAATTTTCTAAAGGTTTTAAGTAGATCTGGGGAATTATAATAGTTATTATAATGAGAAACAAAAATATATTTAAATATTCTTCTGTTTCTCTATCAACTACTACTAAGATATTTAAATACCCTTTCTGTTACTAAGACTGTAAAATATAATAGCACGTATCTTTTAAAAGTGTCTGTTCGGAAATAGATATCATTGGCACTTAGAAATTTAAAAAGAGCTG
The DNA here is from genome assembly GCA_025134845.1 of Neodon shergylaensis. Lineage (NCBI taxonomy): Eukaryota > Metazoa > Chordata > Mammalia > Rodentia > Cricetidae > Neodon > Neodon shergylaensis. Next base: position 1,341,672 of record JABTXL010001700.1, read on the forward strand.
CTCTGATCTCTGAGTTTCTCATACCAAGAGAGGAGATCTTAGTCACTCACTTCTTCACCCTGAGACGCTGAAGCCTAGGGGCAAAACGACTTGTGTCAGCCCTTGACCATCAGGTATAAAAACCGTGCTTTGTTGGGCCTTCTTCTCCCGACCTCCAGATGCCCTGAGCGTGGATGCGGTACTGAGTGTTCATTGTTTGTCATTTGGACTATCTGTTCCCAGTGGTGTGTTTCCCCAGTATGGTATGATATGTATGCTTTCCTTGATTCATGTAAGTGCTTCATTCATTGGAGGGAGAAGTTCACACAGGCCCTAAACAAGTGGCCCCTGAATTCTCCTGCACAGAGTTGAGAAGCCTACTGGAAGTCCAGGGACTGTCGCCTGCCCGTGATGGCATCGAGACTTCCGTTGTTAATCTGAAGAGTTTCTAGGGAACCCGGATGATTTCAAAACATTGAGCCCCAGGCACTAAAACTCTCCCTGTGATCAATTTCAAGATCCTTGGATGAGAACGCAGCACTAGCCAGGACTCATATATGCAAGGCCTGTAAATGACCACCATCTTAGAGAGAAAGGTACGCAATAGATCTGTTGTCTCAGGCGCTCAGTATTTCATCTCCTAAGCCACGAGGACACTGGGCTCGCTTGAGAGGAGACTCCAGGAATCGAGTTTGCTATTTAAACCTGACGGAACGTTTCCAAGGCTAAGCCTAGACGCCGGCACACGGAGCTCTCCCATGTCTGTGTGAACGGAGCTCTGGTGTTAAGTGCTGGCTGCCCACTGTGAATTGGCTAGAACTCTAAAGAGATTTTAAAACTGTACCAACAATGACAACCTTCTGCCTCTCACAGAAACTTCTTGAAGACAGATTGGTTTTTATGGCCCACTAATATGAATATTTGTTAATAAACATGTACATGAATATTAATTTGTTCTTGTTATTTTTCACACTTGCCGTGGTGAATATTACTTGTATTTCACAGAGTGGCAAGAGTGTGTTCACTGCAATAAAGTGTGACTACACACTACCTTTCGATAGTTACACAGTCGTAAATGATACATTCTGCTCCTGAGAAAGCCTTTGGAGTAAGCTTTCCTGTTTCTGTAACTCCGGTTTATTCTGTGAAAGTAGTTAGCAATAAGCTACCAAATTTTATAAGAATTTTATGTTTTATTTAAAATCTGTTTCTCATGTAAGCTTCAAATGTGCATCAAGTATATTAATAATAAGGTTTAAAAGGGCAGAAACAAATTACATAGTTTTAAAATATTAATAAAGGTTTATGAAATCAACATTTAAGTAATTAAGTGTATATCTAGCCAGAAAGGACAAAGGCTGTTAGATGAGCTATTCTTTCGTTGTACAAACACCTCATTCAAACTGTAATGTAAATTATTTTCTTTTCCCTTGAGCAAGCCATTTCCTTGGGAAGTGCCATTCCTGCTGGTGTCTGGGTCTGTGTAGTAGCCGCAAATACCCACAGGCCGCAACTGATCAGGGTTCTGACCGTGATCACACCCAGGACTCAGTGGGTGGTTTTAGGGAAATAACCTTGGCTGTTCTTGTTAACGTTGGTTCTCTTTCAGGTGGGCAGGGTGGAAAGATCTTTAAAATTTATCTCCGTTTGACAGTTTCTATTTACTGTGAAATGAACTAAATTCTACCTTTCGGTTGATGTGTCTGTTCTAAGGATTGTATCAATGAGTTCAGCTTGCCATCCATGAGTAATCTGTATTCATTTCGTGTGAGAAGAGTCCCAAGCAGCCGGTGCTCGCCACATCAAAGTATTAGCTAAAGTGATGATCTGGCCCGGAAGACGTGTGTATGTCTTAGGCTGTGAAATGAGTCCCTACGGATCACGTGCTGCTGCTCTCTTGAACTTCCGGAGACTGTTTACTATTCCAGCTCAGTAGCAAATCTATTACAACCCTGATGGTTTCACCAGCTATACCCTGTTAAATTCTAGAAGACCACCGACAAAACCATAGTGTTGGGGCTCCTGGTGCAGCTGTCTGTGACCTTGGCAGCCAATCTCCAGTCTAATTATGATTCTCAGACTAAGCCAACATAAATAATATCTTGTGTTCTTTTGATTGGTTGGTTTTGGTTTCTAATTTTTTTTTAATTTTTTTAAAATTAAAATATAATTGCATGTTCCCTTTTTCTCCTTCCAACCTTTCCCATATAATACCCTCTAACTTACCCCAAAATTCATGGTCTTTTTTTCTCTAATTGTTTTATACACACACACACCTAAATATATAAATACAATAGACTCAGTCCTTATAATACTGTTATATTGTTTATATGTAGATGATTTTAGGGCCGACTACTTGATGTTGGATAAACACATGGAGGCCTCTTCCCTAGGAAAGACTAATTTCCCCCTCTCTCAGCATTACTCAGTTGCTGGGAGTTCATTGTCCAGGCTTGGGCTCCTGTGTGATTTTTCCCTTTCTAATAACTTGACTTTGGGTGCCGTCCTTGTTCAGTTCTTGGTTGCACAGCCGTGTTGTTGAGACCTCACGGGTGTAGCTCCCCTGTGTCTTGTAGGAGACACATTCTCACAATGCCATCCCGTTCAGCCTCTGACAGTCTTTCCAACCCTTCTTCCAAGATGCTCCCTAGGCCTCAGGTGCAGGAGCGGCGTTGTCGATGGACCAGCTGGGGCTGGGCACCGCAGGATTGCTGGTTCTCTGCATCTTGATCAGCTGTGGTTTCCTAGGATGCTCTCTGCTGCCAAGAGCAGCTTCTCTGATGGAGTGAGAGCTACCGTTGTCTGTGGGTCCAAGGGTACATGTTTAGAATACCATCCAGAAGGATGCTGGTGGTGTAAAGTGGTGATACAGCTTGGTCTTGTGTACATTTGTCACCAACATAGATCTCTACCTAAGACCTGCTCATCTGTAAAGTCTCCTTGTCTGGGTGCTCCCGGAGGTGATCCTGACCAGCCTTACACAGTGCCATACACTAACATGCTGCCTGCCGTTGGGCCCTATATCTGATACTTAATATTTCTCAACTAAAGTAGGGTTATTTTTGTTGTTGTTTGTGTTGAGAAACGAACCAAATTCCTCAAATGTGACAGCAATTATTCTATCAAAAATCTCATCTCTAGTGATTTATGTGAATATACATACATACACATACATCACATGCATACACATATACTCGTACACATATATCACATGCACACACATATACACATGCACATATATCACACACACAACACATGCACACAGACACATACATAACATGCACACACATACATCACACACATCATACATGCACATACGTAACATACACACATATATACATACAATGCATAACACATATGCACACATGCACACATATGTCACACGTACACACAAATAACATAATTTTAAAGTAAAAAGATCACAGTCACGGCATCCCTTCTTTCCCGTATCGAGCTGTATGACATGTTTTGAGTGCCCACAGTCCCAGCACCGTGTTGAGACCTGGTGAAATGTCCCTGCTCCATAGAGTCAGTGGCATAGTGGGCATTTTTGTCCAGTTGTTTTTCCTCATCTCTACCGCATTTTCAGAAGAGTATTGAAGCTTAAATGATAGCATTTCCCTTTATGATTTATTGCCAAAATTCCATAACGAAAGCTTATAATTTTGAGGAGGAAGCGTTCAGTTCGCTTAGCTCTCGAGTTTCATCTTGTCTTTGACCGTTCGCATCAAACTGAGAAGCATACGCTGAGAATAAGTCACAAGAAATTCTTTTTTCTTTTAAGAGTGTCCTGTCAGAGAGTAACAGAATTCGTGATTTCCAAGCCGCTCGCCGGAAACGCCATCCCCTCTCAGTTCTGGTCAGAAACTTCCTGAAAATATGGCTAAGAGCATATGACATCTCAGGGATGACTGACCTTTTCAGCCCCCCCCCCCCCCCCGTGTTTTGATTAGCTGGATAATCTACTCGGACTCCATTTACAGACAAATCGTGCAGGACTTGAATGGCAAGCCAGAACTCTGTGGAATATTGAAAAGGTCACTGTGATTTAGCCTATAACCACAGAATTGAAAATGCATGACAAGTCATTATCAGACTTAATTCTCACAACAAGGGCTGCGGTAAAGATGGGATAGGACTCCAATTAAAATATTCTTGTCTCATAACTAAAGTCTGAAATGGCAAAGCTCAGATGCCCTCTTGACTCCTTTTGTGTGATGACTTAATAAGTTAGCATGAAATTGTAATTGAATTAAGCAAGACCAAAGGGAGGTAACAAGCCCTTTCGATTTGCGAGTGCATCACGGAGGGGCTGATGTAATGACTTTCCCAAAACTCTGGTTATACAGGGGTAAAACGATACAGAACCAATTCGGCAGCCGCCCCATGCTCTCTTTCTTTGTCTACAGCATAGCTGTCAATCAGATGGGAACTCCATTTATTTCCATGGTAATGAAGGCAGCGAGTTCAATTTTGCCACCACCCGGGATGTAGATCTCTCTACAGAGGATATTCAGGAGCAGTGGTCAGAAGAATTTGAGAGCCAGCCCACAGGGTAAGTAATTGTTATCTGCCATGCTGTGTATACCACCTACCTCTGCTCCAGCAGACACATTTTAAATACATCTCTCTGGACAGCAAAAGCTTGCTTAAATAACATTGATGATTTTTATCACAGACAAGCCAAAGGGGGACTGTCCAAAGAGCCTTTATTAAATAAAAAGGTATTTTTTTATGCATGCCTAAAAAATTGTGATTAAAAAATACCTTATGTCGGGCGGTGGTGCATGCCTTTAATCCCAGCACTCTGGAGGCAGAGGTGGGTGGATCTCTGTGAGTTTGAGGCCCCCTTGGTCTACAAGAGCTAGTTCCAGGAGAGGTTCCAAAACTACAAGGAAACTCTGTCTGAAAACAAAACAAAACAAAAATTCCTCACATATATCTCATATTAATTAGCTTTCATTTGAAAAAAAAATATTTTTCAATATTAGAATTTGAAGTCTTTCCACCATAATTATATTGAGATTTTCAGTTCTCCTCCTGGGGACTGAGATTTATAGATACTACTACTTGACTGTCATTGAAATATGGTTTTGATCCATAAACAGGTATTTATAAAATATAATTTGTCTTTGAGGGACACATGAAATGGTACTTGGAACTGAAGTTCAAGGATGAGAGACCAGAAGCTGTAAGGGTGTCTGGTGGATTGTGTTTTCTCGATATTTTGTCTGATCTGCCTTTTCCTGGGTCTGTCGTGCCTTAGACCCCTTACTAGGAGTGACACTTCCCGCAGCTCCAGTATGTAAGGGGATATAGCTCAGTAGGTAAAATGTTCATCGTGCAAGTGTGAGGACCCGAGTTCAGATCCCCAGAACCCCACAAACGCCACCAACATAGAGAGAGCTTGTGCAACCCAGGGCTTCTGTGGAGAGAATGAGGGAAAGCCCTGGAAGCCTACCTGGCATATGAGGAGGGGAATCAACAGAGGCCCTGTCTCAAACAAGACAGGTGAGGCTGATGCTGGAGCTTGTCCTCTGACCTCTGTGTGTGGATGGCACATCTGTACCTCCGTTCACTCACACACAGACACACGTGTGCACACACACACACATGCACATGTGGAGGGGTCAGAGGGAGGAAGAGAGACTTTGAGTTCAAAGTGATCATGAGGCTGGGGAAGAAGGATCCTGAGTTCAAAGCCAGCCTAAGCTATGGAGCAAGGTCCCATCTTAACATGAAAGGCTCCCATTGAAGCAAGTCCAGGGTCAGAGAAGCAAAGGGTATTTGTAGGAAAGACACATGGGAAATTGTCCAGTTCTCACCTGGACTTCCCTTTCATGTTAACTGTAGAAGGAGCTGCTTATCTACAGCAGATTGGCTGGTGGGCATGTCTGTGGGGGGACTGTCTTGAATGCTGATTGATAGAGAAAATCTTAGCCTAGTTTGGTTAGCGCTGTTTCCTAGGCCAAAGTCCAGAACAGTGGAAAAGCTAAGCAAGCTAAGTGAGCAGACAAGTAGGCTTGAATGCATTTATTTTCCTGCTTTTAGGTGTGATATAATATGAGTTTCTGCCTTAATTTCCCCTTAATGGTGGTCTGTAACCTAGACTTGTAAACCAGATAAACCTTTTTTCCCCTAAGTTGCTTTTGGTCTGAATATTTTAATCAGAGCAACAAAAATAAACAGAATAAATAGAACAGAAATTGACTTGATATTAAAAGATACCAAACCTACACTAGAACATGGAATAAACCAGAGACAAAGTTGATTTTGTGTGTGTGTGTGTCCTGATTACAGATCAAGAATTTCACTTTAATAAAATACCAGTACCAATGTTGTAAGAGAGTTTTTGGCTAAAACCAAATCATCATCACAAACAGAACTAAAAGGCCACTTACGAGGTTGGGTTAGGTAGTAAAGTAGGAAAGGAGTACAAGAAGAGAACCCAGGCTTTTCTCTGGCTAGGGTGAATATGCTGGTTGAATGAACTGCCAGGTGTTGTTTTATTGGTCCATTGAATAATGTTGATAAAATTGTTTTTATCAGAGCTTCAGGAAAGACTTCACAAAGTCAAATTGACGTGGAGAGCACTTATACATAGGGTGAGAGTGACAAAGAGAAACACTGTGTTAGGTCGCTCATCTGCCCAGTTCACTGTGTGCTTTTCTTCCCATCAACCACCGCCACCGGAGACACAATTTGTCGTTAGAAAGTCACCCGGTAGGACTAACAGGCAGATGGCAAGTCCTCCGTGCTCCAGGGTGACCAGTTGAATGAGTTGTCTTCCAAGACTTTGGAAACAATCCTAATTAAATATTTAGTAGAGATGCACACCCATGCCTTTCTCCTGTTCTCCTTCCAAGAGAACTAAGAGAGAGTAAAGGAATATGCTACCATAATATGTAGCGGGCTAGACTATTTTGTATGAATGGCCAGGGTAGAAAGCGCAAGTATTGTGACAGTGTTTTAGGAAACCATTTCCCCAGTTACCCAGAATTTCCTACTGTTAGAATCAAAGCGTCTGATCTCATATCTGTGGGCATGTTCTTACACATCACTGGGCTGACCCAACACAGATGGACGTTTTCTTAGTCGAATGTTAAAGCTTTAGGGTTTGTTGTTGTTGTTTCTAAAGAAGATACGTCTGTTGCTTCGGTAGATACACTGATAATTTATGTGTGTCTTTCTGAACTTTGGCTTAACCTTACAGACAGACACATCATTTAATTAGCAGCTATAGTCTCTCACCTAGCTACAGCTGTCTGTAGGTAGGAGAGGGCTTGGTAAAAGCTCTGGTGAATGATAAAACAAGAAGGTATCCTGCTAGGTAAGCCAGAAAACTTGAGAGACTTGGAGGAAAAAGGCTGTGAGGATGAGCATGAACCTAGGATCTGAGAAAAAAGGGAATGAGGGAACCATAGTCCAAAATGCTCAGGGAATGACATATATGGCATCTCAGCTTAGCTTCAGGTATGGGGACTGGTTTAGGGTGGTGCTTTGAGTCCCTGCCATAGGGACTGTTGAAGGACTTCAAATGCAGGCTCCTACTTCTATGAAGGAACTAAGAGTGTGGATGACTGGAAAGGAGTTTCAGTGGAGTGAATGTCTGTGGTCATCCTCACCCATGGTGCCTGTCTACAGGGCAGCTCCAAGGTCATCCTCACCCATGATGTCTACAGGGCAGCCCCATGGTCATCCTCACCCATGATGTCTGCAGGGCAGCACCATGGTCATCCTCGCTCATGGTGCCTTACGTAGAATTTTTACACTGATGATTAAAGTACAGCTAGCAGCTTTTACAAATCATCTAGTTCAGTGGTTCCCAGCTGGGTATCACGGCCCCTTTGGAGATGGAATGAGCCTTTCACAAGGGTCGCCTAAGACCACCAGAAAACACCAATATTTACATTATGATTCATAACAGTAGCAAATAATTTTATGGTTGGGGGTCACCATGGCATGAAGAACTGTTACAGGATTGTAGCATTAGGAAGGTTACAGACACTGATCTAGGTTCTCCAAGTGATTTTTAAAAAGTCAACTTTAAGTGAAAGCATGATCTAAAGAACTAAGAGTTGAGTCAACAAAATAACAGAATGAGCAAATATAGACCGTCTCGGAAGCAACCTGCCACCTCAGAGGGACAAGGGAATATATGAAATTTGTGAAACCAGAACAAATTCATAAGAAAAAAAAACAGAGATGAGAAAAACAAAAATTATGATAGTTGAAAGAACTTTGCTAGATTTCTCCCAAATATAAATACATGCCAAATTCAAGGACAAATTAGCAAACTGAATATTTTAATCTTGAGTCCTTATATCACATATAAGACAGAGAAACTTCAGGGCTAGGGAGATGATGGCTCAGTCAATAGAGTACTTGACAAACATATATGAAGTTGATCCCCAATGCCCTTGTTAAGGATCCAGGCATGGTGCCAGGCACTTGTGACCCCAGTGCTGCTGGGGAAAGGTTGGGGTTAGCAGGATCCTTGGAGCTTGGTGACCAGTCACCGTCACCCGAGCAGCAAGCTCCAGATCTCAATGAAAGGCCCAGTCTCATGAAAACAAAGATGATGGCCCCTGAGGAACAACCCTCAAGTTTGACCCAGGCTGTACATAGGAATGTGCATGCACAGGTGCGTGTATATGTGTGCAAACACAGGAGCATGCACACATGGGAAGTAATATGTCATATATACTTTAACCTTAAACATTACTATTTAGAATACAGTTTAACAACATGACTACTGGATAAAACAACCACAGTATTCTCCCCCCAACACACACACCCCAGGCCTATGAATTCCCTAACTGTGGATCTTAACCATGTTTATAGTACCAGGCATAGATTCCTTCATAGGCGTTAGGCCTTCAGTATAATCAAGATTGGTTACACCCATACACAGCGTTGCCACTCTTGTATCCGTGTAGTAGGATGGTATTGTGACACGCAGGGTCTTGCATTGGGCTAGATCATTGCTATCCTAACCCTATACAAGTGAGCCAGCAAGTAGAAAGTGCCTTGGTCAGTTTGAGACTCTACGCCTTGCAACCAAGGCGTGCGGCGTCATCAACAGCCATACACCACCCTGTTATTCTGATCAATCAAAAGAATTACAATACATGATGCACAAACAATCCAACTTGTTAAAAATTAGCTGTTTTTGACCCAAACTTAGTGACAGTAATATGATATTGCCAAAATGGAGCTCAAAGAAAGTTATATTTGTATTATTTAATAAAGTATAAAGGAAACCAAGTTAAATAAACCAATAAATTAAGTCTTTCTCAAAATATACAAGTAAAATATGTCACTGAGAAAAATTACTTAATAGGCTGATAAGATGACTCACCAAATAAAGGACATTCATGATAAGCTTGGTCACCAGAGTTCCACCCCCAGAACACACAGTGGAAGGCCTCCCACAGGCTGTCCTCTGACCCAGCATATGTCATCTCCCTCCCTCTCTCTCTCTCTCTCTCTCTCTCTCTCTCACACACACACACACACACCAATGTCAAAAATATAATTAATTTAAATGATAGTTTGATTTGTTTTGAAGGCATACAAGATAATCAGAGAGTTCCAGACGACCGGTTACAAGCTGCTGCTAAAACTTTGGCGATGCTCCTCAGCGATTGTTCCCCTCACATACTAAAAGGCACCATGTGAAACACCTTCTCTCTGTTATGACTCCAATTTTAAAAACATATAGCGACCTCATGAAAGTCGCTTTTAGTTGTAACTATATCAATCATTTCAAAAAAGATTAATCTACAAGCTTAATCGAGCAAACCCCCTGAGGATAGACAAGGAATACTATCACGAACACTCATGTGTATGTGCATAAGCGTTTATGGATGATACGTTCCTAAAATAGAAAAGGAAATTAGAGATCCAGATATGTACAAGTACCTATACATATATGTGTAGTGTGTGACTTCGGGTGACAAGCTTCCCTCAGAGACTGAATCCTTCTGGAAACTGCCGAGCTGTGAGCTGATTAAAAGACAGGTAATGTTAACGAGGCACGCTAAATCAGATGAGGAGGCCATCAGCCTTCCACGAAGAACCTCTCCTGACTGCCTTTGCTTACTAGGCGATGTGTCTTCATGACACACAAAAGAGAGTCTTCTTTTAAAGCTATGAATTAAATATTATCATGACCTTAGAATTTCTGAGGAACAAAGTTGCTTTAGGGCATTTTATTGATTTGAAAACTTTTTTTTCTTTCCGCCAACATCACCTCGGACTATTTGTGTTAAATAATAGATTCGAATGTATTTATAATAAATAAGATTGGGTTTTTTTTATTTTATAATTAGTCATAAAGGGGCAAATATAAATTGGTATGTTGTAGAGTGCTGTCCCCAGGCAGACGTCCCTTTAGCTGTAGTCACGCAGCACAGAACCGCTTTTCCTCGGGGAAAGCCGTTTAAAGAGCAAAGAATCGATACTCCTGTGGAGAGAACTTGCCAGGCCATCCAAGAAGCTGCTAAAACTGTTCAACGCCTCAGGTAGCCACTTCTGGGCTCCCAGATTTCGTTATAATTTCATTTCGTGTAATGATTACAGCAAGATAAAACCAGGGTGTGTCACTTTTTAACTGGAAATGACCACAGTTTGGGGACCCCATCACTGGAGACCACGCCTGGCGAGCTGACACCTTCTCCCTGAAGGCTTTGGTACCTCTGTATTCAGCCATGAGCTTTGATTCCGAGCACCCTTGAGCCGGTTTATACAAATTCATGAAAGAATTAATGTGCGCTCTAACAGGCTCCTAGGAAATTTTTAATAGATGTAGGATAATTCATTCAAAGCAATGAGACTTTTATAAAGGGTCTAATTTGTAAAACTTGAGAAACCACATTGCATTCATCTTTCTCAAAGTAGGCTGGATTATTTGTGCAGTCTGATTATAAATATTTGGGCATCAAAAGAGATTGATTTCTTACCACTAAGTAGTACTCCATTGTGTAAATATACCACATTTTCTTTACCCATTCTTCAGTTGAGGGCATCTAGGTTGCAGATAATGCTGCTATGAACACAGTTGAGTAAATGTCCTTATGATATGAGTATGTATCTTTTGGATATATACCCAGAGTGATAGTGCTGGGTCTTGAAGTTTGCAAGCAACTGAATGGAAATAGAAAAAAAAAATCTGAGTGAGGTAATCAAGACCCAGAAAGACAAATACAATATGTACTCACTCATAAGTGGATATTAGATGTAAAACAAAGGATAACCAGCCAGTAGTCCATGACCCTAGAGAAGCCAGGTAACAAGGAGAACCCTAAGAGAGACATACATGGATCCCCCTGGAAAGGGGAATTAGATAAGATCTCCTTAGAAAATTGGGAGTGTGGGAGGAGGGCAGAAAGGGGAAGGGAAGGGGAAGAGGGGGTAAGTGGGAGGGAGGAGGAGAACAAGATGACCAAGATGGGGGAATGACAGAGAGGGAGAACAAGGAAAGAGATATCTTGATTGAAGGAGCCATCATGGGGTTAGCGAGAAACCTGACACTAGGGAAAGTCTCAGGAATCTACAAGGATGACCCCAGCTAAGACCCTAAGCAACAGTGGAGAGGGCGCCTGAACTGACCTTCCCCTGTAATCAGATTGATGACTACCTTAATTGTCATCATAGAACCTTCATCCAGCAACTGATGGAAGCAGATGCACGATCCACAGTCAAGCACTGGGCCAAGCTCCTGGAGTCCAGATGAAGAGAGGGAGGAGCAATAATATGAGCAAAGGGGACAAGGCCATAATGGGAAACAGCTGACCTGAGCTAGTGAGAGCTCGCTGACTCTAGACTGACAGCAGGTGAACCCACAGAGGACCAAACTAGGGCCTCTGAATGTGGGTGACAGTTGTGTGGCTGAGGCAGTCTGTAGGGCCACTGGCAGTGGGACCAGGATTTATCCCTAGTGCTTGAATTGACATTTTGGAGTCCGTTCTTTTTGGAGGGATACCTTGCTCGGCCTAGATATAGGAAGGAGGGCCTCGTCCTGCCTCAAAGTGACGTGTCAGACTTTGTTGGCTTCTCTGAGGAGTGGATGGGGAGGGGGAGGGGGGGCAGCAGGAGGAGAGAAGGGAGTGGGAACTGGGATAGGAATGTAAAATGAGAAAAGATAGTTTTAAAAAATAAATTTAACAATTAAAAAAAAAACTTTAAAAAAAAGAGATTGATTGCCCTTTGGTTATTTTACAACTGTTTTAGTAAGAGGAATAAAAACTAATTTACAGTAAATTGGGGAAAATTGGGTTTAAAATAAGAATTTAGGATACATACACAGTATGAATTATAGTATTGTCTATGGTCAGAGTTGTGAAAATAACTCATGTAGATTATCCTAGAAAAGTTATTAATTTACAACAAACAGCTAAGGAAAAGTAGCTACTGAACGCATCGCTTATATTCATAGAAGGGTCTTTCGGTGTATGACAACTCCATCTTTTTGAATCCAGCTTTTCATTTAAAACTACTCTAAAGAGGACACTATATCTAAACAGTTGTCATCTGCATCATTTATAGCTTAAATTCGCCGTGTGGATCGGCAGGCTGTGTGTGGTCTAATTGGGATAAATGGAGCAAGTAAAAGACCAATGAACCACTGTGCAGTCTTCATGTACATATCGCAAGAGAGAGGCTCCTGGGTAATTTACAAGTGGGTCGTTATCACGAAGAGCTGCTTCAAAAGTCGCTCGTGCTCCTTGAATGGTTGACATAATCTTTCCACACATGCAGAGAGGTGGGGAGGAAGGAGAGAGAGAGAAAGGGGAAAAGAGAGATATTATTTAAGATTTAAATCTGCCAGAAAGATGGCTCAGCCTCACTTGCTCCCAGGGCTGACCACCTGAGTTTCATCCCCAGAAAGCCCACATGATAGCTGTCTTTTAACCTCCACACGTGTGCCATGACGTGTGTGTGTGTGTGCGCGCACGCAATGGATTGATAAATAAGCCTGCAGAGTTGCAGGAATCGTCCTGGCTCTGTTGGATGTACAGCTATGGAGATTAGATATAGGGATAACCACAAACTGAGAAGCAGATGGGCTTTCAGACCCGGACAGCTTCAAGCAAACTGCTTGACATGTGTACCCTACTTCTCGGATTTTAGACAAGTTTATTATGGGAGTAATAAAAGGTCAAAAGTAAATACTAGGGATATGAGTCTCTAAGTAACTCAATAAATATTGAAAATCGTCCAAAATTCAAAGGATTAAGCTTCTCAAAAAAATAAGCCATGAAGTCCATAAAGTTACATGTATAACTATACATAAATGTCTGCTGTTGCTTCACTTTTTTTATACAAGTCTCACTATATGGCCAAAGCTAGCTTAGAATTCACTATGTAGCCCAGGCTGACCTCACATTCATAATCATCCTGCCTTCGACTCCCAAGTTCTGGGACTGCAAGCATGAGCTCCTCTGCCTAGTGATGGAACACACTTGTAAAGAATCCCAGTGCCACCTTCAAAGCCTATTGCCAGTGTGTGTACTATAGCTGTATACTATGTCTGTTTGGTGTTCATGAAACTCATTCGTCTGAGTAGTCTTTGCTTTGGAAGTACTGAAGCAGTCACCTATGCCTGAGGAGCTTTGTGGAAGGAAGGACGGTAGCATGTTCTTTTTGACTAGGATGCTTCAACGTTTTCTCTGAAATAACTGTCAGTCTGTTTGCATCTCTGGACTTCCCAGCAGTTTGTCTGAGTGGATCTCGTGTCCCTCTGTGGAGAGATGAGGTTGCCACTTAAGTACATTGCTTAGAGATGGTTTTCAACATCCTGTAAGTGTTGGTGGGAGAAATTATGGCAGATACTCATTATTATTTCCTGGAATGGGAGCATGTCATTAGGAGAGCAGTTAACATTCAACAACTAGTAAGTTTTGCTTTTTTGCTTTACAAAATTGCCTCCTTTTGATAACAGAATCAGTTTGGTTTGGGCAGAGATGAACTTTTAGACTAATGAAGCCAGAACCCTAAAGAAACTCACACGCAGAGGAGATAGTCATTTTTGAATGGAACTCTTAATGGCGCTAGAACAGCTTGTTATCTATACAGGAAAAGTAAAGTTGGATCCCAACTTTGTTCTTCACCTTCAAGTCAATTTCAAATAAATTAAATTTATGTAAATGTGAAAAGCACAATTTTAAACTTTAAAAAGGAAGGATAAGGGAGTACCGCTATAACCTCAGGGCAAGGATTTATTAACTAGAACAGAGGACATAGCAAGATAAAAGATGAATTCTGCCGCTAAAACTTTTTCACACGAGCATATGGGTGTTGTATGCGTGGGGACACAGGTGTGACATACGTGTGGAAGCCAGAGGCTGGCTCCAGCCTGCTTCTCTACTTCATGTATACATCAGACTGTCTCACTGAACCCAGAGATCTCCAGTTAGCAAAGCCATCTAGCCAGGGTGCCCTCGGAAGCCGCTCAGCCATCTCAGCCCACCACGCTCTTCTGTGGGCTCACGCATCTGAGCGCTCGTCTTCATACTTACATAAAATGGAATGAAATAAAATTTATGCCCTGGCAATGCTCAAGCCTGCATGGGCAGCCCGTGTATGGCCGTTCCATTGAACTTGTCCATATAGGGTTTCATGGTCTAAGTTGATGAGGACGACTGACCAGGTCTCTCCCTCAAGAGGGCACCAGATCTCAGTAAAGATAGTTGTGAGCCACCACGTGGTTGCTGGGAATCAAACTCAAGACCTTTGGAAGAGCAGGCAGTGCTCTTAACTGCTGAGTCGTCTCCCCAGGCTTGTCTATTAAAAACTTTTAATAAGCAAGATGACATAAGGAAAATGAGAAATAGCATACACATGCCCAAGGAAAATTACAGTCTAGACAAAAAAAATAAGATTTCAGATCATAAGGAAGTGAGTGAAGAGTAAGACAGTAAGGGAGAGGAAGTGGCTCTGAGACCTCACCTTCAGCTGGCCAATCACAAACTTGAAAAGATGTCCAGCCTCATTTGCAGTTGTGGAAATGCAAAAGTAAAATAAAAAAAACTCCCTCCTATCTACCAGGCTAAAATTTAAACGCTTAGCAAAACCAAATGATGGCACAAGCGCATTTAGGAACAGGAATCTTGCATCTTCCTGATGGCAGCAAAACTTTATCCGACTAGTTTGAAGATTGGCGAAGTATTATCCATTCTGCTTACACACACACACACACACACACACCTGCTCTCACACTTTTTCTCAGTTGAAACTTTTGTGAAAGCCCAGAACACAAACAGTTATCACAATTGCGCCTTCTTGGTTATCCTAAGGCGGTACAGAGGTGATGGATGCTGTTGGAGGTAAAAACTCCAATGCACTGATGCAGCCATATATGCAGTCCAAATAGGATAGGACACCAGTCAAGGAAGACTGCTAGGGAACTCTATCCATGTGTGTGAGCATTTAATACAGGACCACCCGTGCGGCATCTCTGGTCATAACCAGAGATGGTTATGGAAATGGACTGGATGTCTATGATAAGTTTTTGGTCATTCTCCTGAAATATCTCTTTACTTCTATTATAGTCAAAAATATATTGTCAGGTTTCTGCTTAAGGTACTTGCCAGACAGACTTGCAAGGAGGAGAAGGTGAGGGGAGAGGCATTTGGGAACCAAGAGGTACAAATGGTATGTTGGCCCGCTCAATGAAGCCTGTGAATCTTGAAGCCATGAAGCCCTTACCCAAAGCTTTTAATGGAAAAGCTGGTCCCTAAGTGATCACTCAGGGGTGGGGCTAAATGGACAGGTGGTTTAGTGATGCCCTTTTGGCAGAAAACTAAACTCTGTGTCTTCAAACTTAAAAGAGGAAGTGGACTTCAAATCAGTTGTGGTAGTGCCAGGCTTTAAGATTGGACACAGGGAGTTTGGGAATGAAAGAACAGATTACTAATCTGAAGGGAAGAATGAGAGAGATAAGGTTAGGAGAGACCAAAGGGAGTATAAATTGTCTCACATGATGGGGGCAAACACAAGGCTATCAAAGGCAGAGAAAAGGGAAGATGATCTAAGCAAGTCACTGAATTATGCTTCTTACTCTTTTGATACTGAATTCTTTAATGTCTCCATCATTATTGAGCTTTTGTTTTCCTTAGGCCCTGAGCTAGATATAAGAACATAGAAGTAAGACAGCTGCCTAGGAGTTAGCATAGCAGGGATGAAGGGAATCAAATAAAGAAATAATTAAAATTTACATATAAGAAAGAGTATCACAGAAGATCAAACATGAGATGTGGTGAGGCTGTCTACAGGAAGCTGTCTAGGCAGGATGAGTGAGCCTACGAAATACTACGTAGAGCACACACTGAGGAATGACTAGGTTTGTTCAGCAGACAGTAAGTAAAGGCATGGAGGTCTGACAGAGGTGACTGTAGCAACTGTAAATTCCTTTTACACAGCAGGGTGTTTTGGTACAAGTCAGAAAGAGATATGGAACATCCACAGAGATAAAGCCAGAAATGTGTTCTTGGGTCAAGCCAATCAGGACCCCATATTCCCCAATAAAGAGTTTGAAGTTTGTCCAGACAGCCATGGGAAGCCCTTGAGTGAGCATAAGCAAAACAGAGACATGATCACATTTGCATACTTGAAAAGAAAATCACCCCTACTGTCAATGGACTAAAATCTGAACTCCTCTTTCTGCACCCTGTGTTTCAGAGAATTATTCAAATTTGTCTTCTACTCTTCCAAGCACACACCTTTATGAAGATCTTTTGATAGTGCCAGGGCTATACCCAGTTCTCAACCTATACCCATATGATTTATCAACCCCAAATCTAATCTATTCCTAAAGTGGGAACTCTGGTTTTCAACTACATGGTATTAAATATAGTGCCTATCCTTTGCAGAATGTCCTTGGTATCTGTATGTCTCAGTGCCCAGGTAAACTCAGGACGTCCTTGCAGTGCTACAGAGGTTAGGTTAGTGTGCAAAGTCCCTGGGAAAGGGTCTAGCACATTCGTTGGCATCAATAGAAGTCTGTCACTTTAATCCTCTTTGGCACTCAAAGCTCCTGCTTGGCAAGACCCAGCTTAGGCCTCAACTCCTTACCAAACATTCGCTGGACTTCTCCAGGCACATGCAGCTTTTCGTTCTAACATACATATGTAATAATTACATATAATACATATGTACTGTTTTCTCAGTATACAAACACTATCAAAGCATTTGTGATACAAGAATGAATGAAGCCACTGGTTCACTTCTGCTTTCGTCTTAACTGGAGTCTATAACTCAACTGTAAGAATTTCAGGAGTAAAGGCTTTGTATGGGTGACAGGGTATCAACTGGAAGAGAAAGAAGAGGGTGGATTTGGTCACTATGCAGCACATCTGTGCATGGCACTTTCAAAGCATGAAGAAAGAATAACTACTTTCTAGCTCTAGAAAACGGTTCTCGTCACAGAAGAGACAGAAGTGCGGACTCTGTTGACTAGGGACTCTGTTGATAAGTGGACTGGGACTGCATAGCATGTGTTCAAGGTTTAACCACTCACAGTCTGCAGTGTATATCTGCAGACTGTATATCCATCACTAACTAAAGCCAACTCTACATAGAATGATTCTTCCTTTTTTATTCAGATGGGACATCTTGGGAGCTGTTGTTGGTGCAGAATGTGGAACCATAGAATCAGGTCTATCTCTGGTGTTCCTCAAAGATGGAGAAAGGAAACTATGCACTCCCTACTTGGATACAACCGGTTATGGAAACCTGCGGTTCTATTTCGTCATGGGTAGGTACAGACTGCTGCCCTTTCCTACAGAAATAATAGGGCTTATCATTTACCATGTAACATGAAAATTAGTGGGCTCTGAGCTCTCCTGGCAAAATAAAGACCTGAGGTACCTACCTCTACCTCAGCACTTACTCTAAGATAGTTTGTGCATTCAAAAATCTAGGCATGATTTCCTTTAAATAATATTTAAACTATCTCTCGGTTCATTAAAAGTAACATATAGAAAAGTTTAGTAATAAAAGTTATAATAAATATTTTATAGGTCATTCTAGTTTATCTATCTTTACCCTCCTGATAAATGTATTTGAAATTGGAATTTTAATAGTAAATCAGCCCGTATTGTTTGTGCCATCTTGTAGAGAAAGACATTCTTGACATACCATGACTAGGCCATCGACAAACTGCCATATTGCCTTTCTCTCGCCTCCATTCCATGCTCTCAGCAGCAATGGTGCATGAACTAACAGTTATTAAAAAGAAAAGAGGCCATGAATTTGAAGGAGAGTAGGGGAGAGTATTTGGGAAGCTTTGGAGGAAGAAATGTTTTGAATACATTCTCAAAAATAAAGATTCATTAAAAAAAAAGACAATGGGAAGGAAGCAGAGGCCAAGGTGACCCTTTGTCGGCAGCCAGTAACCTCACCACTCGTCAAGGTGAGCCATTTATTTTCATGTGTATCTTGTTATTACTCAATACTACTGTTCTGGGAAGCAGGAAGGAAAATAGATTATAGCACTTCATCATGTTTTACAGTACTTTCTATTTCCAATCAGCTTAAAAACACATCAAAGTGTTCGTAAAACATGCCCAAGTGCATTATAGATAGAACAAATAAATAAAGAAGGAAAAATATCATAGGTAAATTAGGGGCTTGAAATTTGTGGCCTGCCAAATTTGTCCCACTAGTCAACATTGAAACAGTGACATATTTTTTCGCTGATGTCATCCCTATCACGCGCCTTCTTTGTAGAATGGAAAATCACAAGCAACATCTGGAAATGATACAGGAAATAAACATTATCTACCTTTAAACTTAGCAGAGATGTCAGTTCATCAGGGCAGAACGTCCTGAGCCTAGAACTCGGAGCTACTGTTTATCGCTTACATTCCTAACTCAGGTTCTCTACAGTCGTACAGCTCAAAGTTGCATGAGACAGACCTCAATGTTGTCATGAGACAGACCTCAGTGTCATCATGAGATAGACCTCAGTGTTGTCATGAGATAGACCTCAATGTTGTCATGAGATAGACCTCAGTGTCGTCATGAGATAGACCTCAGTGTTGTCATTAGATAGACCTCAATGTTGTCATGAGACAGACCTCAGTGTCATCATGAGATAGACCTCAGTGTTGTCATGAGATAGACCTCAATGTCATTGTGGTTGTAAGCATATTGCCCATATGATGCACTCAACAGCACTTTGTCCACAAAGGAGAAGTCATAGGTCTACAGAGTTGTAATCTGAAAGTTTACTTACCCTAAAATAGTTTGTGCATTTAAATATCTAGGCTTCATTCCCTTTAAATCATATTCAAACTGTCTCTCTCTTTATTAAAATTAATTTCTAGAAAATACTTGTAAAACAGCATTGTCGTATTTACTCTGCCACTCAAGTTTGCTTTCCTTCCTTTACTCTCCTGATAAAATATATTTGAAATTAGACTTACAATAGTAAGGGAACCCATCTATAAAAGATTAACTTGTCATTAAGTTAATTCCTTTAGAGAGAGCTTATGTGTGGGATATTAAATCAATGTTAATTCTTTCCATAGCAAAATTGATTATTAACTAATTAATTAAAATAATATTGACTATGCCGAAAATTTTAATTTTAGTAAACCCAAAGAAATACATCATCATAAATAAAAGGAACTCCATTCAGTAAAAATTAAGACATACGTATTGAATACAAATCCAGGTAGAACACTTAGATGTAGAGACGGTGGAGGGCAATGCTACCCCGTCACGGTTGCTGGTTGAATAAGTTAACACATAAAAGCATTCAAAATGCTGCCTCACAAATTCTGCCTCCACCTGTTACTGCTTTGCAAGTGCCTCAGACAGAGCCTGTGACCACAAGTGACATTTAACTGTGCTGGGGGAGAAGGCAGCAGGCTTTGATGAGCAATGAGAAAGGGCAGAGAGAGCTGAGAACGGCTGCCATGCAAGGGGAAGGAGAAGGCTTCATAAATGACACAGCATTGGACCAATCCTTGAAGGCCAGGCAGGACTTCCTTTCCAAGAAAGAATCTCAGACTAACCATTCTGAATAAAGGCCATTAAAAAAAAAATCTAAGTGTGTGATCCATCCCAGCTGGCTAGTTTTCCTGAGGTATTAGCAGAAACGTGTCGAACTTTGCTCTTTCTCTTGTTGTCACGCCGAAGGATCCTTGCTAGGACAACATTACCTGCCTTTTTAGTGAGAGAATTCCATCAAGAGTATGAAGGAAAGACTAAAATAATCAGAAATCAGGAATCAAGATGCTAGTTAGGTCAGTGGAGTCAAATTTCACCCCCAAAAAGAAAGAAAGCAGAACAGAATGTTTTACAGCTTAGTTAAACTTGTAGTAGTGTTCAGAGTTTATGATGGACAATATTTCTAAGTAATAAATAATAATTTTAACAAAATTTTGGTAAATGCTTCCCTTTCCATGTGGTATATTTTGTCTGGCAACTCTGTTAAGTGTCTCGTGTGCTAATCAATGCAACGGAAGAATGAGTCGGTGCTAAGTGATATTGGGAAGAGGGGACCAAGGCAGGACACCTGCAGAGACAGAAACAATATGGCTTCCTCTCCTGGGTGACTGGGGGAATGGCACCTGGTTTTCAAAGAGGCAGATATGCAGAAGAATTTAGTGTTGGACATGGTAAGGCTGGGATTTTTAGAATACCAGTAAGATAGAAATTCTTTTCACAGTTTCGAGCACATTTGAAAACCATTCCTGTACTGCTCCTCAATGAATGAGTGCTGATTAAAGAAAACAGGCTTTTGGGAGTGGCACTGAGTTCTCCAGTCTTGAAACTCTTAGGGAAGAATCTTTTGCCAGTGGCGGGAGAAGGAAGAAGGAATCGAGACTGTAAAGGAGCATGAGGAGAAGGAGAAAGGAGGCAGGCGGAAGAGGGAAGAGGCTCCCATGGGATAACAGAGTGATCTCCTGTGTACAAAATGCCCTGGAGGGTGAAGCCAATCATTTTCTTCACGCAAATAAGAATCTATAAAGTTATTTAAAGCACTATTTGAACATTCTAAAATTGACCATCCAGCCAGCTTTTATTAAAATCTTGTACTTTAATTGCTCTACGAGATGCCTCTCTACGAGATGCCTCCTGAGCCTTTCTTTCCACCACGCATCAAAGCTTTGTAAGCTAAACAAGATTCCATTTCTTCCTGTAGGAGCTGCTGCCACCGAGCTTCACAGGCCTGACAGATTGCCCTCACAGGGATCTTTCCAATAAACTCTGTCATCATCTTAATGTCCTAGCAAACCAACTTCTTCGGTTGCTTCTACCAATGTCGCTCAAACACATCAAATAGCTTATAGAATGAACTTAGGAGACTTAGGATTTGCACAGTATAATTTTAATAGATCACTTCTAAAGCCAAACATGTATCTGTTAAGGTGTTAGTTCAGAATTCTGAAGACAGTTGCACTTGGAAAGATGAAAGAATGATCTCTCATAAATAATGCAGTTTGCTCATCAGGATGGGCTTTGCATGTGGCCTTAACAGAATGACTGTAGTCAACCGTTGGTATTTGTAGACTCAGACAACCAATTTCCTTAAGGGCCCCAAAAGTGGGACCTTGGAGACTCAGAAAAGGCTCATGGGCCAGTCACAAGTCTCATTAAGTTATGAAAATGTGATTGCTAAGCTTGAAGGAGTAGCCACTGTTTACAGCATCAGATCAGAGAGTTTCATGTTGTTACCTCATGGTGACTGCCCTAGAACTATGGACAGTGGTATTTCCTCCTTCATACTTCTTGCCAAGTGAGTCCCAAGACATGCGTTGGCTAAGAACCCTTCTATCCCTATGTACTGTCAAAGTCTGTCTCTATAGTACTCTTTTTGTCTAGTATTCCTCCAGCTATGAAGTTTCTTAAGCTAATTAGGTTCCCTTTATCTTTCTTTGATTCTCTTGTCAGACGGTTTCTTCCAAAGGGAAGACCCCATTATCCAAATTGAATCAAAGCAGTCATTTGTGAACAACTGGCACCTTGTTGGCTTACTCAGATTTAGGTGGGGTCTCAAATACTGTTTGTTGATTTTGATAAATTTCCAAAAGGGTGATCTTATTCTAGAGTTTGAGAATGAGCTTACTGGCACCATGGAGTATCAGCAATAGCAGTTAGCTATAAATAGAGTTAGCATCCATGATGGTTGATTTTGAAACAGAGGGAATTCTTTGAAGTATAACGATAAGAGAAACGGTTTGCATGATGAGCGTCAGAAGTGCTTCGGCAAGCCTTTACTCTTGTGTGGCTGGCAGTGTGTTGCCCTTAAAACCAGATGAAGCAGACAGTTGATAGAAGCCAGAAAGACCTAGGATTATTGATACTGGTGAATAAAGAAGAAAAAAACAGAACACATCCTCAGGCTATTCTGTCATCAGGAGCCTCCCGCCTCCCTTTCTGTTCTAAGGGTCTATCGCTTTGTGTGACTATAGAGTGATAGACAGCAGACTGTACCTCCCACTAATCAAATGAAGCACCAAGTATAACGTAAAAAGTAAAAAAAAAAAAAATACATACTTAGAATACGAGCATATCTGCGAAAATACCATCAATGTTACTTAAAACATCTTTAGAACTCCATTCCAGAAATATGTGATGCAGGCAATCACCAAATTTATTTTCATATAAATGGGATTAAAGAAAAATTTCTTGATCATCTCAAAAACAATGGAAAGGGCCTTGACAAAATCTAACATAACTTCATGATAAAAGTCTTAGAAAGCAGGACTTACCATAGCATAATAAAGGCTATGTATGTTAGACCCCATCCAACATCATCCTAAATGGAGAAAACCATGAAGTGATATCATTAAAATCGGGAAAAGGACAGGACTGTCCAGCATCCCCACTGTGTTTCAGTCTAGTACTCAAAGCACAGCTGGAGCTAAAGGGCAAGAGACGGAAATTAAAGAGATTTAGAGAGATATGAATAGGAAAAGAAGAGGTCAAATTATTTCTATTTACAGATAGCATAATATAATACATAAATACCCCCAAATGTCTACCGGAAGCCTATAAACAATCAACAATTCCAGCAAAGTGGCAGGATACAAGAGCAGCTTACAAAAGCAGCCACCTTTCTGTACACCACACAAACACACTGAGAAAGAGATCGTGGACACACTAACCCTTACAGTAGCCTCAAAGACAATACAAGTCTTAGGATAAACTTTTCCAAGGATGTGAAAGACGTCTGAAACTTCAAATCAGTGAAGAAGAGGTTGAAGAAGACATTATAAAATGGAAAGATTCTCATGTTCATGGATTAGTAGAATCAATATTACAAAACTATCATCCAGCCAAAAGCCATTTACAGATTCAATGCAATCCCAATCCAAATGCCTCAAGCATTCTTCATTGGAAAAGAAAAGTATCCTAAAATTTGTTTGGGACCACACACACACACACACACACACACACACAAAAAAAAAACCCCTCTTAGCCAATACAATTCTGAGCAAAAAAAAAAAGGATTACCATTTAAAATTTCAAGATATATTATGGAGCTGTAATGATAAAACGCTATGGTAATGACACACAAGACTTGTAGGCAGGTAGAATGAAACAGGAGACCCAAACATACATACATTAACTACAGCCATTTCAAGGCCATGATATGCACATGCTCACAGGGACTTGGGAGATGAGCAAACCCAGGCATGATGGCTGGTGATGGCTCACGTTTGTAATCCCCAGCCTTGTGGAGGTAGAAAGACAGATAGATCCTTGAGCCTTGCAAGTCAGCCAGTTTAGTCTACGTGGTGAGGTCCAAGCCAGTAAAAGGTGGCACGTAAGTTTGTCCTCTGGCCTGTACACAAAAGTACAATATCACGTGCACACACATGTACCCACATGGACCCCCACACCAAAAACGCACATGCGCAAAAATATCTTTTTAAAGGTTGGGTTGAATCATGGCCATGTGCACACACATGTACTCACATGTACCCCCACACCAAAAAGGCCCATATGTACATGTGTGTCTTGTGCGTGTGAGCACACACACAAAGACATCTTTTTCACTGGGTTGGGTTGAATCAGTGCTCAGCACGCACTGTTATTTGAGTGAGTCTGCCAAACAGAGTAATATTGGCCTTTCCCTGTCGAGTCTTTGACCTGGAACATGGCGCTTCTGGGCTATCACCATCAATTAATCCCTTGGAGCCCCTTATCTTTGTGTAAAAGTGTCCTTCCGTGACACGCAATGCTGTAATTGTGTCTTGCTCTGATTTTCAACGCGATGTTTGATGTTTTGGAGGCAACTTGTTTCTCACACCATGAAATTTTTTTGCTTGATACAGGAGGCGTCTGTGACCCCGGAGACTCCCACGAAAACGATGTGATCTTATACGCAAAGACTGAGGGAAGGAAAGAGCACTTTGTGCTGGATACGCTTTCTTATTCCTCCTATAAGGTACAGGTGATGACCCTTGTGCCAGATGACCTCAGAACCCCCAGGCTGAGACCACACCCACAAAGAGTGTGCCAGGCACAGAGGGTTCATCTCTGTGTAGGACGCCCCAGGAAATTGCTAGATTTTTTTTAAGTGACTTGGGAATTTTAACACTCATTTTTATTCCTGACACAAATGAAAACTCAGATTTAGTCAGGAAGAACACATCACAGAAACAATAACACAAAACCCAAACCTCTAACTGACACTTACTCCTGTCCCTGAGAAAGCTGTAAAAGGGAACTCTAATTATGCGGCTTCGCAGCCTCACTTTTTGACAGAATGAGTAGAGTCCCACACTGGAAATCTTCTAGACAGAAGGCGTTGCAGGCGTTCAGATTACCGTTACCCTTACATTTTTTCTTTGCTAATTAGAGCTACGGGATTGCGCTTTTCCCTTTGCTCTCTGGGTATAGGACAGGAGCTGTTTCTGATTATTTGCAAGCATCTTGAAAGTCACGTGAGATGCTTGTCCAGGGTGTGCAGGTGTTTCCTATCATCAGTGTGTGCCGACACGGCCCACACTCAGTCTTTCTCTCCACACTGCTCGCTCTCGGGATGCTCTACAGAGCTAGGGCTAGGGAGAAGCCTCGCTCAGCAAGATGCTTGCTCTGTAAAGCGGTCCTGCCTAAGTTTGGAGCCCAGAACCTAAGTGAGAAGTTGGGGATGGTGGTGCACACCTGCAGTGTAGATGCTGGGGAGGTGGAAATGGGATCTCTGGGTTTGACCAGCCAGCCCAGCTGACCAGCTCCAGGTTCAGTAAGAAACGCTGGCCCCAAGATGGAAGAAGTGGAGAACGATTGTTGAGGAAGACACCTGACTTGAACCCGGGCCTCATGTACAAATTTGCACACTCACCCACATAAACACATACACAGAAAATAAAAAATTTAAAAAATAGGCAAGTTAGGAAGCAATCAGAGAAAAATATCCAACATGTTCAACGTTCAATTATAACCCAATTGATTGCCCTCGGAATATCATCAAAGACTTTTCTAGCAATTAGTTGGTAGGATTTTACCTGCTCTGGCCTTGTGAATCCTTCACCCCAAATCATAGACATAAATGATTTCATGTTGATCTGTAGTCTGTGATTGTTTCTGTTTTGAGTCTTCTTTACAGAATTTGTGGCAGAGAGGAACACTAATGTTATACAGAACTGCTCTTGAAGGCACAAATGAGGCAGTCAAATAATCATTCAGCTGCCTCTGTCCTGCGCTCAGGGGGATGAAATGGTTACACACACTTGATCAGTCCCACACAGGGAGCCCCTGTTTGCACAATCATTCTAAGTCCTTGAAGATAGAATCTTCCACATGCAATAACAAATCCAGCACAAACGTCCTTGCCTGGTGCTCAGTAAATGGCAGGTGTGGATTCAGTGATTGCTAGATAGACTCTAAGAGGATCGCATCGGCTAGACGAGAAGGATTGTAAATAATTCGAGTTTCCTTTCCCTGCAAGGTTCCATCTTTGCTTTCTGTAGTCATCAACCCTGAACTTCAGACGCCTGCTACCAAATTTTGTCTCAGGCAAAAGAACCACCAAGGGCACAATCGGAATGTCTGGGCTGTGGACTTCTTCCACGTGCTACCGGTTCTGCCGTCTACAATGTCACACATGATACAGTTTTCTATTAATCTGGGATGCGGGACGCACCAGCCTGGGAACAGGTAGGAAGCACACGTAGGAGTGGCCTCATCTGGTGGGAAATGAGCGTGCATGCATTTGGCCGTTGAATTAGAATTTGTCAGTAGATACCTGTGTGGGTTCTTAATTAAATGTCTATTAACAAAAATACAGATTCTTCCTCCTCCCCCTCTGTAACAAAACACAGATTCAAAGAACTGCAAAAGTTCTTTGAATAATAATAATAATAGGAGGGATGTTACTGGGTGGAGTTTTCTCTACTGGGTGAGTATAGTTTCGTTCTGAGTGCTTGATACAAAGAATCAAAGGTGTTTGTTCACGCAAGCCCTGGCAACATCCCTTGTAACAACCTGATGAGAGAGAAGTAACTAAAGACAAGATTGACCCCTGTCGGCTAGTGACCCCCTAATAATAGGTATAGAGGTCAATTAGCATCTCAAGAACTGTGACTTCTCTGTCTCACTTGCGAAAGTGTTGCTTGGCTCCCCTGTGAGCATGTTCCTGGTCTCACATTCACGGGTTAGGTGGCAGTGTGAGACATGGTAATTGTCTTGCTATCTATCAAATTCAAAACGCAAACCCAGGTTACTGTGTGTTGCCCTTCAAACATAGCTTTGGTGGCAGCAATCCAACCGCTTGCCCTTTGAAGACGGGTCAGACTCCAGTGAGAGACGACACAGACATTTAGGAAATGTCCCATACTCGTTGACTTAGCCAAAAATACAAAGAATCATTTAATATCTCTTTACCCCCTCTTTGTTGTGGTTGCTCTGCTATTATTAGTGTCAGCCTGGAGTTTTCTACTAACCATGGACGTTCCTGGTCCCTGCTCCACACTGAGTGCTTGCCTGAGGTCTGTGCCGGCCCCCACCTCCCACACAGCACCACCTACTCCTCTGAAAACTACAGTGGGTAAGTGAGCATGCCCCAAGGCTCAACTAAAAGATTCAGTCCATGGTGTAAAATTTAAAAAAAAAAATAGTAATTTGGAGACTAGACATTTTAAATAATACCTAAGTAAACTGACTTCTCCTTAAGAGTGGTATCATGAAAATACATGCATAAATATCTTCGCTAAATCCTATCCTGACCATACTTTATGGGGCCAGTCATCCTTTATTTATGATACTTTTTTTTAATTATATGCCCCATAGTTATTGCTTTTTTAAAGGAATTGTATTGCCAAAATACAGGCATAACTTAGGAGTAGAAAAAAGATAACGTTTTAAAATTAGACCTGGTCAGTCAGATCTTACTCCGATATCTACCATATGCAATGGTGGTCAGTCTAACTCTCCAGATAAACTAAGGTCTACTGCACACCCTTTTGTGGGCTAGCATAAAACCCAAGATCTGTAAGACTTTTGCCAGCTTATGGAATGAGCACTAGATACCCAGTAAAATATTTACAAGGCCAGCAAAATGAAGGCGTAGACTCCACAGTTGAAGATAATACTTTATTAATTTTGGTGTTATAGTGGGCACACAGAAAGCAGGAGCCTCACAAGCGTGTAAAGTTAATTCAGAAGATGGGGACATTGTTGTGAGGCTGATGCTGTGCTAACTTTCTCACAGGTGGAACCGGATCACCATCCCCCTCCCTAACGCAGCGCTCACCCGCGAGACCAGGCTCCGCTGGAGACAGACAGGAGCGATCCTCGGGAACATGTGGGCCATTGATAATGGTGAGTGTTTACCACAATCCACAGGCCATTGATGTCGGCGCGTCCTGAGCTTTTGTCAGTCAGCACACGGCACAGCTCATTGCTAAGTCATGGTCTTGTGGTTCCTGAAGCATCCTCTCTTCCTTTTCTCCTTTGCATTCCGTTAGAAGCCAGGGGTGTACAATCAGAAAAAAAAAAAAGGCTGTGCAGTCAGCAATATTAGATGCTGAAATGTTTCAATGTACATAATTTTAAAATGCTTAAATCCATAAAATTCAAATTCACAGTTGATGACAAAGGATAAGCATAACATTTCCTTGAATCGTATGCAGAATTAACATAAGCACCATACTGCATATATTAAAATAAGACCCATTCTTCTTAGTGGCTCTCATAACATCTGGGCTCTTATCTTCTAACTGCAGACACTATGCGGAGAGGGAAACATCGTGTCTAAAATACTCATGAAACTCACCCCGTTCCCAGACATCGGCATGAAAGAAATATTTGGATATCCATAAAAACCGTTGACTAGATTGTTGATCATTTCTGCATAGTTTAAAAGCCCGTGTCTCTATACTACAATATATACTTTGTGTGCAATAAGAGACAACAAAAGTTGTCTAAACCTAGTGGTATAAACTAAAGTATCTGAGGTTCAATTTGTTAAAATAAAGTTTCTTCACTGGCAGAATTTTGCATAGTATTTTAATTACCACAGCTGCTAACGGGCTCCAGGATATGTGCCCCCTGGGCAGGAGGATATGAATAGATTTTTCCTAGTGTAATTCTATTTAAAAATCTATAATGAATCTTTATTAGTTTTAGTAATCACAAAAGAAGTTTAAAAATATTCACTAGTATTAAAGTGAAGAACAAGTATGAGAAAATTGAGAATATAGTGAAACATATATGTGTCTCTGCGTAGGTTGTCCAGTTTCCCTAAGACAGCAATCACAGCATGTTTTAGGGGCAGGGAGTGGTTACTGCACAACACTAACCTCCCAGCATCATGTCTGAGTCTCATGGGAAAAGCTAAAGTCACAGAAAGGGTTCGTGGTTCATGGCAGTTACACACTACGGAAAGAATCCCTTCAGTTTTGTCTGTCCTGTGTGAAGCTTTCCTAGAACAGGCTCCGGCCCCTGGCGGGTTCACAAGGTAGAAAGGGGCCCGCATGTCACCCAGAAAGGACATCTCTGCTATCCCTTCCATTACCAAACCCTAGAATTGCATCAAGAAAATCTGGAGAAAATGTGGAGAATTGCCAAGGGAGATACATGGAGACAAACATTAGCACAAATATCTTGATTTTGTTACACTTCCGAAATCATTCTGAAAATTTCAACAAGATGGAAAATCCTAGGACAGGCTATTTCTGCCTTATTTTTACTTCTCTTTATTGATGAAATAATAAAGCCAGGAGTGGAGGGCAAATTCTTGAGTGTGATTTTATTGACTTGGAAAGCCTTATGTTATTGATGATTTTGTTCCTATGAAGGCTTTTCAAACCACGATGTGGTGTTGCGGCTCCATGCAGCCTCCAGAGTAACCCTGCAGAGCTTACCCTCACAGGATCCCATGGGTGTCCAACCAAGTGTGCCTGTTCTGTCCCTCAGTGCGTGGTGGACAGAGGAGTCTGCTGGATAGTGGGCCAGCAGGGTAGTGGTGGCTGTGGTGATTGCAGCCACACAACACGATGCTTCGTGAGCATGGCACAGTTACGCGTTCTCTAGGAAGGGTTGTCACCCCACTTCACAGAATGGACACAGCGAGCCTTCGTCAGGATAAACCATTTACCCAAAGCTTTCCAGGCAAAGCCAGATTGTAAATCCACGGTTAACTGATGTCTAAAGCCAATACTTTTAACCAACCAGTGTGCTGTCCAGGCAGTTTCCTTCACCGAAAGATTTTGCACTGCAACTCTTTAGGTTTTTCTGCCCCTACTAATCGGGTACAGGGATTATGTGCTCCTGAGAGTTCAGGTCGCAGCAAAGTTTATTTTAAAATAAATCATTGGGTATTTTGATGTGATTTCAGGACAGAGAAGAAAGTGGCAATTTTTTTTCATGCCCGAAACTGAGTATTATGGACTCTTAGCAACCACCACAATCCTGTTCCTAATTGATTTTCTCTCTGTTTTACTATTGATTATTGATTATATTCATTATAAAATTCTTATATCTTTACTTGTATTAGAGCCTTACTACCTCAGATAGTAAAATCTTTTAGGTCTTTTCAGCACGCTGAAGATTAGAATTTAAGTCTATACCATCATATTGTCAGTCAATCCAGCGTTTGCTGGGGAAACTATACATTATGGAGAAGGCTTTATGCTCAACATTAGATTCTTAATGCTGTTTCATATTTCCAGGGAGGAAGAATTAATATTTAGAATATATTCAGGGTTTGTCTGTAGTATTGTAGTTTTCCTCTCAGGTAAGGATAGAAATCATAGTTGTGACCTCGTCACTCTGCGATGCACCAACTAGGTCCTTTTATTTCTCTCCAAAGAATGCATGCGTTGCAGGACATTTGAAGCAGGAACATTAGCAATCTCCTGTAATTGTTGGGGCAGATGACATCGCAGTAAGGAATATAAATTACACAGCCCTGTGAGTGCAAACAGTAAAGTCTTGCTAGAATTATTTATGGATATTAAAACAGATCCAACATATTTGTGACTGAGTGCTCACACCGGCTCCGGGTTCCCTGCATGTCACCTCATGTACACACAGCAGGCCGTGTTTCATGGGCATTGCTTTCTGGAATCATGTTGTTGATATTCTTGGTTTTTCCGATTATGCTGCTACCTTTTACGTGACTTCTTTCTCCCTATAGTTTATATAGGTCCGTCGTGTCTCAAATTCTGTTCTGGCAGAGGACAATGCACTCGACATGGTTGCAAGTAAGCATTTGAAAATAATATGTTTGGTTATCTGTGTATGTCCGTGTGTGTTTGTGTAAAAATGTATATATTATACACACACACACACATTCCATATTGAGGCCATGAGTCATTTAAATGTATGTAATATTCTCTCTTGGAATTTGAGTTATTTTTTAAAAACTGAAATCAGGATACTTGATGTGGAATTATTGTGTGTGGTGTGTGTATATGTGCGAGTATGATGTGTGTGGATGGTTCATGTGTTGAACAAGGGTGTATATGCAAAAGCCGGAGGAGTACATAGAGCGTCCTTATCCTATTACTGTCTTCTTCCTTTGAGACTGGGCGTCTCACTGAACCCAGGACTAAGCTAGCAGCCAGTGAGCCCCAGGGTCTCGTCTGTCCCCGCCGTCTACATCACCAGGGTTGTAGTCATGCAATGCGGCCACACCTGAACCCTATCTGTGCTCCCGCAGTTGAACTCAGGTCCTCGCGCGTGCACAGCCATCACGCTTACCCTCTGGTCCATCTCCCCAATCTTCAAAATGGGATTTAAGTATAACCTAAGTACAACTTGGAAGTAAATTAGTAAGTTTATATTGGGCTAAATTGTAAAAGCTATCGTATCCCTCATGTGAATTTGTAACAAATCCGAATCCCTCATAGCTGGATGGTTCGCTTTCTGTGCATTTTATAGAATAATGGTGCCGACTGTCAGGTCTGAAATAATATCCTGATAGGGTAATATCCATTTGCCGCCAGTGAATTGTGTTATATTAATACCAAGAACAGAGAGTTGCATTTATTATGTCATTCCTGGATTAATATTTAATTCCAGATCTCTTGTGAATTCCTGAAACCACGGGCCATCTTTGTCATAAAGATAAGTTTCAACACCTCATACAACAAAGTAGTTAATTGGGTAACTAATTAATGAACAGACAATTTACAAAAGAGCTTTGAACCTACTTGTATAGAAATTATGAGACAATTGTAAACACTGCGAGTGGTGTGTGAGGTTAATTTTAAAACTGTATTTTACTGAATTTGATTAACAAAGAGATCACTCTGTACAATTAAATATTTTATGAAGTACGTGAGGAATGGGAACGTTTCTGATTATGCTTTAAAACTGAATATGAACTTTCACTTTTTTTATTGGAGGGGTCACGTGAGCACCCTGAGATGTGTGTGAGTTTTCAACTGTGTATTGTGCAGACACATATGTGGAAGTCAGAGGATGTATTGCGGTGTCGTTCCTTAGAAACCATTCACCTTGGTTTTTGAAACCAGGTATCTCTCTCCTTTCCCCACTTTCTGTGTGTGTGTCGGTCTGCCTATGTCTGTCTGTCTGTCTGTCTGTCTCTGTGTGTGTGTGTATCTATATCTGTGTCTGTCTCTGTCTGTCTGTCTCTGTGTGTGTGTGTGTATCTGTATCTGTGTGTGTCTGTCTCTGTATCTGCGTCTGTCTCTCTCTGTGTGTGTGTGAATCTGTGTGTGTGTGTATCTGTATCTGTGTGTGTCTGTCTCTGTGTGTGTGTATCTATATCTGTGTCTGTCTTTGTCTGTCTGTCTCTGTGTGTGTCTGTCTCTGTGTGTGTATGTGTGTGTGTGTCTATATCTGTGTCTGTCTCTGTATCTGTGTGTGTCTGTCTCTCTCTGTCTGTGTCTGTCTTTCTCCCCCCCCCCGTCTGTGTGTGTGTGTATCTATATCTGTGTCTGTATCTGTGTGTGTCTGTCTCTGTGTGTCTGTCTCTGTGTGTGTGTGTATCTATCTGTGTGTGTGTCTGTCTGTGTCTGTCTGTGTGTGTCTGTGTGTGTCTGTGTGTGTGTGTGTCTGTCTCTCTCTCTCTCTCTCTCTCTCTCTGTCCCTCTCTCATGGATTTGGGACTTCTCAGCTAGGCTACACATGCTGACCAGCAAGCCCCACGGATCCTCCTACCCCTACCTTCCCAAGCCTAGGACTTAGAATGAGTGCCATGACGCCCAGTTCTGATGTGGGCTCTGGGGTCTAAACTCAGGTTTCCATGCCTTTACCCAGCGAGCCATCTCTCTTAACTTGTAAGTTAAACTCCTGCCCCGAAGTAGCTCATGGACTCTTTGAAACATTAGCTATGTTTTCCTCAAATTTCTGTCTCTTCCTATTATCTATAATAATCTATATTTGAATGCATTTCAAATAAAATTAACACAAGAGAAATTTGAATTGTAGGTCTATGCCTTTAGAAACTTTTTTTTACATCTAATTCTAAGAGAACATATTTAAGATGCGCAAAAGTATGTTTACCCTGAGATGCACTTTGCTAGACTTGCTGGGAAACAAATTCCAATCGCATGCCACGGTAAACCACACCTGCACCCCAGTGTGTCTAACTTAGCTGAAGTTCCCTAGCATGTCTGGAAACTTCTTGGTGACTCAGAGGATGACTGTATCCATAAAATAGTGTGTGTAAAAGATGAGACTCGTTAACATGCCCAGCAGACAATAATTTGTCTATCCTTCACTTCTCCCTAAAGTTGTCTGTGTTGCCAAGAAATCCCTTGAACATCATGCTGTGTTAGTTCTTGGCATTTTAGGGCCCAGCTTCTTTGTTAACCTGATGAAAAGGGTTTACTTGCAACACTAGAAAATTTATAGTATATATCAAATTTGACTTTTTATTTCAACTTGTTCTCATATTCCAAAAACCCTGGAGAAGACCACTGTAGGCCTTGGTTTCAGAAATATTGCTGGAAAACATTCTCTGGATTGAACTATAACATCTATTTATTGGTACACTACTATGTGGAAAGGCTCTTTCAGACTTCAGGGAGTTTAAAGGCTTCATTGAAAATGTTCCTGCACCACTAATTTCATTTTATAATTCAAAACTATACTGTAAAAAAAAAACTAACTAAACCATTAAAGGTTTCTTACATTCAAGTAGTAATTCCGCTATGATGAAGTTACTCATTGCTAAAAGACGGGTAACGGTCTAGGGAGAGAAGAGGGATGAGGTCTGTCTCCACAGAGAGCAAAAATGTCACCAGGTCATTAACAAATCTGCACACACCACTACCGCCACCACCATCACCACAACCCCCGCCTTCTAGGCAGGAAAAATGTATTTCATCTCCTCCATTGAGAAGAGGCATCCACATGTTTGACATTTCTGGTTCTCTTAGCCCTTCTCTGTGAGTACAAGGACCTCTGTGCCCCCAACAGACCACCTGGTATAAAAGCACACATTGAGCAGTCGGGCACTGGGAGGAAGCTGCTCTTCTTCCTGAGCCACTGCTAAATTGGGAGCCATGGAGCAGCAACAGCTCTACCAAGTGCTTGCATCTAGGTCAAAGGTGCACAGTTTCCCTAGTTTCCAGCCTAGGTGTGAGATGCTTAAAGAAAGACTTGTTTCCAAAGCCTGAAAATACGTAAAAGAATCCCTCTCGGAATGTTACATTTTATCTTTATTCTTGGAGGAAACTCATTCTAGATATTTTTTTAGAGGTGTTTCATGTTGTTTCATCAAGTTTATGAGCAATATGAATAAAACCATCGGTGCTTACAAAGATTTTAAGTTGTCCATGTGTGCAGATTTTGGCTTATTTTAGATGAGCACTGACATTGGTCAGAGGTAAACGCGGAGCTGTTTTAATCGTAGTTTTTTACAGTAGGGCCTTCAGAGATTAAATTCTCCTGTAGTATGTCACACTTCAGATTCAGTTCCTCCAAAGACCATCAAGGCTGTGTGCCCTTCACTCCTGCCCTGGTCTCTGGACCCACACAGCCACACAGAGTAAGCTCAGGAGCGTCCAAAGGACGGACCCGACTGGCAAGTTCAGCAGACTCTGAAGGGGTCACATCCCGTTGGTTTCTTTCAGGTGTGACCCAGGATTTTCCGGCCCAGCCTGCGAGATGGCATCCCAGACATTCCCGATGTTTATTTCCGAAAGCTTTGGCAGCTCCAGGCTCTCCTCTTACCATAACTTTTACTCTATCCGTGGTGCGGAAGTCAGCTTTGGTTGTGGTGTCTTAGCCAGCGGGAAGGCTCTGGTTTTCAACAAAGATGGGCGGAGGCAGCTGATCACGTCTTTCCTGGACAGCTCACAGTCCCGGTGAGTGTGGTGGGCTAGAACACGCAGAGAGCGTGTGGGCGAGGGTGGATGATTTCCAGCTGTACTCTTTTCTCTTTTACTGGACGGATATGTCTTCTAATCATTAAATGGGCTGCGAGGATCCTTAGCTTATTGAGAATTAATGTGCTCTAGTTTTTAATAAACCAGAAGACTCGCCAATGACTCTGAGTTACTAACGACCCACAGTTTTTTTAAAAACTATGAGATGTTCGCATCAAAACTGTGTTCTTGAGTCAAAGGCTGGTTAATTATTCATGTGGTTTGTTTATTTGACAGCTTGCAGGGGCTGATTAGATTTACTCTACACCACCCCTTCCCCCAGTGCCTGATAAATAATGCAGGAAAGGAATGATTGGCATTTCAAGTCTATGTACACAGGCACATAATACATAAACAGGCATGAAAATAGCTCTATGTTATGGATACTTACACGCGCACGCGTGCACACATACATACACACACATATATAATACATGCACATCTTCACTTATTTATACATCTTACGGTATAATTACTTATACTTTATAAAACAATGACTGTAAGCCTACAGCTTTGGGGAAGTTCATTTAAAAGTGCTTGAATTTCTTTGAAAACAGAAGTTTATCAGCAAGAGTGTGCCCGTGTTGACTAACTATAAACGGCTCGTTCTAGGTTTCTGCAGTTCACGCTGCGCCTGGGGAGCAGGTCTGTTCTGAGCACATGCAAGGCCCCCGACCAGCCTGGGGAAGGAGTCTTACTGCACTATTCTTACGACAATGGGATAACCTGGAAACTGCTGGAACACTACTCCTACCTCAGCTACCACGAGCCCAGGTATGTCAGAACGCGTCCGTGTAGTATTTCCCTCCTAGGGGGACTCACAGTTCAGTCTTACAGTTTTGCAGAGGGCCAGATCGTATAAGAGTCTAAAAAAAAAAAAAAAGCCAGGTGGTGGCGCACGCCTTTAATCCCAGCACTCAGGAGGCAGAGGCAGGTGGATGTCTGTAAGTTTGAGGCCAGCTTGGTCTACAAGAGCTAGTTCCAGGACAGGCACCAAAGCTACAGAGAAACCCTGTCTTGAAAAAAAATTCTATATATTCTTCTATTGAAATGAATAATTGGTAAACCATATTGTTTAATCTGTGTGTCCCACTCATTTCGATACTTTAAAGAAATGTATTGTTATATTTTGAGATGTGCATCTAAGGAAACCACTTTGATATTTAGGAAAGAAATGCAGCCAATACTGTTATGCTGCAAGCTATTAGAGATAATTTTTATAGGACGCTCATTTGCAAACACTGTTAAAAATATTTGATAAGATTTTTCTAAATTACATATAAACAGTATAGTAATTTATTAAATCTGCTATTCAATGTGGTTTAAGTTTTTCACACAGCAAAATTAAGCACAAGTAAATCTTTCTGGCATGTACTGAGTCTGTGACGATGGCATGTCTGAAGGAGGAAATAAAACCCCTTCCTCTGGCCATTTCTACTTCTCTCTGCTTTTGTCTATTTCATGGCTATACACACCTAACAGGGGTTCAACCTTCAGTGTTGACAGAATGGTGCCCACAAACATTGCAGAGACGCTCTGTCCTGTTAGAACACACACGGGGCTTCTCCATGAAAAGTCCTTTAGAAGGAACAAAGGGAGAGAAGGAAGGGAAATCTCAAAATAAGCTATCAGTGTACAAACCCTCAGAGGTGGACGCTGTGTCTCACCCGCAGTCCTGTATGGAGAGCTAGCACTGTTTCCCCTCCAGGAGGTTCCTTTCCCCCTGGTTCATGAGGAGGCAGGCTTCAGTCCTCAGGGTGTGCCCTGGCACTCTAGACTGATACTGCATGCTACATGTTTTATAATTTTGCCGGGGGCCACTCCCAATTTTAATCATTGGCAAATAACATGAGAACTTTGTGCATAAGGTGAAGTAGCATGTGACAGACAATTACTCACTATTTTGATCTAAATTTTACACATTATAACAAAATTTAAGTGTCCCAGCTATGTTGGATGCTTTCTTTGTACATGTAAAAATGCACAGCTTTATCCCTCAGAGATACACATGTCCCATAGAAAAGTCCTAGGGACTCTCTATGGTTAATATGAACCAATAAATTAAATTTAAAAACAACATGAGAAAATCATGAAGAAAATATCATCATCCTAAGTGGATTTGGCGAACGCCCAACTTTTTTTCTGGCAAGGATGGATGGACAGCTTCAAAGTTTGGTAATCCATCTATCTAATGAATTTCATTAATCTTTGTTGATATGAAAAATGGTGACATCTTCAATGTGCTGCTGCAAAGGTGGCTTTAATCTCGTCCGCCATGTGACAGTGACATTCTTCTAAGCAGAATCAAGGCGGCCCTTCAGGGTTAGGGATGTATGTGGTTTGAAAGATGGAGATCACAGTAAAGGCTTCCTTTTTTGGAAGAATGTGGTAGTGTCGGCAAAACACGCATTTTCCGCACATGAGTGTCTGACTGTAAGACTCTCCCTCTTCCTCCCCCTCACAAATATTAATAAAAGCTGACATGGCAGAAATGGAAGCTGATATATTCCAAGTGCTAAATTATATTCTTCATAATAAATAATATAAACCGTGAAAATTTTTCATAGGATTAAATATATCTTGATGCCCTTAGCCATTTAGTCTGCTTTATTCATTGTAAATTACCTCCTGTAAAGTGCTGTGAATTCTATATTATCTCTTAATGTCACGGTTGTTCAGAAATGAAGTATGAGCAGTGTGTTGATCTTCTAGCTGGCTCACCACTATCACTAAATGATGGTTTCAGAAAATTTGTCTCTGTTTCAGTCAAATATTAAAAGAACTGTTTATGTATAAAATCTGAAATCTCATAATATATCTAGTCTAAATGACCATCTTGTAAACTAACTTGTGCTTTTATAAGTATAAATTTCATAATTCTGTTAAACCTTAAACTTGTTTCCCCTTTTGTTCTTACTTATAAGTGTTTTTATACTCTAAAATTTCTTTAAAAATCAAATCTTGGTCAATTTTTATGCCTTGATTATTTATTGTGTTTGATTCCTTATTTCAAGTTACCCAATTCTGTAATTTGTATAGTTATCAAACTTTAAAAAAATAATTTCTTGGCCAGGTAGTGATGGTACATGCCTTTAATCTCAGATTTTGGGAGGCAGGGGCAGGTGGATCTCTGTGAGTTCAAGGCCAGCCAGGGCTACACAGAGAAACCTCGTTTCGAAGAAAAAGAAAATTCATGCAGTCTGGGGAGGTGACTCAGTAGATACAAGTTTGAATCTCCAACACCCACATAAAAGCTGGTCAACTATGGCAGAAAACCATAATTGCAGTGCTTGCAAAGCAAAACTTGAATTACCTGGATCAATCTGTCTTCCTAGACTAGTACAACTCAACTCCAGGTTCAGCTAGAGACTGACTCAACAAATAAAATGACAATTTATCAATCAAGGAGGATACCCAACATGAACTTTAAGCTTCCACACACATGTGAGTTCATCTGTACACACATACAAACACACACACACACATACACACACACACACACACCAGCCAATAAGAAAAAAGAAAAATCATATAATACCCATCTACAAAGGAACGATTGAAGCAAAATGTTAACTTAAGTCTCTATTCCCACCAAGTAGTATTCTAATCAAAGTTTTCATAGCTATTGCTACCAGCTAGTCTAATGTGCAAATAGCCAGGATGTCATTAAAATTTCCCACCCTCTTGGCAGAAGTTATGTGGAGTAGAAGACCAAGGAGCTAGGACCAAGGTTTCTAGATCTGCCAGTCATTTAGTGTCTGTTTAACCCAAAAGGGATGCTTTTCCTTTGTGTTCACATCCCTGTCGGCATTCCCTGGGGATGCTTTGTGTGTTGGAGGTTTGTGTTGTCTCCATGTGTGAACAAGTGCTTTACATACTGACATACGGATGAAAGAGAGACAAAAAGGTTCCTAGTCCTTGCCATGGGATGTTTTGATCCTAAATTGACATGTGCAGATGCTGAGACCCGTAAGACACATCAAACAGCCTTTACTTTGGATGCAGAGTCATTGGCCATTAGATTGACAGCACAGAGACCCTGACCCAAGAGACTAACATAGACCAAGGGTCTAACTGTAGACCAAGAGTCTAACTGCAGACCAAGAGTCTAACTACAGACCAAGAGTCTAACTGTACACCAAGGGTCTAGCTGTAGACCAAGAGTCTAACTGTACACCAAGGGTCTAACTGTAGACCAAGGGTCTAACTGAAGACCAAGGGTCTAACTGTACACCAAGGGTCTAACTGCAGACCAAGAGTCTAACTGAAGACCAAGAGTCTCCACTCCTCCGTTATGAAAATATTGCTATCTTTAACTATTGTTATATATATACACATAAAATATTCTATTTTTAGCTATTTTATACTTATATCTGTTCATCAGGGAGATTAGTTGCATTTTTAATTATTAAAATAAAAAGAAACTATTTTTTCATAATATGGTGCTAATTAAACCAAATTATTTAATCAGTGTCTGATGTTTGCATTATTGAACCAGTTGGAATATAGTTCAATTGATTAGTTTCATTATGCCTATTATGAATAAATATTTATGCCTGTAAAATAAATATTAATAGAAAAATAAAAGTGAAAGCTATCAATAATCTTTAACTTAACTGTTTGCTTATATTAATTGTTATCTAATCAATTATATTAATATATCTAATTAATTATATTAAGAAGTTTATCAGATTATGGAAACTATTTTTAAAATCATAAATGTATTTAAATATGTCTTTGTAGTTTACATTTTATACATTTATGTTTTTAAAATTTATTCTACTCTGTTTCTATATTGATTTTTAATTATTTTTTATTTTATTACTTTAAAAAAATACCAATGCAAATTCCCATTTCCTCCCCTACTCCCACTCCCTCCACATACCCTCTCCCAACCTCCCTCCAATTCTGAGAGAGGGCAATGCACCCCACTCTGTGGAAAGTCCAAGGCCCTTCCTACTACATCAAGGTTGAACAAGGTATACATCCAAAGACAATAGGATCCCAAAAAGCCAGTACATGCAGTAGAGATAAATCCCCGTGCCAGTGTCATTGGCCCCTCAGTCGGCCCCAACTGTCGACCACATTCAGAGGGACCAGTTTGATCCCATGCTCATTCACTCCCAGTTCAGCTGGATTTGGTGGGCTCCCATTAGCTCAGGCACACTGTCTCAGTGGGTGAACCCCTTCATGGTCTTGACTTTCTTGCTCATACCCTCCCTCCTTCCACTCTTCAGCTGGGCCTTGGGAGCTCAGTCCAGTGCTCCGATGTGGGTCTGATGGAGGAAGGACAGAGATGAGAGCAAGGAAAGAAATACCTTGATTGAGGGAGCCATTTGGGGGTTAGCAAGAAACCTGGCTCTAGAAAAATTCCCAGGAATCCACAAGGATGACCCCAGCTAAGACCCTGAGCATTATTTTTTAAAAATGTGTTTTCTCATGTTTTAGACAATTCCACCCAGTTGTCACTGTCTATATAACCAGTAGTGGCACTCAGTCCTCTCCCTGCATATTCCTATAAAAGCTGTAAAGGGGAAATGATAGTGATTTTCAGCAGTCGAACCACATTTCCAAACTATTGTTTTAATATTTTATGCACGAAAAAGATAATATGAAGCGCAGTCTAATTCCTCAGTAAAGTTAACCTGGGATAATGAAATCTTAAATACTTCAAGTTATCCACATAGTCACTTGGCGGAAGAGGGAGTTGCAGTGTGCCTTTACTCGCTGGAAACAACCCTCCTGAGACCTTGCAGCCTGCTCCCTGCAGTGCCACTCCTGGAGTCCCGCTGCATTGTGGGAGAGGAACTCTTGCTTTTTTTTTTTTTTTTTTTAACTCTTGCTTTTGTGTCTCACCTGCGTGTGGATGTGAGCAGCCTGGGGCTGTGATTTATGGAGCTTTGACACCGATGTCATCGCGCGGCAATTAAAGCGCGGTTCCTGCTAATGTGTGCAATAATTGCTCCTCGAAATTAGATATTGTTCTTAATTTCCACCACCGTCACCGTGTTGGGGAACAGCCAGTGACCTGTGTCCACACTGGCTAACTCAGGGGACCAAGAGAGCAGTTTGCTCCCCTCTGCCTCACACCTGTGGCATGGAACAGGCTACTCAGAACCACCACTTTGTCCCTTTGACACCTGTGTTTCATGGAGTCAGCTTCCTTGAGAACCCATGAATGAAAACACAATCACATATTTTTGATACAATTTGAAGACGTTGTTAGAAAAGTGCATCAAACCAGGTATCTCAGAAGAATGTACATGGTTGAATCATTGTTATGCCATAGTTTGGAGGGGGTCCAACTATCCTGATTAATTATTTTAGTATATCAATCTTGGAGATTAGAGTTTTAAATAATTCAATTTATTTGACTACTTATTTGGCTTGGAAGTCGGGTTTGTAGTACAAATATTTAAGACAGCAAGAGACCTGAATTTTAACTTTTTTCCCTTCAGGATAATCTCTGTAGAGTTACCAGATGACGCGAGACAGTTTGGGATCCAGTTCAGATGGTGGCAGCCCTACCACTCTTCCCAAGGAGAAGACGTCTGGGCTATTGACGAGATTGTCATGGCCTCTGTCCTGTTTGACAGCATCAGTCTTGACTTTACCAATCTGGTGGAGGTCACTCAGTCTCTGGGATTCTACCTTGGGAACGTTCAGCCGTACTGCGGGCATGACTGGACACTTTGGTAAGGATCGTTGTTACAATTTACGTTAGTAAGCAGAGTGCATGGATAAACTTTGAGTCCGTTCTGCGCTTAGTCTGTTGAAAAATATTGACTGAACGTGGTACATTTAAAAAAAAATTGGTACTGGTACTGGAGAGATGGCTCAGAGGTTAAGAGCGCTGGCTGCTCTTTCAGAGGTCATGAGTTCAATTCCCAGCACCCACGTGGCAATACAGAACCATCTATAGTGATATCTGATGCCCTCCTCTGGAATGCAGATATACATGTAGACAGAGCACTCGTATACATAAAATACATCAGTGACTGGTTTGTTAAAATTTCATACAAGGAGTTTTGTTTCCATGACGTCAAATGTAAAGTTCAAGATGCTTATCATGTAGATTGATTAACTTACACGTTCCTCTGATACCTTTTTTCAAACAGTATTGGCTTATCTAGTTAGTGACATTGGTGGCGGTTCAATATTGGGGCAATCATAATTAAGATGGTCATTACTTTTAGATTCTCCTTCCAATGGTCACTTAACAGATTTAATTATATAACAAACAGTAAGTAAATAGTTTTAAGTGTAATTTGTACTTCATTAACACCACTAAGGATGATCCAGTAGTAACTAACAAGTATAAGGAGCTAGTGACTTAGCAGGGAAGCTCCCCTGGCCCTCAGAAGAGGCTGCCTTAGAGCCTGCCAAAGCACACAGAGCTAAGTCCTAGCCCTTGAGAGCGGGGAGCACGGGGATCAAGTTCAAGACCATCTTCAGCTGTGTACAAGGGGTTCCGGGCCAGCTGAGGCTGCTTAGATAAGATGGGGCAAGGGCTTCAGAGACGATTCCCTTTGAGAATCTGAGAAGGCAGACATGATGTGTCTCTCACCGACTGGCAAGTAGAAAAACAAGAAAATCCCAGCCCTATGGAAATCCACAGGAAGAGAAATCCAGCTACTGATAATTCTGTAGAAAAGGATGCCAAGATAAGAATGACTGAGGCATGTTCAAGGATCAGAAGGGAGGGCGGTGGTGGTGCAACACACATGTTGAGAAGACAAACATGTGTCAAGAACAGAAGCCAAGATATGTTCAGAGACATTAGAGTGTCTTCTAGGTCCAAGAGATTTCCAGATTAAGACTTGCGTCTAAATGATCCCATAGCCTTCACTATTATGCCCACTGTCCATTTCTAGGTTCCTAAGAGACTTTTAATTTCTATTGAGTCATGATCAGGCCCATTTAATTTCCTCCTAATCATTGCTGTTGCCTCTAGAGAGTGTACCATAAATGACCCATCAGGAACCTTATCATAATTAGAGGTAAGTTTTACACACCATTGCACAGAGAATTACCTTTGATTGGGGCTGCGCGCGTGCAGTCACATCTCACCCAGCGGGCTGAAATTCTAGCGTGAAAATGACAGCTAATGGAAAGGAAGTACAGCTGGTCACTTTTGCTCCAAGCGTGTCAGACTAGACACAACGAAATGTCTGCTCAAACAACTAGAGACAGTTCAACCACGTTCTAGTTGATAACCTCAGATGCTTGTGGGGGGGGTTGTGCGCGCGCGTGCGTGCGTGCGTGTGCGTGTGTGTGTGTGTGTGTGTGTGTGTCATTCCCAAGCCTATAGCTCCAAAAGCTCAAATAAAATAAAAGAGGAAAAGAGGAAGATAGGCGATACAGACTAAAATGAGATATGTTAGAAGTTTCCGCTTCTGAAGTTTGAGTGGCCCGAACTGAGAGTGATTCCGATTAGTCACGTACCACAAACCACATCTCCCAAGATTGTGTAGTAAGATTTTTTTCAGCACTTAGCTGTAACAAAGAGTCATATCAAGAATGCAAGTCCTGTATCTTGTTTACTTTCATGAAAAGTTAACATCTGCTCAGATGAACTCCAGAGTTGCTGAGCGTTTTAACTTAACATTTGAGTTGAATGCAAGCAAACTGCATTTTAATGTCTGGGCTTTGAACAGATCCTGTGAACAATACCCTTTCACACAAGTCTGATGAATAGTCTCAACCCACCGCAGCCTTCATTTGTGGAGATTCATTTACTTTATGAAAATACAATCACAGCAATTCTAGAAAACCAGAAGAAAATACAAATAATCGTGCTCGCCCAGTGCGCACCCTGAGCGGCCCTGTAGGAGTTTTATTAACCACAGCTTGTGAGCAATCAGCTTGACTTTCTGCTGTTCTCTAAAACAAGCCGGAGTTGTCTTGGCCATGAGACATCAGAGGAGACACTGTCGGTGGTAATGAGACCGGAAAAACACATTAACAATTTTTAAAAAGACATGAAAAAAAATGCTTACTGCTCATTAAATTGAAGCAACATGGATGCTCTCAAACTGCCCCCATTTTCCTAGTCAGTGAGTTAAAATAAAACTCTTTTTAATGACGCTGTTTCTCTGTTCTGCTATGGAGGAAGACGTTGTCTAAAATTGGATGCAAACTTGTTTGGCAGTGTTTTTCAGAAACACTTGTTACAATATAGAAATTAGAGACATGATATTACAAACTGTGTATTATTCCCCCCCCTCACCAGTCCTTAACAGGAACAGTCATTTTTTTCACGTAGCATCTTGGCAGCGTGTTATCTTATTAGGTAAAAATTCTTTAAATGTATTTGAAAGCATGGCCTCTACCCTGTGATGACCTTGTTCCTCTCCGGGGAAATGTGGACATGGCCT
Source organism: Neodon shergylaensis (assembly GCA_025134845.1). Classification (NCBI taxonomy): domain Eukaryota; kingdom Metazoa; phylum Chordata; class Mammalia; order Rodentia; family Cricetidae; genus Neodon; species Neodon shergylaensis. The sequence goes on from JABTXL010001700.1 coordinate 1,385,833, forward strand.
GCACTGAAAGACTGGTGTTAGATTAATGATTGTTGGCTCTTCCCAGCTGTGTGTTCATTTAGTTCTTATTTCAGACCCGTGACTGTCCATGAGCGTGGATTGTTGTTACCAAGGCGGTTCTCCAGGGAAAGCTTGGACAATCGCTTTTTCATTAGAACTATAGTTAATATGCTGTGAATCACTTAGAGTACACCATGCTAAAGCACTTTTTTTTTCCAGTAGGGAAAGACATTGCTTCTGACTCTTGGCAATGCTTTCCTTCTATTCATTGAATCTGTATCCGTTTTAGATTTTTAAAATAATTTTGAAATATCTTATAAATGTAATGGTATATATTATTTATATTTTGATAAATAAATCTTGCCTGAAGACCAGAGGCAAAGCTAAAGACAGTAGAGGTCAGGCCGGGCGGCGCACACCCTTAATCCCAGGATTTTGGAGACAGAGGCAGGTGGATCTCTATGGGTTCAAGGCCAGCCTGGTCTACACAAGATCAAAGCAGAAACAAATCCAGGTGGTGGTGCCTCACCTTTAATCCCAGCACTAGGGAGTCATACCCTGAATCCCAGCACGAGAGGGAATATAAAATGAGAGGAGAGAGAGGCTTAGTCTGCTTAGAATGCAGTCGGCCTGCTTTGGTAGAGGTAAGATGTCTCAGTGGCTTGGCTATTTTGCTTTTCTGGGTTGAACCTCAATTTCTGTCTCTGGGTTTTTATTGTTCATGCTACATATAAATATTTTTTTTAAAAAAAGGTTTTCAGTTAAAATAGAATCACATCACATTCACTCTTCCCTCCCTTCCTCCCAACCCCTCCCAGTTACCCTCAAACCCTTCTCGGGGCCCTGGTGGAGTTGATAACTTCTTTTCCTTCTATTATTATTGTTACTTACATATATTGAATGTATATATGTGTGTGTACAAATATATAAATATAAGCTGCTGTGTGTGTGTGTGTGTGTGTGTGTGTGTGTGTGTGTGTGTGTGTGCACAGCTTCAGGGCTGACTACTCTGGATGGGACAACCAGTAAAAGGGTTCGTGCCTGGAAAGGCTAACTCTCCTTCTCCCAGGAGTCACAGGTTACCTGGAGATTTTTGTTTAGGGGACCCCATGAAAATCCCCCCTACATTAGCATTTCCATTAATAATGCCATTGTTCTGGCCCTGCTTATGTAGACATTCCCAGGGGAGACGGTGTGTTCTGGCTCTTGCAATCTTTCCATCCTCTCCTCCATGACTTTCCCAGGGTCACAGATGAAGGAGCCATAGACGTACCTGTGGGAGCTGGGCTCCCCATGAGCTGTTGATCCCTGTACTGTGTGTCCTCGTGGCTCTCTGGGGTAGTCTCTGTTTTTGTGGCAGCTTCTTTGGTGAGAGGTGTGTACTCCGCTTACCTGTGGTGTGGTTAAGATTTAGACTTAGGAATTACTCCGGTCTAGCAAAGTGATTGTTGTAATAGGAGCGGCGGGGCTACATCCCTAGCACCCCGGCCACCTGCTAGCTTATGCCCCGAAATAATTACACGGACACTGTATTCTTTTAAACACTGCTTGGCCCATTTCTATCTAGCCTCTTCTAGGCTAATTCTCACATATTAATTTAGCCCATTTCTAATCATCTGTGTAGCACCGCTAGGTGAGCTTACCGGGAAGATACTAGCCTACGTCCATCCTGGGTCTGAGCTTCATGCGTCTGCCCGGGAGAGGGGAGCATGGTGTCTCTGAGCTCACTTCCTCTTCCTCCCAGCATTCTGTTCTGTTTACTCCACCCACCTATATTCTAACCTATGAGGACCAAGCAGTTTCTTTATTGTAATTAACCAATGACCTTCCTCCATCAAGTGATGGTTGTGGAATTTTTTCCAGAGTCCATGACGGCCATCGTCCCAATGCTGGCTAGGTTCCTAGTCTCTGGCACAATTTCCCTCCTGTTGAGTGGGTGTTACGTCCAGCTAGACAGCTGTTGGTCGCCTCTGACATTTGACTAGCACTTAACTGTACATTTATGCATCTCTTGCCATCTCGTCCTGTCTGTGGCCCTTAGGTGTTGCAGCTGGGCAGAACAGTTTCCACCCTTTGGCAACTTGAGTAGTGCTTTCCAGAACCGTGGGAGTTGGACCACTGGTCGGAGCTCCCTCCCTGCCATCCCATTCCCCACTTGGTATCACCGGCTCCCTAGCACTCCCATCCTAAGAGGCCCTGACAAGAGCATACCTGCAGGACAAAGATGGAGAAACTACTGTGGCTGGTGACGATTAAAGCAAACATTAGCCTGAGATAAGAAAATCTGTCCTTTGCAGATCATTGATGGCATTTAAAGAAAAGATTTAATTAAAAGAAGAATTAAGACTATGTGTGACTTACGGAAATGTTGAAAGAGACACCTACGTACTTTATAGGCGTGAATGATCCAAGTGCACTCAGTCTTCATTGTGACTAATGCTGTTTTATTTATTTCTAATTGAAGCATTCTTATTCTTTATATAAGTAAATCGTGAGCTCTTGTTATGTTAGGTTTAGGTTTTAGAAAGAGAAATTTTTAACATTTGATTTGAAAAGAATGAAAGACCAACAGGAAGGAATTAAAATTAAGGTAGGAATGGCGGAAGATACTGGGGGGAAGGGGTGGCACTGTATGTTGGTTGATATGAGAAGACACCCTTGGAAACTCAGCTTTCCCGTTAGCACCTGGTAGCACGGTCACCCCTGGAAACAAGAGATCTAAGGTAAAGGGAATAGCTGCAGGATGGATAGCTACCGACAAGTAGCACATATGTTCAGGACACTCAAAACTTTGTTACCATCTCATGGGAGAGCTCTATTAGTATGGACAAGAAAACAATATTTGCTTTTGTACTTATTGAAAGCAAGAACTAGACAGGCAACACTCTAGGGCTAAGGAGGATACTAGCTACCTATCTGTCTCATAAATTGAATGAGGTCCATTTATCAGGCCTAGGAGTGTGCATTTGTATACCAAGACACTTAGCATGTTGAGGTAGAAAATTTGCTTGGGGCCATAAATTCTGGCAGGGCTGGGAAATATCGTGAAACCTGATCTCAGAAGAAGAAAAGTCAAAAAAGACTAAAGAGAGGGTTCAGAGGCTAATATCACTTGCGGATCTTCCAAAAGACCCGGATTAGGTTCTCAGCAACCATGGTGGTGACTCATCCCCTCGAGTTTCTGCCGTCCTGCTCTGGTCTCAATGGGAGCCTGCACACACGTGCACATACACAGAGAGAGACATGCACATATACACAGAGAGACATGCACATACACAGAGAAAGAGAGACATGCACATACACACAGAGAGACATGTGCATACACACACACAGAGACATGCACATACACACACAGAGACATGCACATACACACACAGAGACATACACAGAGAGAGAGACATACACATACACACAGAGAGACATGCACATCAGTAAAAGCAAAAATAAATGTTTTAATAAAAATAAGTAGGGCTGGGGATGTATAGCTCAGTGAAAGAGCATTTGCCCAACATGCATAAGACCCTGAGTTTAACCTCTAGTACTACAATAAGTATTTTTACAGCATCTGCAATAGATAAATAAATAACAATGCCTTTGCCATGACCATTCACATAGAGAAAACCAGTAATTTATTATTATATAATAATCATGTACTACCTGCAGAATGGAATAATAATTGAAATTTTTAGACATGTATGTGAGAGACTAACTTACTGTTGAATCATTCCTAGTCTTTAAGAACCTTCTAGAAATAACAATGACTTGTAGCTTGGATAAACAGCAAGATTTTCCCCGCTGACCTAGAGAGCCACCAACAGAGCTGTTGGTGCAAACTAGTCCTCATGGGTCTGTAGGAAAGTCAGACCAGAGAGAGACACACACACACAGACAGAGAGAGAATTGGACACATAGCTCAGAAGCATTGGATCATACATTTTTATAAATGACATCTACATCTCATTTTATTATTTTCATTATTTTTAAATGTGTTTACCGGAAGTTGAGTCTTTCCCACAGATAAATTTTCCTTCCTTTATTCCATTGTGTTGGTCTGTATAAGACTAATCAAAGAGAGGGCTTGTCACTAATGTAGGATTGTGTTGTTGGTAAACATGGACAGAGGAGAGGTCAGAGGTCTTATCGGGACTTAGCTGAGACTTTGAGCACCCCTAATTCCTTAGGTTATAAGAAAACTATTACTGAGAGTCCTTTGTGGAGTTGCCACAAGTAAAGGAATGACTTTGGATGTCCCCGCTTCAGTATTCTCTGAACAGTGTGTGTGGCCGAACGCAGCTAGGGAAAAAGAGAATGTCAGGGCTCTTTCGTGTGTTTCCTCCTCTCCTCCAGGCTGCGCCCTCACCCAGGGCAGGCAGACCAACGCAATCCTTTCTGAAATGAAGCGCGTGGAGACAGTGAGGAACTGGCAGTGTGCTGACAGGAAAGCGTGTTAAAGGGTTAAATGTGGACCTGGGAAGTTAATGTCCATGCGAATTGGCTCTCGGATGCTGTGGCTGTAACAGTCGGAGGCTCCTGGCAGCTAGAGGCTGGCGATAGTCAGACTCCAGGGCAGAAGCTGAAGGGGCTGGAAACAACCAAAGCTTCTTGATGACCTTCAGTGGTCAAAATGGCAGGGAAATGCAGCAGCTCTAACAAGTGTTCTTCACATGCACACACGTACATACAAACACACACACGCACATACATCCACTCTCACATTCATACACACTCACACATACTCACACTTTCTGTCTCTCTCTCTCTCTCTCTCTCTCTCTCACACACACACACACACACACACACATAAAGGATTTACACTGAGGGTTAGAAGAAACTACCTGCCCTCGTCCATCAGACATCTCCTCTCTGGGAACACAGCCCATCACCCGAGAGTGCTGCCTTCCTGTGCTACAGTTTACTCCAACTGCTGAACATTTTCTTCAGAAGATGCTGTGAGATGGGAAGGAAGGAAAGAAGGAAGGAAGGAAGGAAGGAAGGAAGGAAGGAAGGAAGGAAGGAAG